>JACGCK010000090.1:0-187568 GCA_014925825.1 Pholiota molesta
CACGTGTTAGGCTCGAAGTCTTAACACATCTGAACTACTACGAGCAGACACTGAACACCGCAGATCATACAACAAACCTACCACACAATACAAACCAACATCACATACACGATGACTTCGCAAACGCACACACCCCCTATCTTACCAGATGCGCAGAAGTTCGATGGATCGAACTGGTCGTCTTGGAGCCGCTGGATCTTGACCACTGCCAGGATCCGAAGCGTGGAGAAGTACCTCGATGGTACAATCCCCAAACCCAGTCCAACAACAACTCCTGCCGCCACTACAGTACCCACAGCGGCCGAAGCTACAGCGGCCAGTACCACTACCCCTGAATCCACCCCATGGCACTCCATAAATCCGTCGTTGGACGAATGGATTGTTCGTGACGCCTGGGCCACGGGACTACTCCTATACAACTGTACGAACCCTGTCGGGCTTGGAATGGCATCCGATGGGGCAGCCGCCGTAGCCTGGAAGTCGCTGAAGGATTTGTATGGTGTACAGTCGACCTTGTTCGCCGTCAATGCGCAACGAGAGCTACGAAACACGATGCTCAAGGAAGGCGAAGATCTTATCGCCCACATCGCGGACCTGCGAACGAAATGGTCAACTGCAAATGACGTCGGCGCGCAGATCACTGATAAGGACTTCATCATTATACTCCTCGCCTCGCTCCCGTCCTCATGGGATACGATCGTCGCTACACTTTATGAAACCCCAACATCTGTAGAACTTGTCTCGAAATTGAATTTCCATTGGGCTAGAGTCGGAAAGAACATATCTACCACTAAAGGCGGAATCACGGCTCTTGCGGCGACTACCAAATCCTCCTCGAAATCAGTTCTCCAGTGCACAAATCCAAAGTGCGGCCGTCGAGGCCATCTAATCGCCGACTGCTACTGGGAGGGCGGCGGCAAGGAAGGTCAATTCCCGCCTCATTTTCGAAAGAAAGTGGTCGTAAACACACCTGGAAACCAGTCCACCCCTTCGACGACCCCAACGGCCTCAATGGTTACGGCGGCGCTTGCTGATAGCACGCAAAACACTGTTGCTGAACGAACCTACACCATCCTCATGGCGGATGCGAGCGAGCGAGTTGTGGTATCCGATGCTGCGCTCTTTGCCATCCCAAACACGAACTCGCCTGACGGTCTGACGTACATCGACTCGGGTGCAAGTGACCACTGTTTCGTGGATCGCGCAGATTTCGGAACTGATTATGTCGCTTTCGACGCACCGCGGGAGGGCCAATCTGCAAGCAAAGGAGGGAAATTTCATATCCTTGGACAGGGATCAGTTACGAAGGTCGTTGAATCCCCAGGGCTGAACACACGTACCACACTGAAGTTCAACTCGGTGCTTCATACCCCAGATCTCACCGCAAACTTGGTCTCAGTTGGGCGCTTTGATATTGCAGGATTCTCCGTGAATTTTGGGAACGGGCGTGCTACTTTTGTGGATCCTGACGGAATAAACTTCATGGCTGGCGAACGATTGGGATCGATGTACCGCCTGAAGCTCACCAACCCAGTTCATGCCATGGCGGCCAAATCCCATGAGAAGCCAACTAGCCTCGAAGTCTGGCATCGCCGTTTCGGGCATGCGAGCCTATCGTCGATCCGTGCGCTTGCAAAACAAGGCTTACTCGCCGGACTCCAGCTCGTTGGCGATGTCAACGCAAAGACCACCTGTAAGGACTGCATTTACGGGAAACACACCGCGCGTCCGTACGATGAGAAATTTGACAAGGAGACAGAGGTCAATGAACGTGCACACATGGACATTTTCGTGATGACCAACACACCTTCTTTTGGCGGCGCCGTTTACATGATGCTCGTGACCGACGGTGCCTCATCTGTCAAGCATGGATATTTCCTCACCCATAAATCCGCGGACGTTACACTCCAGGCTCTCAAAGACTACGTTGCAGAAGCCGAAACACAGACGGGAAGAAAGCTGAAGCGGATCCGCGTCGATATGGGGAAGGAATGGCGGAATGAGAAGTGGGATGAATTCCTTCGCGAGAAGGGAATCGTGATGGAATCCGGTGCGCCCTACGCCCACGGACAGAATGGCGTCGCCGAACGAGGAATTCGAACCATTATCGAGCGTGTCCGCTGCATGCTTGCTGACTCCGGACTTCCCAAGGGACTGTGGGCCGAAGCAGCCGCTACTGCCATTTACCTCGATAACTTCATTCCCTCCGCTCGTCACCCCGGCGTCGTACCATGGGAGAAATGGACTGGAAAACGACAGGATGTATCCCACTTACGCCCCTTCGGATGCACAGCGTACGCCAAGATTGCGCCCGAAATAGATCAGTCCAAGTTACTTCCACGATCGATCAAATACGTCATGATCGGCTATTTTGGCAGAAGCGCCTACAAACTCTACGACCCTGCGAAACGCTCTATTATTAAGTGCCGAGACGTTATTTTTGAAGAGGGCGAGGGACACAGGACACCATCGACAGACTTCGACGACGTGCTCGTAACTGACGGACCAGACATCCAACCCGCGAACCAAATATCTGACACAGGAGTCCTCCGCCCGAGCATGCAGAATGTCGTCGCAGCACGCCCGCGGGTAACGGATCCACCGCTACATCCCGCGCTGTCAGATGCGCGTGCGCTTCCTTCCGCACAACCTGCCATACCTGCCGTTATCGCACCCACGGTTCCCATCCCACCCATTCCCTTACGCCGCTCTGCACGCAACGCGAAGCCTTCTCAGGCTGTCGAAGAATCCCGTGAGTACGCCGCACGCGAGACAGCCGCGGAAAGCGGGGGAGAAGCATGGGCGCAAACAGCGCGTGTGCTTTCCGCGACTACAGACAGCGAGGAAACTATCTCACAACTCACCCCTGCCAACGAAGCCCCCAGCGGTAACGTTCTCGACCTCAACAACGACCTCGATGACTATCTCGCGTACATGGCCACCCAGCACGACTCGTACGTACCTCGGGACTACAGGGAGGCGATGGAGCGGGCAGATCTCTGGCAACCACCCATGGATGCGGAACTTGCCATTCTCCTGGAGCGCGATGTCTTCCAATGGGTCGAAGCACCGCCCGACGCCCACATCATCGACTGTAAATGGGTATTTGCAAACAAGTACGACGCCGAAGGCAATATCACCAAGCGTAAAGCCCGTGTCGTCGTCAGAGGTTTTAATCAAATCCCCGACCTCGAGTTCGACGAGACATACGCATCTGTCGTGCGGATGGAGTCCTTTCGCATGACCGTCGCCATCGCGGCCTCCCTCGGATACTCAATTTGGGGAAAGGATATTGTCGCCGCCTACCTCTACGCCCTGACTCGTTTCACAACGCACGTAAAACCGCCTCAAGGTGCCATTCAACCCGCAGGATTAGACCCAGCAAAATCTTACGTCTGGGTCCTCAACAAATCTCTCTACGGAACCATGGACGCAGGCCACAACTTCCAACATGAAGTCGTAGGCGCCTTCGAAAGTCTAGGGTACTATCGTTCGCTCGCTGATCCTTGTATTCATTCGCGAGTAGCCAACGGCGTGCATACCATCACCAGTACATATACGGACGACATCTTTGGGATCTCGTCGACCCACGCCGGCGGACACATTGCTTCCGGAGAGCTTGATACCTGCTTCGACACGAAGGACCTGGGGGAGCCCACCTATATCCTGGGCATCGAGATTACGTGCGACAAGGACGCCGGCACCATCACTCTCTCTCAGAAGTCATTCTTCGAACGGATGTTGGAGGAGTTTGGGATGGCTGACTGCAACCCCAAGTCAACTCCTCTCCCTGTCGGCATCGTTCTGAGCGAAGCAGATTGCCCAACGACCGAGGACGACCGACGATACATGGTGAACAAACCTTACCGGAAGGTCCTAGGCAAATTCAATTGGGGCGCAGGCGGTACAAGACCTGACATTATTTACGGTACGGGTGTCCTGTCGCGATATCAATCTAACCCAGGACCTGCTCATTGGAAAGCCATGCTACATATGATGGCCTACATCAAGGGCACCCTTGACTACGCCATTACATACTACCGTGGCGCCTCCATCACCCCAACAACCTATGTCGATGCGAGCTACGCCGACGATTTCGACACTCGACGCTCGACAGCGGGATATGGTGTTTGGATGGCGGGCGGCCTGGTCTCCTGGAGCTCGAAGAGACAACCTACCGTCGCGCTCTCGACCACGGAAGCGGAATACATGTCGATGACTCGCGCTGTCCAACAAGTCACCTGGATGTACGCGTTTCTCGATGAAGTCGGTTTACCCCAGGATCATCCCTTTACCATCTATGGTGACAACGCGCCAGCCATCGCCCTTACCAAGAACACGAAGGGTCATGCGCGTGCGAAGCATATCGACGTGCGCTACCACTACATCCGCGAGCACGTCAACGAAGGCCGCGTTCAGGTCGAACACGTCCCATCCGACAAGAATCTTGCCGACATTTTTACCAAGCAGCTGCCTCGTGTTACACATCAGTTCCTTTCCAGGGAAATCGGCCTTACTGCGTAGGATGACGACCAATGTCGTCCGGGGGAGTGTTGAAGTATGAACACCATGGACTCATCTGCACGTACCGATTTCTTCATTTGTTATCATTACTCCTTTTATCAGTGACATTTCCTATTCCGGTGACGCTCTCGCTAGCCGTACATTCTACGTCCCTATCTCTACTTTATTTCATATCCCTCGTATCATGGGACCACGGGGACGAGCACGACATCGTGCTCGTTCCGTTATTTTCCGTATTACTTATACTCGCATATGCGCAACGGCGCACCTCATCTGTCACCCACATATTGTGTCTGACTCTGAGGTGTGCCTATTATTTTACCTTACCTCGTTCACAGCGCTGACTACCTTACTACTTAGTTCCTCTACGTATTTCAGGTAGCTACTTGCGCTCAATATATCTGTCACCCACATATTGTGTCTGACTCTGAGTTCCTCTTAGTGATCTGAGGTCCGGTCCGGCCCGGTCTTTTGGCCCTAAGTGCCATGGACCGAGACCGCAACCGGTTAACCACGGTTTAAAGACTGCAAAAAACTGCACAAGACCGACGTAAACCGGTCTACGTCGGTCTTGTGCGGTTTAGAAACCGCATAAAACCGGTCCTCAACTGGTCCTATTAAAGACTGGTTGAGGACTGGTTGTAGACCGGTCTATGGGCCAAATTAAAATAGATTTTACCTGTAGAAACTATTTTAATAGTAGAAATTGGACTGCCTGTGCACATTTGCCCATATCTCAATGAGTTCTTGGTGGAATATTATGTATAAGGGCTTGTTAGATAGGTATTTTAATGTTATACTTTGACCCTGGTTTGCGAAAGGCTAGCTTTTTTAACCAATGAAACGTTGGCAAAAGCGTCTTGTTAATAGTGAAGTCAAGTAGAAAATATTGATCTTATTATAGCATAATCAGATCTTGTTCAATTAATAAAATTTAAAATACGTTTTGTAGATATACATGTCGCCTATTTATGCGCAACTTTTCAAAAGGTGCGAACGTTTAATGATTGAATCGCAGGCAAACGCGTTTTTAAGCGCCCAAAATAACGATTGTATCGCAAACTATTAATATCTTTGTTATTTCTCATGCTAAAATTATGATTTTGGTATCGTTTAAAAGGTATTTTAGTGCTCTATAACGTCACAAAAAATCTTGTTAAAAGACCGGTTGAAACCGGTCCTAACCGGTTTTCGTCGGTCTTTTTGATCTTTAGAATTATGATAGACCGCAGACCGGACCGCGGTTGCGGTCTTGATCGGTCCAATCTATTTTCGGTCCACTTCGGTTAAGGTCCGGTTTTTTTCCGGTCTTTTTCCAGTCTTGTAACCGGACCTCAGATCACTAGTTCCTCTACGTATTTCAACTTCTCTTGACAAAAATGCCTCGTCGAACCCCTGCAAGCATCCGAGGCCAAACTTCAGTCACCTCTACGTCTACAGTTCCCATACCAGGAGCTGCTGGTATCTCTCATTCCACAAATGTTGCATCTGAGCATAGTGTCGCCGATCCATCTACATCTCCCAGAAAGAGAAAGGGCCCGGGCATAGACCCAATCCGGGCCATCCCAGAAGAGGCGACGACCAGTAATCTCGACACGCCTCATTCAAAACGTAGGCGGTTCACTGGACCTCTCAGCCCGAGCACTCTCGCTCTGGGGTTGCCTGGTACTATAACGCCTGAGTTTCTTGCCACCGCCTGTGATACACCAGAGCCGCTTGTGAGTATTTTCACCGGTCATTGCATTTTAATTATATTCTAATCATTTTTTAAATCTTGAAGAACATCTCAGACGATATATCCGAGTCTCTGGTTACTGATTGCGAGCCAACGGATGCTGTCGTAGCTGCTGATATTTCCCTTCCGACTATGCCATCGACTAGCGGCAACGTGCCGCATGCGTTTTTTAGATTTCAAGCAGTGTCAGACAAACGCCCTTCAAATTCCAAGGCCCTATCATCACAGACGTTAAACTCCTTGGAATTGCTTCAACGCGCTCTCGTACTTCCTCCGTCCTTACACGAGAAAGGGCTTACCCCATCCCAGTTCATCTTCTCCGTCGCAACTCATATCGATCCGCGAGCACTTCGGATCACCGAAGACGACGAGTTTTACTTGTTTATGGACATGCGTGCTGAATTACAATGGACGTCATTCGGAATGACAACGGGGAAGTGGGCCGCCGCTACGAAACTCTACAATAGCAAACTTGCAGCATTAGGAAAGAAGAAAAACATCGAAATCTTCGAGAAGAACCCTCGAGCATTAATGGACAAACTCAATGACATTGAGCCTAGGATCTCTGAGAGGCTCCTCAAAGAAGACTACATATGTATGTGAAAGTTCTCGGTCTCTTAATGGGTATTGTACTGACGATTTTTATTTAAGCCCAAAGAAGCGGCACTGAGATGTTCTGGAGGAAACACTGCAACGCAGTCTCAGCTCTCATCAAGACGGAGAGCGTCGAGGGCGCCACTGACGCTCTAGGTTCTCAGAAGAAATCGGTAGTAAGTTAATATCTTTATAACTCAAAGAGATTGCATAGCTTATACGCGTATATCTTAGCGGAAGGCTGCTGTGTGTACACGTTGCAAAGCGATGATGTACCCCGGTGACAAACGCTTAAACCATAAAAAAGGTTTTTGTGCCGACGGCGTTGCCTCCAAACTCAAACCTGGATCTTCTTCGGCCACTGACTCACTACCTGAGTGGCCACAGCCCCAGGATTTATTCAGTGCAGGGAAATTCTTCAATCCTTCGAAGTTTTTATTGGTGATTCGTGATCTCTACGAAAGAGTAGCAGAGAACGAAACGCAGAGCCGTCCATATACTATAACTGACTATACACTTGAGGATGAAGCATTCTCGCGAATGTTTCAAACCAGGATCGTAATCGCCGGCGACCATACCTACTTCCGTCTCTATGACCTTCAATCTGTTGGAGGTTCATGTGAATCCTTGATCTCTGAACTTGACGGACATCGCGTTCTTCGTATAGATTGTCTGTAGCTTTCTCAAAAGATCTCCTTCACCTTAGTTTAATAGCCTTAGCTGTAGCCTTTTAATGTAATTCCAATTTTAATACATGTTTAAAGTTCTACTCTCTATTCAAGTGCCAAAGACAGGCTAAGACAGCCGAGCATTAACAGCATTGACCAATTGTCAGCTTCACTTTGCAC
The DNA here is from genome assembly GCA_014925825.1 of Pholiota molesta. Classification (NCBI taxonomy): domain Eukaryota; kingdom Fungi; phylum Basidiomycota; class Agaricomycetes; order Agaricales; family Strophariaceae; genus Pholiota; species Pholiota molesta. The sequence continues at coordinate 7,702 of JACGCK010000090.1, forward strand.
TGAGCGACAAGGCTCTCCCTTGAGATCTATTTGGCCCGAAATGGAAATCCCTGCCCGGGATCTGTGAGGAAAGGGGAGATCACCCTGGGTTCCAAAATGCACCACAGACGTTCTGGACCTCCCTGGGAATGACCAATTTTTCACAGTAGGCGCCCGATGTTGCACCTTGCAGATTTCGCCTGTGTGTATGCCCTCGAGCACATGTTTTCCTTTATATTCACGAGAAAATAAGGTGTACCCAAGCTGCTGGGACACCTTTCGCGAAACCGGTGTGGTCTGCAAGCGCCGTAGAATAGGCGCCCACATACCAGACGACATATAAGTATCCCTTCTGCTTCCGGCCCGAATGCGGCGTCGATCGCGCCTTGATCGGTTGATCCGAGATCGCACCTGCAGTTTGCCCCATGTTCTCCAAGACACCTTCGAATCCGTGCTGCCACCTGGCCAGATACCTGTCCAGCCTCACAAACTCACCTTTTACGCACATTGCTCAGGCCCCGGGATGATGGCATTCAGGGCGTGCCACTGGCGATTGGAGCGGACATTGCGGACTGCAGGGACAGACAATTCAACGCCTGACCAGTGACATCAGTGTCATGTTCTTTAACGGGTAATATTATTATTATACATGGCCTCATGCTCTATTATAGTACCAGCTTTATTCGACGCCTGCGAAATGGGAACGGACCATACCATTCCAGACGCCACCACCAGAAGGTACAGTCCTCCGCGTACTCCTCCACTGCTGCAGCGTCTGCTCAACCCCACCTCGATTAGATCTGAGCCATGCACGCCAATTGCAATTGCAATCTTCCTATAGAGCTCGTTCGACCGATCTTCCAACAAATACAGGATCGGCGAACCCTCGCGTCGCTCTGCTTGTCCAGCAGGCGCCTCTACCCCGAGGCGCAAAGGATGCTTTATCTCTCGCCACTGGGCCTCCGGCCACAGCCCACCCAACACATGCACTTCCTCGCGTCCCTCCTCCGTTACCCGCGCCTGGCGCTCCTGGTGCAGACTTACCATGTCATGTTCGTAACGGGCAGCCGGAGAGAGGCGTTCTGGACGCTTGTGCGGGCTGTCCTGCCGATGATGGTCAACTTGAAGGAGTTTTCGATCTCAGGCTTCAGCGAGGACCTCGGGCTGCTCCCGATGGACAGGCTCGTGTGCCAGCTGGAAGTGCTGAGTTGGATCCAAGTCGATGGCGGCGACGCTGCCATATTTACGCGCTGGCTCGATACGCAGAAGGCCTTGAAGGAGCTGCGGTGGATTTCGAGGACGCCCGTCGAGATCTCGCACAAGGCCTGTCCACAGCTGATGAGCTTGGAGGGCAACTTTCGCGTCATGGCCGCGCTCCTCCCACATCGTCACATCAAGCGACTCTACTGGATTTCCGACATCGCATTCAGAGGATGTCATCTCGCGCCACTTCTCGCCGGATTACTAGTAGCTGGTGACCTAAGCAGTTGCGAAGCGTTGTCGTTCGAGAAACACTACCATGATGCCGTTGACTATCGCTCATTGGTTGACTACTTTCCTTCGCTCGCCTCTTTGGAGCTTATTGAATATGGTGAAGAAGTGCGCTAAATCTGGAGCTTCCTTATAAATCCCAGCACTAATAATTTTGCCGACAGTTCATGCACGGCGTTCAATTACCTCCCAATCTGCGCGTCCTGATACTATCTACCCAGAAGGGGTACGGAAAGAAATCCTTCCTTCCCAAGGCTCAGAGAACCGCTATCGTGCAGAAACTGTTCACCAAGACGTCTAATCTTGTGCGGGTAGATTTTGCGGCCCAAATGGTAGGCACTGAAGTCTTCTATGAACGCTGGGAGCGGGGAGTTCGGAGAGAAGGTCATGTGTCGTCGAAAGATGTTTTGCAAGAACACCGGATCCTTTTGGACAAATATTAGAACGATACGGATATGAAGTTTTAATCTGGTTGGGTGGTTGTGTCTATGCTCTTCGGCTATTTAATGCTTACATTCTTCAAAGTTTACTTTGTACTTGGTATTTTGACTTCAGGTTTTCTGTGTTGTCTACCAGCGCTGTATGGAATAAATTTGAATCTGACTTCTCACATTACTCTAAGTTGCAGAAACCCAAAGGGTTTTAGGGAGGAAAGAGACTGGGTATATCCCGTGGCACTCGATTATATATAATGTCAAGTTAACGTTGTTCAGCTTCTATCTCTCGTATACCGCTGTACAACCTCCAACAACGGACTCGTCCACTTAGGGTCATCAAAAATCACAGCATGGTCCAGCCGTGGGTTGAACAGCACCTCCAATACACCCTGCTTAACAGGCGTCTGACGCCCGTTTTTGGGCCCAGCACTGCGGCTTGACGACACCCGCGCCAACATGGCCACCACCTCCGACTCGGACTCATCCGGGACCTCTTGCGTCTCCAGTGCGACCAGGTCCCCACCGGCACCCTCTGCCCTGCCTATCCAGTGTGCCTTCCACTCCGCCTCGCGCGTGATGTAGTGCCGGATAGCATCAGAGGGCACGACTTGGTCCATGCCGCCGAGAACGACAGCAAGATTCCGGGCGGTCGAGCGGTCTGTATTGGCGGGATGTTGGTCGCCGCCCACGAACGCGACGAGGTCCTCGCGCCAGATCCCGCCCTCGTCCCAGAAGAACGCGCGGAACAGCGTCCGCGCGACGTCCGCGTCGCGGCTGGCGAAATACCATAGCTGCCATGCGGCCGCGGACGAGATCCACGACGGGTTTGGGGCCAGTTCGTGCAGGGAGCTGGTAGAGGAAGACGGCGAACTGGTGAGGGGCGTCTCCGGATCGATGGCATGGTCCTGAGGGGGAGGGGGCACGGTGGATGGATGGCGGTAGAGAAAATTGTATGCGACGGCGGGATTGGATAGCAGAATAGGGATTGGGTCAACCAAGACGAGGTGGGCGAGTTTCGCGGTTAGAGATTTTGCAGCGGTGGATTGCGCGGTAGCGGTGTTGTTAATTGTATCGAGAGACGATTCGACACAGGCACGGACGATCCAGCCTGCGACAAACGTGCCGTAAGAGTGAGCTGTTAAGACTACACGGTCCCAGCCAGGGTTGGGGACGTTGGCGTGGTTTAGATTGTTGAGAAGGGGACTATGGTCATCGGCAATGCTAGGAGTTTTTCGAAGCTCACGTTCCTTGTTGTCCTGGGCCTGGAGTGATTCTAGAATAATATTGAGAGATGCGAGCATTTCCTCCCGAGGTGGTACCGATCGAGGAGTCATATGCATGCAGATAGACATCATCTCAGGCAAGAGGATCCCCACATCTGAATCGCTGCCAGAGATTATAGAACGGAAGAAATTAAGGTAGGGAAATAGTCCAATCTAAGCAAAGGGAAGTCCCCACCGGCATGAGGACTTTCATATATAGCGAAGGAGTTTGTTGAAAGACGCACACCGATGCCATGAAGAAATACAATAGGCAGCTTTGAATTTGAGGTATGAGGTCGATGCCAGTACGGAGTGACGACTCCAGGCGGAGCGGAATTAGAAAGAAGATATAAAATGGGCCTAGGAGGGAACGTCCGTCTCCAATTTCCTTCGACGGGGGTATAGTGTTTGAAACCGAGGCATGCAAGGGAAATGGAGGTATACGAGTCAACTAAGGCGACTATCTTGAATGCAGTTGGCATTTCAATACCATACACGTATTAACGACAGAGTGAGTGCTCACCATATACCAAATCAACGGCCGGTGCAACATCACGACTGGATCTAGAGTGATCCTCATACTTTGCAACTGATCCTTCTGGGACCGACCTGGTGCGAGAGGCTGGTCGTGATATTTCTCTATTTCTCGAAGATACCCCTCCAACTCCTCTCTGTAATCATCTAAGTCGATTTCTTCCTTCGAGGACGAGAATAGCGCCCAAAGCAACCAGTCAATCACATCATCCCTCCGCGGAGGAATATTCTTGGGGATAAACCAGCCTCGAGGATAGAGAAGATCAGTAGATGGCAACGACTTCTCCGCAGCCATGCATCTTTGGAAAACGAGTTGGCGTTGTTCGAATGTAAGAGAAGGGGCCTGTGTCTGGGTGGCTAACATTTTCGTATGACTGGGAGTGCGCTGAACATAAGACATGAACTTACCGACTGAAGCCGCGCTGTCCTAGGAAGATAGACGAACAGGTAAAAAACGGCCTCCGCAGCCGCAACGACTGCTACAGGGAGAAGAAAGCATTTAGGCCACACCGCACAACACACTAGATATCCGATACTGGCTGGAGCAATGGCGCGGAGTGCACCAATTCCTATTCGAATGCCGATATAGTCCAGTGGACTATTTCCAATCATATAGAAGGGAGGTTGGTCAAGACTCAAGACAGAGAAGTGTAGGGTGTGACCATCAACGTTTCAACGTCACCGACGAACCGAGTGACGTTTGCCTTGCAGACACGGGCAGAAATAGCTGGACGGATCAGAGACTCGGAGCTGATGCAGCTCCCAGGCTCCGAGCCCCCGGCGAGCGCACAAGCGCGGGCTGAACGCAAACCCAGCATGCCGCCTATACTGCTTTAATTCAGCTTTGCTTGAATCTGGTAGTTTCCGCTAAGCCTCCATAGATGACGGTGCCCGGAGCGATGCTTTTTATTTCGCCATATATTTTTTACCCTTTACTTACAAAGCGATCAGACCGCGGCGGATTTATGACAATTAGGGACGCTTGTCCTCAAGTGTCCTCATCGGCGCAGCTTTTCAGCTTCGTAGTACAACATCTTGGGGAACGGCTACTTACTTTTGCATCGCGAGCATATTTTTCCAGGCGCCATTGCTATAATTGTATTTTGGGGTGTCGCTTGGGCAGGTTGTGTGCTTGTTTTAGCATATTTCGCCATATGGATCCATCAGCTAGCACCGACTTCCGCAACTGCGTGCTTATCCATAATTCTGATGCGGTATGTATAAGACAGTACGTGAACTGTGTATTTGACATTGGTTTTTGCTCGTAGCCACTGGATTATGTCCTCGACGTCCCAGAGGTTATGGGGTAATGGAAATCATGAGCTTCTCCTCGAGCAATTACATAAGGTTACGGTCACTGTTTTTTTGGAAAATATACCCGGGAATCAGGCAACGCCAGGCGCTGCACATGCAGGTGCATTATCTAAGAACGAAGAATCAATGTGATTGAAGGCGTTCAGATAGGCTTTTCCTTGTGAAATAAAGCCGCATAACTTTTGCTTTCTCGGTAGCGGTGGGCACGCGCGAACGTTCGATAGTAACAGGAACAGGCTGCATAATACCTAATGATAAGAGGCTTGGTTCGCTTACTTGACATACGAATTGGTTCGTTAAACATTGGGGTGTGGACCCTTATCGTTATTGTCGACAGTCGCGTCGACCAATTCTACCACAGAACATTCTTGACAGATGTAATGATGATCACTGTTGGTAATTTCGTGGATGAAAGATAAGGCCTAGGACTGGATAATAGGAAGGCGCGTCCTGGGCACTGGGGTCAAGGTTGGGACCAGCCTGCCGAAAAGAAGTGAGGGGCGACTTGCATCAGATATCCAGTTCCATGGTTCAGGTCGTCAACAGGTGGGGTTGAAATTAAGACGAATAACAGTCACAACAAATAAGATAATAATATACAATACTTCACCGTCGTCTGCTCCGCGTCGAGCTTTGGAACTTGGATGTTTCTCTTCTCAGACGCCTAGAAGTGGAAGCACGCGATTTTCAGTCAAGAGAGAACAAAAAGTAACACAATAACGTACCTGGTCGCGCGCTCTCTCTCGATCTCTCGTCTCTCCACTTCTTCCGCCGTCAGCTCTTCGAACGTCGTCCTGAACTCCTCGGCCTCAGCCCAGTCGCGCCACACGCTCCTCAGCGTTTTCGGACCCCGTCCATCCCTCGGCGCTCGACCCCATCCAAGGCCAAGTCCAGTCTTATCCTTGACCAGGCCAAACCCGCTTCGATCTCGTTTCTCGCCTGTGGCGGCAGTCTCCTCGCCAGCATCCCGATCTCCGCCAATGACCCCCCACTCTATGGCATCTTTCTTGTGTTTGAGGATTTCTTCATGGACGGCGTGCGCTATCAGCGGCACTGCTTCCCCCGTCAACCCAAGTTCAGTGGCAAGCTTGATGGCGAAATCTTCTGGCGTAAGAGGTGATAGTAAATCCCATTCGATGTGATCCACTAAGTGATGGTTCCCTATTTGAACGTCAATCTGCAATGGAAAGAGTGATTAATGTAAACCAAGGCAAAAAAGGAAAGGACATACGCTAAGGATTACGCGGCATTCAGGTAGTTCCTCTCCATTCGGTGGGGCCTCATCCACGGCCAGCGCGCCATCCTGCCCTAGCTCCATAGATGCCACGCCCTCATGGTCCTCTAATTGTGCGCGAATCTGAGCTGCAATTGTCTCTGCCCAAGTTTCAGGAATGTCGAGGTCATTACAAAATATTATGGCAAATGACTCGGGCTTGATCAACGTCTCATTTATATTCCATACGAAGCAATCTCTGATTCGATGTGTTTCTGTTTCAAATTCGACGCGAATGGGGACTAGAGATGTTCGCTTTTTTGCATGATGGTCCATTACATCAAAAGACCTGTTTAACCTAGCGTTAGGCACATCAACGAGATCATTCTTCGAGACGTACGGGTATTCATGTTTAGTTGGTGGCATCAATCGCGGCTTTATGAACCTGGCGGGTGGGACCGTCCCAAGATAGCTCTGATCTAACTCTGCCTTTTCTGGCCGGGGTGTCGCCGTTGGACGAGGTGACGATACTCCTGTAGTAGAATGGAAGACGTTGAGACCAGCACCCATACGATTCCTCGACTGCCTTATTGATGTCCGCGTGCCACCACTGGCATGAAAATCTGAATCGTCACTGTCAAGAGCTCCAGCATCTGGGAGATCATCGCCTGAGCCAGGATCGGCATAGTTTATCACCCCTCCTCGTCGCGTCGCCGTTCGCGCAGTCAATGCGGATGAGGATGCAAGAATAGGTTGCACAAGAAGTGAGACGCCCGTTTTCAGGCGTGAAGCATATGTGGATTGAAGGGCCTGAGGAGTTGTAGGAAGTGGTGGACGCGGTGGATTTGGAGGTGCTACGGGCATGGCAGGTATGATGGGCACTGGATGCTGGTACACTTGTTGCATTTGAGTGGGCGTGTTCGCGTGAGCAGTGGGCCGCGTGTTACGTGCCCTACTACTCCGTGTGCTCGGAGCCGAGTTTTTGGGAGGAGGCGTCGTTGCCGTGGACCAATTTTGCAGATTTTTCAGGTAGGCTTTGCCGATCAAAGTTATCAGTCCAAGAGAACTGGTGGATGTAACGGAATGAGTCGAGACTCACTTTTCGAGTGGGCTGCTTGGGGAGCGGGCGACGCATAAGCCGCATTTGCTGCAGTTGATAACTGTGTCAAGGTTTGTTTCAATTGGGAATCTGACATATTACGATTGATGTCAAATGCTGCCGTATTGGTGAAGGTTTGAGGCTGAGGCTGCGTGCTCGAAGTTGCTGCATTATCGGCCATTCTGACCGTCCAATGTGTATAAGGTGGCTTGTATAGAGGCTAGATAGAACACAACGGCCTATGTGGGAGTGTGTGGTGGGGGGAAAGCAGAGCGAGACTGACGCAAAGCGAGACTTGAAGGGAAGCGATATTGTTCCAACCAAAAAGAGAATGCTTTGAACGCGACTTGTCACATGTGTCACGCTGCCATTTATGTCACTACCGTAGTATTCTTTGCGCAACATATCCTTCACTTATCCTAAGTAGCGCTCGTCGCATGGCAAGCGAATGCTGGGCCGTATCTTTCCACTGAACCGCTGTTATGCCTCATCCTCCTCAACACTTCTTTCACGTCGGCTCTATTCCTCTCAAAAACCGCTCGTAAGGAGTGGCCACAACCAGGCGATCGTAGACTTGCTCGTCAGATGTAATCCAGCCTCGCTTTCAGAGCTTACTCTCGTTAATCCACTCTCTTTTAGCCTTACAGGAGGAAGAGCGCAAACCTGATTTCAATCCTTTCAAATTGAATGCGTTCAGCAAGGCAATCGAGTCAATATTGGCGGTGGACTGGCCAATACGCTCTGGGAATGACGTGCACGCGGTCAGCCGCAAGATTTCTGCTGTTGGTGAATTTTGGCTTCTTACTGTTATACAGATCCAAGGCATTGGACCTGGTATTGTGAAGAGGATCAATGATCATTTGTTGCGTCAATATGTGGACGACGTCGAGGCAGATTCAGATAGAGGTGAGTTCGAAATTTGCTTATTTCTATGCCAAATTTCTCATAGCGCCAAATCAGCCAGCTACGACCAAATGATGAAAAGTCAAGTTGCGACAACTTTGCAGACGGTTCCGGGTATTGGGTGATGATCTCACGACGCATTGCATTTCCATCCTCAAACCAACATACACGTTTTCAGACACAAAAAAGCAGCACAACTAGTGGAAGCTGGATGTGATTCGCTTGATGACTTAATGTCTGGCAAATTTAATTCTATGCTATCTCCAAAGCAGCTTCTCAATATCAAGTATGCAACCCATCTTCATCAACCTATTCTGAGAAAAGATGCAGAATATATGCTTGTGCGTATGTTGTTTTCTTTTTTTCTGCTCTGTCTTTATCTTGTCCGTTACAGGCTTTCTGCCAACGTCACTCAGATCCCAAGTATCAGTTTACCCTTGTCGGAGACTAGTAAGCTTTATTCTCATTGATTGCCACGGTTGACATGTGCTAACGTAGAATAGTCGCAGAGGCCTCGAAAGCTTTACAGATATTGAAATTATGGTATCACACCCGAGTTTTGTACATGTGCCTCTACCCGCCGATCCGCCTCCTGGTATGGCCAAGCCTGCGAAAGTGAAAGACGCTACCCCAAAGCCAAGAAAACGGCGGAAAGTAGACCAGGATACCCCATCCAACATTTTACATTCTGAACTCGTTCCATTCCTTGAACGAACAGGGACTGTATGTACTGCTTTAAGCAGTAAATTCGAGTCCTGGAAGGGCATAGTGCGTCTACCAGGTCCTGATACCCAATGGGGAACTCCCAGTGAACGTATTTCTGCGATCAAACGGGTTGAGGGCCAATTTAGAAGGCTAATGTTCCAGTAAGTCATTTAACTCTTTATTCTATAAGCCAGTCATGTTAAGCGCTGGACATAGCATTGTGTCTCAAAGGTCCATTGGCTCCGGCTTACTGAGCCTAACCGGAAACTTGAGATTCGAGAATTACCTGCGTTACCGCGCCCGAAAGAAAGGCATGTTGTTGAACGAACATGGTATCTGGAGATGGACTCGACATCAAGAAAGCTTAGTCTCCGACATGACCGAATCCAGCGCTGAACCTTCGGAAGAGTCTAAGCGCACGGAAGAGCCCAGACCAACGGCTGAGTTTACCAGCCATGGTTATTGGTCTCTCATCAAAACAATAGGAGAAGAAGACATATTCCGGGAGTTAGGGATGGATTACCTTCATCCAGCGAGGCGAAACTTCACGCCCATGGTGAAACCTCAGGCTCCCAAAGACGACGACTTCGATTACTTTGATTATAGTTGAACGTATATCTTGATTAATTCCTTGTTAACTTATACCATCTTGTAACATTAGCCAGAACGTTTTGCGCTTTCCACTTACTACCTTCCAAACATGGATCTTTGGTTCTCTCTCTAACACTCCTACTTAGAACTTTTCTGTATTTCGTTTCTAAACGGATTAATTATACGGATCTCTGCAGCCCCGACCGTATATCCATGCTTCACGTTTGGAATTGGTTGGCATAAGTATGTCCAACCGATTCTCCAGAATTTCTTCTGTCGTCTAAAAACCTCTGAAAACAAACTTGTGGCAGATGCCGCCTTTCATGCCGAACGCATGTTTGTCAGCATATCAAGAAATACCTGCGGCGGCGTCGCTGTTGATTCTGAACTTGCTCTCAGTGAACAACGGTCAAGCCAGTTGGACAAGTGTCAATCACTATCATCGCCAAAATCACGACGCCGGTGTGCATTACTCTGCTACCGTCGAGTTCGACATGTAGCAGGTTCGCTTTGCATTAGCCCTTGAACTACTGCCGGTAAGTGGCCCGTGCCAGGGCCACATTTGAGGTTCTTTATCTGTCTAATCAATTGTCGATTTGCATAGTCCAGGAATTCAATCACTCTTTGGCTGTGAAAATCATCGCAGAATCTTCTCATCTTATTATTTGACTGTTTTCTGCCTCGGGAGGCTTAAAGACTCGTTGGCTTGACGAACGCAGAGACCATCATGATCAGGCCTTCAAACACAATGCTGAAAGGTCGTCATCACCTATGACCTCGGGCATCCGACAGGACGCATTTTGCATATGTGATTCCTCAACACGGCGCTCTTGATTCGTGAATCAGAAACCTGAGCCGACCTTCCGTTGTTTGTGGCAGGCTGTCCTTGGACCGCGGATTGCGCATCTTCCAATCGGCATCCCGATTATTTTTGACTGTGGCATTCTACAGGTCTATTTTTTTTACCCTTTCTGATCGCTATTTTTGTGCGTCTCTAGGGACATTTTTAAAAGTGCAGTTCATGATCATCCAGTCCTTTGGGCTAATTGAGCGCTATTCTTGCAACCTCGTCTGGACTGCTGCTCTCTTTTTTTTGCTACATACGTTGATCCAATTTCAATACCATGCTCATCGACTTTCCGAAACTATGCGCTGGCAATTGAACTAGTCATTATATGCTGGATAGTTTCTGACAGACCCTGGGCTCTCTGGATTTCTCTTTGAAGAACGGTCTTTCATCAAACGCACCAGCTATTTTTGATAATATGATAGATCTATTCTCGTTTTCTGGCTTCATCATATATCATAAGATGTTGAGAAACGTAGAGGATCTTGTTAATTGGCAATTGCTGTGTTCTCTCGCTGAGCACTGGCTGCTTGACGCTAACGGGGCTCACGTACGGCACTGTCTTTCTCGTGTCAGCGGTCAACAACTTGTTCAGAATGGGAATTTTTCGACTAGTTGTTTGTACCTTCAAGTTCTGGACAGCGAACTTGAATAGCATGATCTTCCTCACTTGCGGGTTTGTCTTGTTCAATGCCCTTGGAGGTGAAGATCATTTGTTCTACCTCGCTAAGCATCAAATCTGGTATTCATTCTTCACTTCATTCTTTACGCAAACGAAAGGGCGGTGGGGTGCTATTATTACCTCGGTAGATGATGTTGAATGCTAGTGGACATCATCGAATCAAGGAGATGACATATGCCACAACCCACTAAGCGACACAGTACGCCTTCGAAATGTCAATTTTTTTTTATCGGACAGCGCCCAAGCAGGTATGGCTGAGTATCTGTGATGGTAGCCTTCTCGTGTTTTGATCATAATTTTCAGATTGGCCCTATAAAGGGAAGACGCAAAACGACTCTCAATCCTCAGTATTCGTTCTTTCCTTCCTTCCTTCTTTCTTCTTTGTCTTCAGACACCTGGCCAGGCTGCCTGTTCTTTCATTCTTTCGCCTTCATACCATATCAATCTTTACTTTCGACCTTTTTCTTCAGTTTCCAGGTTGGTTGCGCTTTTACAATCACCTTTGTGCTTGAGATTCTAACCATTGCCTATATCAGTTTCTTCAAACCCCTTAGTCACTCATTAAATATGTTCGCCAAGCTCTTCAAAATTGCCGCTGCTGCCACTATGGTCGCAAGCGTTATGGCTACTCCCTTACCCTCCCAGGAATCCACCGATTTAGGTGTGCATAATCCCTATTGGAAGCAACAAAACATTTAACTGACCTTACCGCTGTAGTTGTTCGTGGATCGAGCCATTCGTTCGACAACTATATGGGCATCAAATCTCTTTCTGGATTTGATAACTTCTACGGTTCAGAAAACTTCTCGGGAGAAATCTCGAAGACCGTTATCGTAAAGGAACAGGAGGTTGTCTGTCACAGCGAGTCTGTTGAAATTATTCAACAGCGCCTGCTTGTCCTCCAGGAGATGGCTAAGAGGTCAGCTCACCTGGACTGTCACTCCGTAGTACAGGGGTTAACGTGTATTTACAGGATCATCAGCGAGCAGATCTGCGAGGTCGAGACACAGACCATCGTCTTCGAGCAATTCTACTCCTCTGTCGGCTCTTCAGCGACGACTTGATGCGCAAGTCCAGCCGCAGCGTTGGCTACGACAGCAGCATCGCTAGCCACTTCGGAAGCATCGTCTCCTCTTCCGGTTCGTTGAGCACCTCGAACTTGGGCTTCAGCGGCAGCGATGTGGGAAGCCACTACGTCTCCCCATCCGGCTCCAACTGGAACTCCGGCGCCTCCCCTGCGTCCGTCGGAAGTGCGTTCAGCGCTGCCCAGGCTGCCATCAGCTCTTCTTCTTAAGAAGTAGTGACTCGTTGTTTTCCTTGATTCCCTTTTTTTTACGAGGACATCATGATACCCTAGAGTGGCCGCTTTTTTGAACTTTTCCATTCGCATTTCTAACATATTTAGTTGTTTTTTGGGGGCACATTTCAACTACGTAGATACTGGTACTTGTAGTAATTATTTTTCTGGAAGTCAATTTATAGGCGATCAGATTAAAAAATTCGTGGGGCTTAGACTTGAAAATTTGGAGGCTGCAGTGCATCATTAGACTGTGTCGCCAAGTCAACCAGGCGGTTGAGTACAATGTCCGCAACTGGGTTAGTTTACGATGCTCATTGGAGTTGGTGCCATGGAAATTTTTGAGTTCGATTAAAGGTGTAAGGAGTAAAAATATATTTTCCTTCCACAGAATAGAGTGTTCGCCTTCTAAAGGAGGACAATGAGATGCGAGCCTACAAGCTATAGTTGCAGCGTCCAATATTCGAGCTTTGGAAATGTCGGATTTGTTATTTTCTATCTGAATAAAATTTGTGAGCAAATTTTCTTGATAGGGAAGACAGTCGCGGGAGCACATTTCTGGAGGGTACGGTGCCGACAGCCACTCATGGCCACCGGAGGTGACCTGAGGTGATTGACTGAATGCGACCGGCAACCAGTGGGCATACTGCCTATTGAGAATTGTCAAGGAGTCAGAGGTGGAAATTTGTTCCTTAGACAGTAACCATCCCAGCCTGGTCCTCTGGTCATGGGTTATTTAAAACCATGCGTTCTAAGGCTTTTAAATTTACGACCTGGCCTGAATGAGTGTATTAGCTCCTTGATCTAACCTTCAAGTGAACGTAGTTGAGATGGCCATGAACTATATTATATATTCATTCTCATCTGCGTACAGTTCCATTACAGCTACATGATTCATTACGAAGATTCGAGGTTACCGACAAAGACTTCACTGGCAACTTGAAATACCTACTTACATGGCTATGTAATGACAGATGATGTCATTGAGATGGTTCGACGTTATGCGTTAATGTCCCTGATTGTCTATTTATTGACTATTTATTCACAATGAGAGGGTCTTGAGAGGGTCAGAGAAGTCAGGAATCTCTCCAACCAGCTGAACCCTTAGCCTGAGCGCTTAAGCTTGAACACGGGCTGCAAAGTTGTAGTAGATGACAGATATTGGCTTTGGATCTTGAGTCTTGACTCTCTGACCTAGTCTTATCTTTTGAGTGGTGGAGAAGCAGCGGTGCTGTGGTTAATTTTAGTGTTATCACCAAGTAAAAGGAGTTAGGTTGAGAGGAATTGAAGAGGTATCCCACCAACTGACAACAGTGGTCAGCGTCGTCGCTCGTCGTCGGTGTAGTCAACTCGGAAGCCCATGATACTTGCCTACACCACGTGGAATACCAATTACCGGAACACTGGAAGTTCACACGGTTCAACGGTCCGCGGTCTTTCTCCGACTTCGGTCACAGTATATACGGGCGATTTGTATGGGTCGCAGCCTCGGTGCCTGTGGTCAAAGAGGCCTTTGCGACTGAAATGAACACTCTTATCTCATTGCATCGCCCAAGCCTAGCGATACATTATGGTCAAGGAGGTATGTAACTTTCTCAAATTCAGGAAAAGGATCCATGCTATGCATAGTCAGTTTATTTGACATCGTCTTTCAGATATTCTACACATTCTTCCTACATTCAGACATTTATCACGTCAGAGACACGCAAAAACTTCTGATGTACCCAGGCTTACCCAGGTCGGGCAAATGTCGGGAGCGCAATTGCGGATTCGGCTGAAAGTTATCCTATAATTGAACGATCACCAAGCGACCAACACTGACCTTGCCTCCTCATATTCTTGTTGCGGACGGACAAGTGCCTATAGATAAGGACTCGTCTTAACGACGAGCAACATCGATCATATCTCGCTATTTATCCTCATTATTTCCTCTGGATTGTACAAGGACCTATGACCCCTTAGGCCTTACGATCCAGGCTGTTCCTTGGGCCTTAGGTTAACTCGGTTATCGCACGAAATAATTGTCCTGGAAACGGCTGAGAATTCTCTCGAAGACATTCGATCAATGACCAGATACCATCAGAGAAAATTCTGGCATATAAAGGGCAAGTTTTTTGGTATGCATTTGTTCATTCCACTATCTGCTTTTGCCATCCAAGACAGGTTCTTGTTCGATCGTTTCTTCTCTTTTTCTTGTGAGTCTACACTATGGAACATCGAAGGATTCACCCGCTCATCTCAGTCTTTCATAGCTCGCAGCCGTCTCTTTCTTCACGTTTGAACTGTATTCAGCAACACTTTCCTTACTCCTTATTCAAAAGAGCTTTACTTTCAAAATGTTCCGCAACATTGCCACTTTCCTGACTGTCGCCTGCTCCGTATCAAGCACATTTTCCGCGCCGATTCGACGTGAAGTGCCTCAAGGTAAAGCTGTCTTTGTTCTCCGTAGTGTCATTGTTGTTTATCACTTATAAATAATTTCCAGAGCATTCGCACGAACAATTCTTGACAACTGTTCGAGCTAGTCTTAACCTCAACAATCCTGATGGTATTCAAGATCCCGTGTTTGGACTTCTTGGAAATGCGGCGGCGGCGGGTGGTGCAGGCAAGATCACTGTAAGTTTAAACGTCTAATCTTGAAGACAAATCCATGAACCTCGAACTTGGTGTTTTTAGGATGCGACTTGTCTCCAACAGGCCACTGCCGACCAGGCCTTCACGAACGCCAAAGCCGCCGGTGATGTCAATGGCCAAGTGGCTGCATTGATTTATCGAGCGCTAGAACGGAACTCTGGTCAAGTTGGCCTCGTCACTGCACCTTGCACAAGCATCCAGGCTACAAATCCCGAGATTGCTGTTATCCAACAACATCAGGTGCGCTGTGCAAACTAAGAACCTTTTGGACAGTATACTAAGTGATACAACGATTAGGATCCTGCATCGACCAATGCTGCTGCTGTGAACAAAGCGATCACCCTTGAGCTTGCTAAGCAAATCGCTGTTGTGGGCGGCAACCCACAGGATGCACTCAAAGCTGGGACGTTTGCGCCTGGAAATTTGAACGATCCAACGGCCAAAGGAAACACCTGTGATACGACTGACGATCCCGTTGGTTGCATCTTCACGCAAAACCTGTTGGTGGAGGATGCTACAGCCGATGAAATTAATGCAGCCGCCGCAGGTGTAGCTTCAAACACTACTTCCAACTCGACATCGTAGGTGATTTTCTTCTCTAGTTTTGTTGCTGTACTTATTCGCACCTCGTCTTCTAAAGTACCAGTACGACTGTTGCTTCAAGCACGGCTTCCGACTCGGCATCGTAGGTGATTTTCTTCTTTAGTTTTGTTGCTATACTTATTCGCACCTTGTCTTCTTAAGTACCAGTACGGCTGATGTATGCGCCTCTCCTGCTAGTAAGGCTCAGTCTTCAAATTTCTCGAGGACATGTTGCTAATCGTCTATTAATTTAGCTGTTACTGTTACTGTTACTGCAACTGCAACTGCTTCCGCCGTAACTGCCACTGCTTCCACCGCAACTGCCACTGCTGCTGGATCTACTTCTGCTGCGTAAGTTGTCCCTATTGATTAATTTAAGTCTCGCACTGATTTCTGCCTTCGAAAAGTACCCCACCTTCAACTGACGCCGCTTCGGGTGACCTGCAGACCTTCACTGGAGCCCGTAAGCTCAAATTTAGTTCCATTCATATGTTAACATTTGTCTAACTCAGCTTCCTGCTAGTTGGTGGTGCCACTGCACCTGCTGTGACCGCTGGAGGCCGTGGATTCCTAGTCGACGGCTCAGACTCCTTCCTTAATTCCGCTGCAGCTCTCGGGCGCTCATGCGATATCCAACACAATGCTTGCGCCAATATCGCTAACTCTGCCGCCGGAAAGACATCAGGTCTGACTGTTGGCCAATGTGACCAGCAAAACACCGCATGCCATGCCGCGATTTAGTAGATGCCCATTTATGCCAGACTTTAGACATTGTATCCGTAATTTTCTCCAGGACGTCCAGACAGGTTTGGACTCCTAGACGCCGGGATATTTCAACTCTTCATTTTTTTTTGGAGTATTTAATTAGTGAAGTTTGCTGTTTGCATTTCGATGTATTTTTACCTGATCTTTGTGGCAATAATATGGAAGAGTGGTGTTTTCACATTTACGAGTTGAAGACAGCTTCAACTTCAAGTATCCTTGACTGAAAAGCACGTGCGGTTGACCGCATCGCACAGCGCGCAGCGGCCCTGTTAAAGGTTTTCCTATCAATAGGCTGGGTATGTTTAAGAAAGAATCCGAAAAAAGAATTCCAAAAAGGAAATAAAAGAAAGAGAAAAAGAAAGCTTACAGATTTTCTATATCACTTCAAATAAGTTGGAGATAAGTGTCCCAGACGTTGAAAATGCTGTGAATAGTTTAAAAAAATTCCGCGCGATGCGATGCGCGCTTCGAGAAACGGCTCCGGCAGGCCAAATACCACTTTCAAAGGGGCTAAGAGCAGAAAAACGCAGGCCACACTTGCAAAAACCAACATTCAGAGCCACATTTTCTAGAGAGAGCTCTCCATACTGTATACTACTGCCTTGAATTTTTAGTGCCTCCCAAATTATAATCGAGCCTCCCCATGAGCACAAAACGACGCGGTTTTGGATCGAGTTTCATTGTGGCTGTGTAATGACAAAGCGCGTCATGGCAGATAACTTTTGGCTATGGCAGATAACTTTTGGCTATGGCAGATAACCTTACACCGAGTTTACAGCCTTGCACAATTTTCTGAGAGCATTCTATTAGACAGATTTACTTAGAACTACATACGGAATCTATCTAAAAAATTTGAGCTACTGCTGACGACATTCGGGCGCTTAATTCACTCAGCAAGCTCAAAAGTTATCTGCCCGGAGTTACCCGGGCAGATAACTACCCAGCCTATTGATAGGTGAACTGTCACAAATGATCATGCCAAATTCAACCATAATTAACAAGGCATATCGCCCTAGCCTCAGCCTTGTCTGTAAAGGTAGCCATATATCTGCTTGATCCCTCCCCTATCTCATATCTTAGCATATTGACTTACAAGGTCGAGATCATCGGTATCAGACGAACTGCCCAATTCCATGTTTGGATTAGATGCACTCCAGGATGTGGCATGTGGCCAAGGTGTAAACGTCTATCACCAACCTCAGACACTTTTACTTCACCTTAATTTTTGTAATGACCTATAGAATATCCATTGGACCATTTTTTCCTCTTGGCCGGCCTTGACGATTGTGGTTGAAAGCGCAATCGCCAGACTTTCCTCTCTTTTATTCTGGGTGACCTGCGCAACTGTTGTCTCGTCGACCTCGATTACAGACATTCAAGGTGTTGCCTGGCGGAGTCCTCTTGTTGGTGCAGTTGTCACCAATATAACCGGTTTGGTGACTGCAAGGGTTAGCGCATACTATATGGTGTTTACATTGTGCTCACAAAAGTAACCCAACCATATAGGGTTCCAATGGATTCTATCTTGCTGGAGACAAGTCAGAGGATGTACGCGCTTCATATGGCATTCTAGTCTTCACATCTTCCTCTACGGTATTGAAATCAGTTACCGTCGGAGATTTTATTTCGTTGAGCGGTAAGGTCTCTGAATACCGTCCTGCCACTTCCCCCAATTATGTCTTCGTCACCGAAATCACGTCTCCAACTGGGATCGCCGTATTGTCCTCCAATAACACTGTCACTCCGGTCATTCTTGGAAAAGATAGAAATCCGCCTACTCAATACTTGAGTTCGCTCGACGTTGGCCCAGATGGATTCTTGTCTGTCCCCAACAACAGCAGCCAAATCACCGTCGTGAACTCTACTCTTGAACCGGAGAAATACGGCGTGGACTTCTGGGAAAGTTTGGAGGGCCAGCTTGTCACCATCCCTAAGCCAATAGCTGCCAATTTCCAGAACTCGTATGGCGAGTTTTGGGTATATGGAGATTGGAAGACGACGGGAAAGAACGGCCGTGGTGGTCTGAGTATTACTTTTGGTAAGATCTTAAGCCCAGATTCTTGATGCTAAATCTTATACTCTTTCCATAGGCCCGGATGGCATTCCTGACGGGAATCCCGAAACTGTTTTCATTGGCTCTCCACTTGACGGGACGAAAAATCCCCAGGCTGCTCTTGGGACTACTTTCACAGATATTACTGGCGTCGTCCAATACCAGTAAGACCACTCATCGTCTCATTGTCCGTTTTTCTCCGTATTCTGGGTTCTTACCCTGTGTTGCAGATTTGGCTTCTTCTATGTTCTTCCCCTTACTGCACCTACCGTTGTCTCTAGTCCAGACGCAGCCGTACACCCTTCAAACATTAAGTCGAATCCACTTGATTTTTGCTCAGTGACGTTTGGCGATTACAATGTGCGTGTAATCTGATTTTTCTACGACACCGTTCAATATGGGAGCTAGGTCGAGAATTTGGCGCCTACATCAAGCCATCTACCAACTATAGCCAAACACATCGCCAACTTGCTTCATAAGCCCGATATCATGTTTCTCCAAGAAGTCCAGGATAACTCAGGACCTATTGACGACGGCATCGTCGATGCAAACATCACGCTCTCAACACTGGTCAGCGCCATTGCACAGATCAGCAATATAACATATCAGTTTACATCCATCAATCCTGTTGACAATCAAGATGGAGGTCAGCCTGGAGGAAACATCAGGACTGTTTTCTTGTAAGGCTTCATTTACATTTCTGCGTGATTGTAATCTAATTCACTTCATAGGTATCGACCAGAGAAATTGAAACTTATGGGAGGCTCCCCAGCTGGCGGGTCACTTGATGCTGTGGAAGTCCTAAAGCGCCCGTTCCTGAGGACTGAATTAAAGTTCGTATGGATGCTTTCGTTAGCCTCTTATTGAGACCTCACAGTTCCTCACTGTCCATTTAGCTTTAACCCAGGTCGTATCGATCCTGCTAATGCTGCTTGGAACTCGACACGTAAGCCTCTCGTAGCGCATTGGCAGACCAAGCTCGGACAGGATCTCTTCACCATTAACGTTCACCTCAGCTCCAAGGGAGGCAGCAGTTCTACCCAAGGGGATGCAAGGCCACCAGTAAACTCGCCTATTGAAGCCCGTACAGCACAGGTTACTAACGTTGCTGTAAGTTCATAATGTGATGCAGGTTGGAATGTCCTGAACTCAGTTTCTAACTTTAGACATTCGTCTCTTCGCTCTTTAAGGCCAACCCTCTGGCCAACATCATCCTTGCGGGTGACTTCAATGAGTATCTTCAAACACGGTCGGTTTACAAACCAATTCTTTCGCTTTTAACAGACATCGACGAGGCAGCTGGTATCCCGCCTGTGGAGCGATACAGCTATGTATACGATCAGAATTCAGAGCAACTTGATCATGTCCTCGTTTCACCCGCCGTAAAATTGCGCGGTGTCAACTTTGAACATGTCCATGTGAACACCTGGGCACCAACTCTTAGCGCTCGTGTTAGTGATCACGACCCTTCCGTTGGTCGTATTCGCGTATGTTAAGAGGGATGCATTACGAAGTTTCAACATAATACGCATTGATATGTACTGATGCAGGATCTTGTGCTTTTGTTCAACCTTGATACCAATACGCTCTAATAAATATCTTAGCACTGGAAAAGAAGGCCATGCAAGTTCCGTAGAAAGTCAATATTAATTATTATAGGATAGTGGACTATAAAGCACCATTTCACTTTTCTACAGGATGGACTTGAACATATGGAAATATCTGGTGAGACGTTAAAATTATAACAAACGACATGAGTTGAGCGGAATGATGGTGCTTGAGGCAGACTGAGAGCCGTTGGATGGGAGGTAAGAGCTAATCATGTTATGACGTGAGCTGGGCGCTTTAAGTTCGGATCGGATCAGAAGTAGTGTATCGCGTGGCATCGCAATTGAGTATGGATGGATAAGGTTCGAATGTATACTGGGTAGTTTCAAAGAGAATCGAATCAAAGATTGGGATCAAAAGAGCGACACGAAATTGTCGATGAAATAAGCGTATTTCTGGACCCGCGGGGGATACCAACCGTGGTCAGATATTTGGCATCTACAACGGAAGAATGTCAACCCATCTTCGCAAGAGGAAAAAAGAAATCACGACAGTAAGGCTTACCTGATTGGATCTCCGTGTAAAGGTGAAAAAACAAGATCCTTTTCAATCAGATTGACTACCAGAGAGGCCCCGTCAAGAAACAAGATTTGATAATTTGCATCGCCAGAAATGGCATTATGCCCAAGATGTCGTATACACCAGCCAACCGATTCCAGATACCGGATACCCTCAAGAAGAGATGATGTATCAAAGACAAAGGGTTGAACTTTTAAAGCAGGGACAGAAGTGACGCTAGTGAGTGACAGAAGATCCGTCCTGTTATTGTCAGCAGGAGCAGGTGATTCAAGTTGGTCGCAAGTCTTCAGAAAGTCCAATAACACTGTCAGCCCTTTTCTTGCCAACTGGTTTGTGTCTTTCAGAAGCAAGATCCTAGAAATGTCGCTCGAATCTAGACAAGTTCTATATTCTTTTTTCCATTCTGTACCTCGATCTCCAGTTAATTTCTGTGCCAGTTCAAGATGGTGCTGTTGCCGAGAGTACTGAATACGCATAGTAGGCGCTTGGAGCTTCGCTTTAAACCCACGGGCCTTTGTCTTGTCTGACGGAAAATCTTCTCCGTATAAAATAATTTCAATGTCTGCGGGAGGCGGGTTTGACATTAACGTGCACTTCATATTGGGTTCATACACGGTCACCTGTGCGAGGGATAAGCAATGCAATGCAGAAACTCGATGCACTCACATGAGGAATCTTTCTCCTGATTTGATCAACAAAGTTAGCCGCGTCGTTATATTGTTTCCAATACTTCGGAGGTAGATCGGAGAGATCGTATATATGGACGGGTTCCATCAAGCAGGATGGTACAGAGAGATGGGGGGCATCGAAAATCTAGAAATGTTGTTATTGACTAGGGGCAATAGGCCAAGGGATCATTTACCGATACTCTCTTGCTCTCTATCAACATGATTTGGTCGCCTTTATGGCCATGGCGGCGTTGATTTTGTCGAAAGTCGACCAAAAGAGCATGCGATGCTAGAATAGTGATTGTACCATTGGCCAGCTTATGGATTTTTGGCGGCAGAGAGCTGGTATCTATGGGTAGTGGTCGCGTAGTTCCAATGGGAAGAATGGCCCTATTAGTCTTATCTGCACTGGGCTCGACTGGAACGAAAATTTCTGCTTTCGACAATTTCCCAAGGAAGGTTAGACTTGTTTGGGAATCATCAGAGGGTTTTGGTACACTGGTCGTAGCAGAACTGCTGCAATAATCGCGTTTGACAGGATTTGAAGATAAATCTTTTCCCGGTTCGAGTTGACCCTGGAGGAATCGCGGTAGTGGGATGTTCCCGACATCCTTAAGAGCAGGACGTTTCCCGGATCGGGTAATAGTGGATGGTGTATATATGCGTCTCGGATTCTGTTTCTGGGTCTTTTGTGACGCTTCTTGACCCTCAAAGGCAGGTATTATGGTAGAAATAGATGGCAGAGACCTGAATTTTGAAGTCGAAGGCATATGTGTCACTGGCGAGCTTCGCCGAGGAACCCCAAATGAATCCGACTGAGATGTACAGAGATCGGACATCAAGTACTCTGTTTTTGCGACCTGTTCGATGTCTAATCGTTCATCTGCAGACTGGCAAGATTTCAATCAACAAAAAACGCAATATTAAGAGATGGATAATCACGGTATTGAGGAGAGAGAGTATTAAGCATCGGAGTTCTGGTGAACATTTGGGAAACAAGGGATATACATTTTCAGAAGTCAATTTCGGGATGTCATCAACAGTTCCCTAATAAACTGGCTATCAACATCGTATTTTTGCCATAGAAGACGAAAATTACCTTAATACAAATATATAGCACGCAGCCAAAAGACCATGTGTCAACAGCAAAGTCATACAGAGATGGGATAGTTAGAAGCTCCCTTGATAAGTGAATAACAATGACCGGTCATTGTCCGTTTTCGATGACAATCAAATGTCGCTTACGGAGCTGGATGAACAGTTCCTGTCAATGGCTGCGAAATAGAGCTTTCCCCTGGATGTACACGGACTGCATGTTTGAAGTCGCAAATTTTCTAAAGAAGAAAGATAATAATATTCTCAAAAGGAAGGAAACGTAAACGCATCGAATAAAGAAGCTTACTGGCTTGCAACCTTGTCCTAAGAGGATGTTAGTCGAGTCAATATTCCGATGGATGATTCGCTCTTCTTTTAGAAACATAAGTGCGCTGGTGATGCCCTTCGTAACCAGACGGAGTTCAGGCTCTAAAAGATCCTGCGAGCGTAGTAAATCGGATAAATTTCCTTCTGAGCAAAACTCGAGGACATGCCAATAGGCGAAATGCGGGGCAGACGAAAGGTCTATCGCTGAATGTAGCGCGACAATGTTTGGGTGACAGATTGCGCGGTGCAGTAAGACCGATGGTATGAGATTTGCTGGTTGTGGGACCTTTTCCTGCGTGTTAGTACTATTGTAACAACAAGACCATCATGGATGTTTCAATTGTAATTTGTACACGAACCTTCTTTAGTGCAAGATGTCGACCGCGTAGACGACCTTGAGTACTGATCACTTCGTATATAACAGTGGCCCCGCCGTGGATGAGTCTTCTTACGAAATTGTAGCTCTAGAGCAACGTGAGGTTGGGCTTGAAATAAATATACGAACTCACATTCAAAAGAGCGGTAGACAGTTCATCAACTTGTGCCACATCATATGGTAGAGCGTTTTCCATGATGTCCATTGATTACTGCTGATGTTGCCAGTTGGTATCTGTTGAGTCTATGGTAAGGTGTCCGCGAGCTCAATCATCTGACATTCTGAGTGAGTAGTGGCCTGGTGGTGGCAGTTTCATTCAACTCAAGTAAACTGTAACGTGTTCCCGGACGAGCCTATAGATGATTCTTACCAAAAGAACACTGATATAAGTAATTGCAAAGATGAGACAATAATTAACTCGGGTATGGTGTAACGGCTAACATTGCCGCCTCTCATGGAGTTCCGCGGCAGCTCGGGGTTCGATTCCCCGTACCCGAACTTTTGTTGCAAAGATTCCTTTTCTTTTTTTATATAAAAAAAAACGGTAAAAAAAGCTGAAGTTTGAACAGTGAACTTAGATTGCAGTCGTCATAAAATCTTTGCATGTTTAAGATCAGGATTCGATAATGATGGGTAAGCTTTGCTTATTAGTACAATGTTTGCTCAAAATACCCAATCGTCTTGGGGAGAAGTGCTCAATTATTACCTTGAGTCTGAAGAGGACGAAAGCATTTGACAACGAAGGAAGTCAAGGTCGGTCCGACTCGGCGCTCGGCTAATACTGGGAACTAAGTACATTATTAAAGAGCTCAGAAGAGATCAGACTGCGAGGTGGACCACGACTGCACTTCATCGTTTTTGGGTTGAAAAGGAATGAGTGACAATACATTTGCCGCACAAACTTTGGCGACACGATGAATATAATTTAATTATATTAGCGGGCTGAGATTAGCACCAGCTAGATGGACGATTCATGTGCCACCTTTCGGGCAAACGCCCTCAGGATCTATGCATCCGGAACTAAAGAGGGTCTTTTCGAGTTCTGAAGCGTAGTCCTGAAGATGGGATATCAAAGGGAAAATTTGTGATTGACTGGTGTCTTCGGAACAAGAGCTGCGACGGATTCGAAGTGTTCGCTGGAATCTTTTGAACGAGAGGATTTTATCTTCGGGCGTAGCAGAAGGCGCGAGAGGAAGCCGGTGGTCATTGTGCGGAGGTTTCGAAGTCAAGCATGCTCAGGAAATTCGATGATACAGCAAAGAGATATCGAAACATTGGTGAACGAGATTGTGTCTGAGAGGAATCGAGTCTGAATGTCAACGTTTAACGGTTAAACGTAAATGTTGATCGGCCCGGGACCCTGGCGTTACATACGTTACGACCTGTCTTGACTTGGTCTTGACCACCTTATCCCTCCTCGGGCCACATTCGACAAACGCCCCTGTTCACGAATCTTCACCCATCTTACAATACTGATTTCGTCTGGGGCAATTGTCTCACGCATTCATGGCTTCTGGCTCGTCCTCGTCACTGCCTCATTCTATACGCCCAGTCTCACCCATTGGCAAAGACACGGACGCAGAAGAGAGGAAAGGGCTTCTA
This sequence comes from Pholiota molesta, assembly GCA_014925825.1. Classification (NCBI taxonomy): domain Eukaryota; kingdom Fungi; phylum Basidiomycota; class Agaricomycetes; order Agaricales; family Strophariaceae; genus Pholiota; species Pholiota molesta. The sequence goes on from JACGCK010000090.1 coordinate 32,285, forward strand.
CATGACACAGAAGACGACCTAGAGGATCCTACACCCTCTAAAGAGGACGAATATCAACGTAGCTCCTTGTCTAGACGGAAGATAACTGTGATAGCACTTGCATTCATCGGATTGCTTGTAACTGGTACACTCGCTCGCACCCTGTTGTTCTCTGCGCATAGAACGTCTCCCTTATACGACGGACCTCTTTACTCGAATGGAACGGAAAACTTCAAACGTACCGTCCTTCTCGTTTCTATTGACGGTTTGAGGTAGCTATTCTACCATTTGGCCCGGTGACCATCACATTGATATGATACATAGTGCAAATTACCTGGAACGCGGGCTGACCCCGCACCTGCTAGCCATCAGTAAGAAAGGGCTGAGAGCTAAGGCATTGCAACCCATTTTTCCTGTGCGTTTCTTATTTATTTTCTTGTGGACATACTCATATTCTTAGCACAGACACTGACTTTCCCGTGAGTAACGATTGCTTCGCCTTTGGGGTTGATGTTCACCATAATGCATCCGAAGGAATCATTGGTCCTTGATGTGAGTCTCAACACTTTCTTTGGGTGTTCATTACCTCAAGTTCTTGACTTGATAGGACTGGCCTATATGCTGAATCTCATGGGATGGTTGCCAATGTAATATGAATTGCATTTGTTTTCATGGTCTTCATTTACAAACTTCCGCAGAACTTCTGGGATCCAGTGGCCAAAGTAGAATTCCACTACAACCAGATATCATCAGTCTGGAATCCTTCATTCTGGTTAGGGGAACCCGTAAGTCCAATTTAGACGGTCAAAGGCGCTGGTGCGGAACTATTGTTCTGACACTACTATGACTCCAATATAGATGTGGGAGACGGCAGAGAAGGCGGGAATTTTGACGGCGAATCTCATGTGGTAAGTTGGATCATATCACACTATCAGGAGATTATACTAAACAGCTATCCTTAGGCCTGGTCCTCCAAAGACAACAACGGGGGTATCGTCTACTTATTTCGTACCTTGGAAGGTAAAGATACGATCACTGCAATTCAAGATGTTGTCCTCATCCATCCTCATCTATTCAAGAACAAAGTTAATCTCAACATCAAGCACGACCAAATCATGCAATGGATAGACCTCCCGTTCGATAAGAGACCACAACTTATCATGGGTAAGAAACAAACTTAACACGATAGACTTCAAGAAGTAACACCTTCTATTATCCAGCGTACGAGCCGTCTCTCGACCAGGCTGGACATTTGAAGGGCCCAAACTCTAAACTAGTCAATGTGCGCTTCTCACTTTTATTATGGTAGCTATACTGATTTTACCATATTTAGGACACCTTGATCTATGTGGACAGATTTGCAAAGAAAATTCACGACTCTCTAGCCGCTAGAAACTTGACAGATATCGTCGACGTCGTTTTTGTCAGTGATCACGGTATGACTGACACCAGCAATCCTGAACAAGTCTTCATCAACGAAGTTCTGGGCGAGGAAGGCGTGAAAGCCATCGAACACGAGGACGGCTGGCCGGCTGTGGGCTTGAGATTTCATAGCAGTGCGAACGTCACGAAGCATCTCAGCGCACTCCTAGAAGCATCGTACGAGAATCCAGAGAAGTTCTCCGTCTATACGCATGATACCATGCCAGAGCGCTATCACTTCGCCCACCATGAGCGCATCGCTCCTATCTACCTCGTACCCAACATTGGGTATGTTCTGACGACGAATCCCAAAGGCGATGATCCCATGAGCAAAGGTGTACGTTCAATCTTCGTGTTTACAGTACATTCAACCAAACCTGACGTCACTGGACATTATAGAACCATGGATATGATAACGAAGAGCCATCCATGCAGGCTATGTTCGTTGCTCATGGCCCATTTTCTACCGAAGCCAAGGCCCAGCATCAGCGCCGGTCTCTTGTCTCCCGCGGGGCTGATAAGGGCTGGCATTCGACTGCCGACGATACCTATGTCATGCAGCCCTTCCGGAACCTTGAAATTTACAATCTGATCATGAAGCTCTTGGGAGTCAATGATAGCTATACTGCAAGCAATAATGGTACTGTTGGATTCTGGGATCAATATCTATGATTGTTATGATTTGGACGTTTTATCGCTTTATGAACCTTACTATATCTTCTTGCTTTATTTGTCGTGAAGTAGCGGTAGTTATAGAGGGCATGTATCTTTATTGAAAGGATCTGCAGTCATGTTAGAACAATAGCAATGACACGTCAGTGGGAACGAAGAAAGTAAATGCTGGAGCCAATAAATCCAAAGTTGATAGTACAGAGAAAGCAGTGAAAATGAACTCGATAAACATAGAAGAAATTCTGGTTCCGAGTCTTGGGTGCTTAGTGGTGCTCCTCTGCGTCGAATACCATGTCGTTCATATGCTCTCCACCCGGAGAAGGGACGTACGAGGCCTCAGGAAGGCCCGTTTCATCCAAGCCTTCAGCAGCCTCTATGATCTCATACAGCCGGGAAGCCACTTCGGGAGGAGGAACGCGACCGCCCAAAATATCGCGGGCGGGCACCGGGGATCCGTAGAAATCGCGATTGGCGTCCTTCCTCTCAATAAGTACCGTCCCTTCCAATGACAACCCAGCAAAAAGACCTGCGCAATCGAGCCATATCAGCGACTAATAGTCGAAACATTCCAAGCCCTCTCACCCTTCGACTTCGAATACGAGAACATGGGTGCGGGGTGAGCCAATGTGGCCTGAACACTTCCTCCCGTGCCAATGGGACCCGCAGCAGCGCTGATGTTCCCGCCAATCGTGACGTTGCCTCCAATTGAGAAGGCACGGACAGCGTCCTCGCTGTTGAGCACAATCACGAAATCGGTGATGTCGGCGCCTATTTGCAGCCCCCACCCCACGCCCGCAGTCGCGATACAAGATGGTGCCGACCATGATCCATCAGGAAGTCGAGCGATGACTAGTCCGGAACCGGCTCTGCCTGAGAAAACGAAGCCAGCTTTGACGACCTGGAAGATGGCGAGGCCTGGAAAACAAACGTGGCGGGCGCAGAGATAGGGGGTAGGGAAGAGTTATTGAAGAGTTACATTGCTTACTGGAACGCAAACTGACCTCTTGCTCTCTGCAGGACAGCTTTGGGGATGGAATTCAGTGCTGATTCGGGGCGTTCAGGATCCGCTGTGTGAAGAAGAGCGTTCAATTGGGAATAGCATAAGCTTAGTGAAACTATAAACAAAGCGAATGAGTACCCAAGAAACTATCCAAAATCTTCGCAGCCTTTTCTGCTTCTCCAGGCAGTGAGAATGTCTGCACAAAGTCTCGCGACCCAGATGCCACCTTCGTCGTGCTGGTTTGGAGGAAAGCAGATGCTTGAACGCCAGCTTTCTGTGCGCCCTTTCGGAATTTATCGAGCATAGACATGTTCGGGTTTCGAAGACGCTGGCGTTGAGAAAATTCCGGGTTCTGAGCGAGGGAAGATGGGAGATGGGAGATGACCGTCGGAAGGATGGCAGTGATATTAGTACTCCATACAGATACATCATTTACAGTTAGTACAGTAGGTCGACTATATTACGTCATCCTCGGCTTGCCCCTAACTACCTGAAGTGAAATCTTACGGACAACGTTCTTGGAACAAAGGAATAATTGTGATTGAAATCGGAAATGAAATTGGTTACATGGTTAGGTATCTAAAATTATTCAATACCATGAATCATTGAATGTGACAGATCCAGATGCTGGGGTAGTTTGGGAATTATTTGGGTCATCTTCCCAAGTAACAGCACCATTGAACTTGCGAATGTATTTGTACTGAAAGTTCGTGTTGGCAGGAATAGTAACCGTGACTATAAAAACAGGTCATTAAAACGCCTGGGTTGGCACGGCGTTGATTGGACTTACCACTCCAGGTGGGATAACTGTTTGCGTTTAGTGCGATAGCATTGTCAGGAGACCAGTTTTCCAAGGCACCAAGTGATCCAGCCAAAAAGATGTTTTCTACCAAATTTTTATAAGTATCAAATTCACGATGAGATGTGAGCAAAGAATGCAAAGGCGTACCTCCAAGTTGTGTTGTTGCAACAACGTTGAATGTCGCTTGCACCGTCGGGCCAGTATTTCCCTGGCATGTTCCACTGGGAACAACAAGACCCGCAGCGCCCCAGCTTGCAGGAGAGATGCCTTGACGAGCAGCAAAAGCAGTCAACGCAGATGCATAGCTCCAAGTCAGGTCAACTGCGCTCAGGGGGGCGCCAGTGTTTTTGTCAAACTGTTCAGCCAAACCACCGTTGGACGGAGTATACCGAGCGTTGATAGCCAAGAAACCATCAGCAAATGTTTGAATGGCATTTATGAGCGTAGTGAAGGTGGAGGACGTTGAAGTATATGTCCCTGCTGTGACTGATGACGAAAATTGTTGGAAGAAGGCAAGTGATGTGCTGGTGACAGTCAAGGAACCTTGCTGCTTCCAGACAATGAGAGAGTCGTATAATTGCTCAGCAACAGCTGCCGTGGCTAGATACCAAGGCTATTAATTATATAAGTATATGCTATATAATGTTTGATAATTGGTAAACGCACGTTTCCGTTGAAATAAACATCCTCAGGATAACGACCAGTAGCGACAGCAGCATTCGATGCAATACCGCTGTTGATACCGTAAATGGACCTGAAGGAATCAACATATACCTTCAAGCTGGACAACGCTTTGTCAGAACAAGGTTGGAAGGTGGTTGCATCACATCCAGCAGTTGCGTCGAAGGTATGGATTGATGCTAAAGCCGAGTTTGCATCTTTTCCTGAACGTCCTCCACCAGTATTAGATGTAATATATCCTCCAGATGGATTCCAATACGACTGGTATCCGAGATAAATCCAAAATTTTCTCATAGGTTATAGGCGATTATCCTTACCTGGAGGAAGCAAAGAATATTTCCGGCTTGGGTGTTATAGCCTGAGACGACTGAAGTTTGACCTATTTTTGTTGCCAGAGCAGAGCCTTGGCGGAGCGCGCGATGTTGGACAGCCGTGGTGAAAAAGGAGCTTGATTCTATCTCCTCCCATAGATCGAAGCTAGTTGTAGGTTTGGTTAGGCTGAATGAATTTTGAATTTGAAAAAAAGTTGACGTGCGTAGATTGGTTCCAAAGGTTCATTACATAGTCAAGGTCGAGCTTGATCACTGGCCATAGTGAGTTGGTCACGAAGGTTGTATTGGAATTAGCGACGAGCCAATTGGCATATGTGATTAAAGCGGTAGCGCGGAGAGCAGGACCATCTAGGAGGAAAGTTTTTAGATAATCTGACCTAAATTTAACGGAGAAAATATGGTGTACCGCGTTGTGGCCTACATAAATAATTATATCTACGTCAATGGTGGAATGAATCAAACAGGCAAGCGAGATTCACCTTCCCCACGGGCCAGTGAAAGCAGTTCCATTGATGTTAAACTTTGGTTCAGCAAGCCCGCCTGTTGTCACAGTGCCGCTGGGGTTGGACACTTGCTGTAACGCTTGTTGTGCACTGAAATAAAGGTCAATCAAAGACCGCAAGGTCGTGTCTTGACCAGTAGTAAATCTGTGGATGAGCTGTGAATAAAAATAGTAGAAGATGGTAGAAGAAATCGCACTGATCAGTGATAGTTTTGAATACGAGAGCAGAATCACGCGTCCATGTGAAAAGATAATCGGGATTGGTGGTGCTTGGGCTTGCAATGACTAAACCAGCCTGAAAGAAATATGGAAAAATGAATCGATGCCCAAGTTCCTATGACATGCCCCGCTACTCACCTTCGCTCCCGATGACTTGGAACCAGATGGTCCAATGTTTGCTAGCAAACCAGCCTTTGCGATGGGCGATTCCGTGGCGACATATGTGTCCACCACTGAAGATTGTGCAAACACCGCAGCAGCATAACAAAGAGCAGAAAGAAGAGCCACGCGCATTTTGGAAGACCCCAAGGACGGAATATCGCAATAGGATGAAGGAGGGGCTATATTTTACGTCGTATTTATACGCGGCTAGCTCGAAGAATAAGATGAATGATCCCTGTGATTTATCGTTCAAGTTGAAAATAGAGTTACAGGACAAATACGCACGAATCAAATGCCATCCAATGAGTTGCGAGGCGTCATGCGTTCTTGACACAGCGCATGGTCTTTAAAGGTCATTATGCCAGGAATCCCGGATTGGCGCATTGGTTACTAGCTGTCCATCTGCTTCGTAATAAATATACTCCTCGGACGCATTCCCCAGCTTCCCCGAAACCACCGAACTTGATCAAGGTTGCTTGGCCCTAGCATGACGGGGTCAAATGGTCAACATTAGTCTACTGGGGTCGATACTGGTTCAATACTCGAGCAGCTAGCCTGAGAGTACCAAATCTCACAGTGCGGAGCGGTCCACTGAAATTGTTAGGACTTGTTCCCCATACCCCATAATCATCCTGAGGCCCAGAGATGGCAGGGTACTGTCACGAGTAATCTTGTATTTGTCGAAATAGTCTTTCGAAAGAGTGCGTAATTTCTTGTTCCGGGGATGAAATACCCATAGAAGCTGGGTGTCGCTGCGCAGATCATAAGGAAATGTATCATGTGGATGATGTCGTCGTGTGGGCGAAAGTCCAAAGTAAAGTGGCGCCCAACCACATACATCAAAATATTGTCACACATCTCTCGCAGTAGGTTCAACTTTGGTTCAACTGCTACTAAGTACTCCACAGTGACTATCACTGATAAGTATAGCTTGGTATAGGCCGAAGTCCCACCGACCTGTCCATGATGTATTCGAGATAAAGTGAGGTTCACGAGAGATTCACTTTCTGTATCTCTTTCATTATCTCGGATGATCCATCACATACTTATCTTCAAAGCCAGTATCGCAAAATTCTGAACTCACGTCGAACCTTGGTTGAACCCGACATCACTCGATTAAAACTCTTGAACGAGCCGAGATTGATATACTGGCGTTTCCAAATCCTCTAAAAGCAATTCCCGAGCAGAGTTTTCGATCGTTGGAATACGCGTCTAAACTTGAAGTCCGTCAGAATGCTTCGGATCGTTACGTTTATGCGTGCTGTCAATGGCGTTGATATTCAATGCTCTGAAGTTATATTGGCCGGAAATAATACCTTTGTATTAGTAGACAGGTGAGTTTATGAACACTTATAATTTGTGTTCTACATGTTCGTATGTATATTGTGAAAAGTTCTGTACACACTCAATTGTTCGGGTCGGAATGGCACAGTATTGTTAACATCGATGCCACCGGGGTTCTGGTCTCATCTATGCCTACGATTCGGAGCATGTCAGTAATCCTTCTGCACTGAAACACAGCGCGTCATAGATATCGCAGATGGTGAATTTTGAACAAATCTGGCGCATGGACGCTTATTTGAATCTGCAAGTTGGCCTTCAATCTTTATCTCGTTCCCTTTTCTACGCTAACGGAATTGTAGTTTGATATTAGCAGCGATAATGTGGCTCCTCAGGGCTTAAATTTTTGAATTTTTAAATTACTACGTGCCTCAGGGCCTCACGGAGCTCTAGCTACCCTTGAACAGCAAAACAATCGCGTTTCCTAAGATTGGGTAGGTTAAAATAAGTGAGGCATCAGAACTAAGAGTACTTACTAAGGCCGGCTGCCTCTTTACAAAGGACAAGTGTGGGGCGCGGGCAAAAAAGGGCATGAAGCAGGGACTCTGTGGCCATGAAGGTGACGAAATCTGCGCGTAGGATTAAGAACTCGCCGGATGCAAATTGTTAAGCGCCCAGACAATTATGATGCATTTCCTTGGCATGTCCATCATAAAGGGACGGCACGTGATTTTTTGGACTTCGTGAAAATTCTGAAGGCTTGAAGCTTGAAGCTTGAGCGATTGAGTAGGCTTTACATAAACATCTCACGAATAATTGAGATCGCAAAGGCATAGATTTATAGAGAAACATTTCAATATCGATGTATCATCAACGTAAAGCATGGCTTAGAATCCACTGCTTTTACCTCTATTGTCGACGCAAAGCGGAACCTCTGCCATTGATGCAAGTCGAAAGATATGCCGAGGTTCAGCGACGTTATCTTCATTCATATAATCCACTACGGCTGTATCTAATTGAAGAGTAGACTGTAAGCGAAAATCAAATAACTTGTCCGCCAACACTCACGCAAAGTTGATCGATTATCAAAAAGCACGACAGTTTTTGGTGTCCATTGAACACGAGCCTGGAAATCATGTCCGCCGACAATATGCTGGAGCAAAAAATCTGTAATAATCTTGAATTCTCCGTCTTTCATGCCTTCAAAGCCTGTGGTAAACTCCCCGTTGATAAAGATGCACTTTTCCTTTGTTACAGGATGTACACGAATAAGGGGATGTAGGCTCTCCACCGGCGCCTTGCGAACGAGGCCACCAGCGGCAGCAGTATGTTCGCACATTCTCTGCGAGGAGTGAACGACCTTGATATCATCAAGCTTTTCTCTGAACGCTTTAGATAGTCGTCTATATCACAGTTTTAGTATTTTAACTGATGTGAATAAGAAGACCTTACTTATAGGCCATGTCGGTGGCTGCAAAGACTGTGTCTCCACCAGCAACAGGGCCGTGAAGCATACCAAGAGCAACGTATCCCGGAGGCTGACGCTCGTAGCTGACATCTTGATGCCACAAACAAGTGCTCTGATGCTTTTCAAGGAAATTATCGATTTCCTCCTTGTTCCCTTCGCGATGGATAATATGGAATCCTGGATATCCTGGTAAAGTACCAGATACTGGTTGATAATTTGGCTTTCCAAAATATTTCATGAAGTCCTGTTGGAATTGCGGACCGGCGTCGATAAAATCCTGGTCAGGAAAGGCCAAGACCTTACGCTCGCATATGAGGAGTGCCAATTCGTCCTTTGCAGCATCCGAAAGCGTGGTAAGCTGAACACCGTCAACGATACTTCCCATCCGAGGAGTGATATGTCGGATCTCTACGCTTTTCTTCAAGAAATTTGGCTTGCTCGGATCGGCACGCAAAGCAGGATCTTCGAAATCGAATGGTGGCAGAGGTTCAAACCATATGTTGTCGAACGTTGGCAGATACTGGGGATATTTCGTAGCAAAGGACTGGCGAGAGTCATAATTGTATGGCACATTAATGTCATAGACGACAGCAGCGCCCTTTGAGATGACAGTAGTGGTCGACATTTAGGTGTTGGGTAAGAACTTAGAAGCTAGAATATTCTTGTTAGAAACGCACCTCCTTATAACTCAGTATCTGCAGCAAATGTCTTGCTTGGGAAGGTTCATAACAAACCTTAATCAAACATCATTTCCGTAGCATCAAAATCTTAGGTTATTCGAGAAGAAAATGTTGAACAAGATTGAAACAAGATTTGAGCGGCAATCCGAGACAACGGGTAGCGCGTGCTGGAGCCACAACACAAGTTGAGCGATGGGAATTTGACGTAGTCTGGACATGGTGTATTTATGATGAGTCGATGTGGATGTCCTGTTTGAGAATCACGAAAGCTACTCTCCACGGGCCGTATTGAATAATAAATATGTCTTAGACACAGAAAACTTGCCAGGTGAGCAAAGATAATAAGATATCATTTGCAAACGTGAAAGTGAACTAGAAGCATTGAAGACGTTATAAACGGCTAAAGCGGGTATAGAAATAGGTAGGGTATGTATCTTACACACGAGAAACCACGGCAGTGAAGGGGTAGCCCTTTTGGCGTGGTCAAGTTGGCAGAGAAGGGAGCCAATCAATCATTGACGCAGCTCAGATATCAAAAGGCTTTCCCACCCTCGAACACAGTCCACGATCTCTGCAAGCCTCGCTAACAGCTGGCCCTTTCTCCACGGTTGTCCCACGACGCTCATGTCATCGGCAAGATTGTTATTCATGAAATTCGCATGCAGGCCAGTGATAAAGTCGTGGACGTGGCAATTTAGTTGAATGACTCCTTCCGGGTGAAGCGTCGGGTGTCCGTCTTCCGAGGCGTTGCTTGGTACCCAGAATGACTGACCGCAGCCCAAAATAATGTTGTAAACGGCTTCGGTATGTTCCACAGACATCAGGTCTTTCAGCAGCACACTGATACACATGCTTATATGTTCTCGTCCGATGAGATTTTGCTTGAACAAAGCAGCTACGGCTTTGCATAGCGACAGAGAAGAGCGAACGAAGCCAGAAGAAGGCGCAGTGTTATAGCTGATTGAACCGGATTTCGTCTATGGGGGCTAGAATTAGCAAGCGAAGTCTTCGGCAGGATCAGGCGGACTTACACAGTCCCAGGAGTTTATGAACTGCATCAAGACGACTTCTCTCATATTCCACACGAAAGCTTGTGCCACTTCTTCTCCCTGTAAGTTCGAAAATTGTCGCTGAAGCTCAGCAGCAACTGCTGCAACATCGTCTGGCTTCGGAAATTCTTCGACGTTCAGGCTGTCTGATTTATCGGAAGTATCATTCACCGGAAGATATCTGGAAAAGTGGCAAGTGAGAATTGCTTGATGCTCCTCGTCGAAATTAGGAGCAGAATTACATGCAGCAGCACAAAGACTTTCAGCAAGAGCAAGGAGGTTTTCTATATCCCAGATAGCAGTGCTGTCGACGATAACTTTTACCAAGGCTTCCCGCTCGCTCGGGGTTGTCGATGAATTTAGAAAATCATAGAGGTTGGGAAGATATCTGGGGTCAGGCTGCGAGGGCTGGTCGACAGCGCCCATATGAGTATCGAACACCGATGGAGGCCAAAGACAGCCGGCTGGAAGTGGAAGTCCAGGCGGATAGTGGGGCGGAGTTTGTTGCGTAGGAAGGCTTGAATGAGTATCATTTATAATGGCGTCTTTCTGTTGGCTTCCAGGTAATATGAAAGAAGGAACAAAAGGAGCGGCGTGTGGGTTCAGGTCCTCCTTCCGGATGCTATCAGGAGAATATGATGCATGAAATTCTTGATCAAATGAAGTATATTGTTGCTGATTATAAGAGGTATCATGAGAAGGGGTGAATCTTGGATGCGAAAATATCCTTTTGATCTCTTCGTCCTCTAGTTTTAATGACGTTGATGATATCGTACTTGCTGGAGAAGTTGAAAGTTCGGGAACATCCCAGCCACTGGGAGCTGGGTGGAAGGAGACAAGTTGGGGCAAGGGAGAATGTATTTCATTGGGACTGATTGAGGGTGATGGCGTAGGGATTGCAGGACCAGTATTGAAGGCATTGGGTTCGATATAGCGGTTGAAGCTGATGATCAGTTGTGGTTGAGCCATAGTGTGCAAGGTAATGAATGAATGTAAAGTTTGGGAAGGAGTGAATGTATTTGACGAAAAAGTGTTTGAGGGCGGGAAAGAAATCAAGCAACGCACGGCGTCGCAAAGGATTATTCAGTAGGCGGGTCCTGAGGTGAACTATAAAGGACGTATTTATGTAGGAACCGCCCATGATAAGCTTTCCATTCGGTTGTAATCTGTAATAATGTCGGGTCAAAGCACAAAAAGCGATGAAATGTACCTAGTGAGAGTCCCCCACAGAACCATTAGCGACAGCCAGGAACAATAGCAAGGACATATGAAGCCGAACATGAGGACAATGCAATAACGTTGATCGCTCCTATAATTGAAAAGGTCAATGACGAAGATGATAACAGGTGGTCCATGGAACTGTCGAAGAGACAATAGCTAGCTGCAAGCCGTGGTTACCGAGACTCGTCGAGGCGGTCAAACTTCTCAGGTAACAACACTTCATCGCAGTACTGGCAGCCTGAGCTTGTCATGGAAACTCAGTATTGTGCACTTGATTCAGCAAAAATCAGTGCTCCAGATTGATGAAATGCCTTGGGTGGCACAATCTTGCTTGTCAATTGGTTGTGGTTGTTCGTCGGACTTGAAGAGTCTGACTCTGAATTGCTGAACCTGTCCGATGATCTGGCACCGCAAGACGCGGGCCGTTTGTAGATATCTAAATAATAATGCCGAACGTTGAACTTGAAGCTCAAGCTTTGAAGCTTGAAGTCTGCAATTTCTGTGTCAGTGCAAGCGCAACTATTCCTAAGGTCTCATTCTGAAAATATTAGAAAAGTTTTCTGGAAATACAAGAGATGTATCCTAATGTAGTACATGTATATAGAAACATATAAATACTGGAAGAAGATGGAGGTCAGAGAAAGATCACCCTAGCACAAAATTCCCGGAATTCCGATAGTCACAACCAAGCTGAACCAAAATATTCACAGAAGATGTACGAAGAAATGGAAGTATCCATCAGACCCTAGCTATCTTATAATATTTGGGCGTTAAAAAACAGTTAAATTAGGAATTGGAAAAGTGGATTCTCGCCGGTGACCTACTTGACGAGAAAATATTCCAGGTCATTTCAGAGACTGTTTTTGGGCGTTGAGAAGGTGTGCAGGGAACTGAACCACCCAATATGCTGATATGCTTTGTTCCATGTCTTCATCATCTTCGAATTTCACTTTGTACATTGGCGTGTACTTAGTTGATGATGTCTTTCATATTGTTAGCCGTTGAAAGCAGGTAGCTCGATGTAAGCTCACCTTGTCCGCATGAGGGGTGGATATTACCTGGGCGGGATAGAAACAACTAGTATCGGGATATAAAGCCAGTACCGTAGAGCCGATGGGGAATATTGGATAAAGACTCAAATGAGCTGGGCTGCCAACACTGGCTGTCGGGTCCGGAAGGGGAACAATCGACTTAAGACTCGCAGTATAGATGCTAAAACGAGGTCAGAAATCAACAAAGAAAAACTATTTTTCTTTCTTACGCGCCAGGCTGTCCATCTTCTTGTGGCTCGACATCTTGAACTTCATATTTACCACCATCCTTGCCTGAGTTAATAACACGCGTGATTACAGCAACAATCCAAGTGCCTTCTTCCGCGTCGGCTGATTTAGGAGGTCGAAAAACGACCTTCCTACCTTGCTGTAATGACTGTTGCTGCTTAGCCAGAAGCGAATCTTTCTTCGCCCTTGAATCACGCAGGCTTGAGGTAGGGCCTACAGAGTTGGTCCTCGGCGGTAAAGTTATAGAAACCGAACGCCCATTGCCTGATACCAGTTGAGCAGGAACAGGTGTACCAGATGGAGACGGCGCTCTTGGTCGTTTATTTCTCTTCTCCGCTATCGCAGAGTAAATAAACGGCATTACACTCATCTGACCGCCACTCACCTGGTTCTTCTGTAGCGTTACGTAACGCGAGGAGAACGCCCACATGTTCAATGGCATCATCAAGAGCTCTGGAAATAGGTGAATAATGTGTCTGCAAATACGTTATCCTTGACCTACGCGGCTTCTTGCTTAGAAAGGTTCATGATTTCTCCGAGACCTGAGGATAATTTGGCGTGAGTAGCTTTCAGAGAAACCAAGCCTTCGGTCGGCAGGGTATCATCAGTAGGCCATGCAGATATTAATCTGTTAACACGACCAATTGTTTCTGCAGTCCCAGATTGCGAATAAACAGCTGATAGACCTTTCAACGAGGTAGTAGCGTGTCCCCAACAATCCATCTCTAAAGAAGGTCGTGTTGCTTTAATTGGGAAGCAGTTCAACTTTTAGTTACCGTGCGAGACATACCTTCTGATAAAAGGGGTCTCGATGGACCGCTCCGCCGCCTGCTATCCATGCTGGAGGAGTGCAAAGGGTTCCCTATAGAAGGAAGCTGCCGCACGGTAAACCTCCGGATTTGTTAGTTGTGGATCATGATCAAGAGCCGGAATGTTAGCTTCATTCAAAGTCATTTATATTCAAACTCCGACGACATAAGGACTTCCATCTGTCTGCAAGCGCCCTGTGAAGCGCTGTGCCACTAAGCCATTCCCATACTGTGTTTATAACTGATACTACAGTTAACTGTGTATAACCTGCTATGCTGTATTTACCCGCTCAACTAGACTTGGAAAACGACGTTAAAGTAAGATTCAACTTCGCTAGTGTGAGGCGCTGGCGCCAATTTACGGAGAGATACATCATAAACGACTATACACATCGTGGATGATGAGTCGTTATCAACAAAGTCAAATAATGTTGCTTCATTACCTTCTTCAATCTTTTTGATATCGTACTTTAAACTGTCAAATCTCCTGCGCAGGGTGTCGTTCTTTAGGTTCAGCTGGTTTGATTGAAGAAGAGAAGTGAGGTTTAGAGATGGAAAAGGTCGAAGAGCAACGCTATTTACCATCGAGAACCCAGTGAATAGATCTTTCACGAATATCGAGATTTTGATCGGTTCATCGAAGTTGCCTAAAGTCACTGCATTAACAGCAAGGCGAGACTGCATAGTCATGTCATAAGAGATAGGAATGACAAAGTGGAGAAAATGGGAGCATTACAAGTTCGTTTACGACCGTGATAAGGCCATGTAGATAATCTTCTGCTGGTAAGGTCAAGCGATCACTCCATTTTTCCTCGACTGAAATGATGTTCAATTTCAACTGCTCCGCTCTTGAGAGCGGTCAAGTGGAACGTCAACTCACTCCCAAGGATTTCAGCGGTCTGAGCCAATGAGAGAAGTTTCCGGCTCGAAAGATATTCGATTAAAACAGCCGCGAAGACGGCAGTTCTGAGTGAATTGGACCACATATCTTTCCAGCGCCAGAATTGGTTCTCGGGTATGATTTCAACGAGAGCGACAGTTTCTTCGCGACAGCTGAGTAGTACCGGTTTTACGGACTCTATGAGGGCAGGCACTAGAGACAATAGTGCGCATTGAAATGGATCAATTGGTTTGCCGCGATACAGAGGATAGATACATTTAGGACTAACTTGCCCCGAAGGAGTCGAGTGGATTTTGTTAAGTATCCCATTGATCGTGCGCGTTTTCTTGTCTAGGGCTTTTACTTGATCTTTTATTTTCTATAGCGAAGTGGGAACGAGGCCAATGTTAGGCATGGATAGACCGAATTACCTCGCGCAACTCGACATCATGATCCAGCAAGTCGATAATTCTGTCTAACTCGACGGGATCCATGTTTCTTGTCGGCTTTTGAATAAAAGAGGGCACTGCTAGAATGCAAAAGCAGATTGAACTAAGATTTGGATGATGGTGGTTGAGAGTACTGTGTAGTGCATGACCTTGCATGACTCACGTGCATTTGACAAGTCGCGTCCCTTTCATTTGTGCCACAAAGTGATTGCTAGTGCTTTCAGAGTCTATGACTTCGACCCTGCACTCCCCTTTCATTCGCTGGCCTTTATCTCCCTCATAACCCTTCCTCTGCCGTCGGTCACATTATTCCATCCCATGCTATGACCTATCGATATCCACCTGTATCCAATCTCCCCAAGTTGCTTGAGGCTCTGCGGGAGGTGCCTGCCACCACAGAAGCCGCCAAAGATGACGTGCTGGCCGCCATCTATACCTATCTCATGAACACGCACCCAAACCCTCCTGGAAACATTCACTGGTTCTGCGACAAGGCTGACTCAATTACCAAGGAAGCAGCCGCCTTTTCACTTCGTCTATTCGCGTACGACAGTGACGGAGTCACGAAATGGAAGAACACTCTTCATGACTGCGTTTCGCATTGCGCGCCTTGTGCTCAGGCGTTGGAGTTAGGGAAGATTGTTTGGAGGACCACGTTAGTACCTTCACTTGTAGTCGGGGCCATCGCCGTGATACTAATCGTTACAAACTCTTCCTTTCAATAATGTCTAGGTATTTTGGTGCCTTCCAGGATGAAGTGCTCGCGCAATTTTTTACTCAATTTGAAGCTTGGGAACTGCAGAAAACTATACAGGACATCGTTATGGCAGAGACAGCCTCGAATTCATCTTCTAATGAGCCGACCGCGTCTTTACCCAGTGGTACCCTTTATCGATTGGTGTCCAATTGGAACGTTTTCTGCGATTCACGAGTGACTTCTTATCTTCAATCCCACGTACCGCCAAGCCCAGTTCCTGGTTGGCCAGAAAACCCTCTGCCTCCTGGCTTGTTAGTGTTATTAATCGCGGATGACGCAAAGCTACGAATCTGGGCGAAGGATTATGCTTCTCGAAGTAAACTTATACCCAAGGATTTACTTTCGAAGTCTTATATCGAAGCTTTGGAGCTTGTTGTTTCTGCGCTGGATATTTCTTCGCGCCCTTTTTCAGAAGAAGACCCGATCCTCGATCAAGCAATGCCTCCTCCACTGAAGCATATACAACTAGCGGAGACATCGGACCTGTGGTCTGGAATTTATACCATTATGCGACTTCTTCCTCCTGAATGGTTAAACTCAAACCTAGGGAATCCATTGAAATTAAGACGTGTAACCTTGAGTCACCTACAAGATCCAGCTCCACGTCAGTTAATTTTCCTTTCTGTTCTGTAGCTTTTATGATACTGAAGTAGACCTTCGCTAGATTTTCTGGAAGTTTTCAGATGCTTTATCTTATTGATGAAGCGCCTTGGCAAGAACCTCTGGGTCGGAGAAGGCCCAGAATATCCTCAAACGACATTCGATGCGATCAAGAACAACCCTCATTATATCAATCTTCTACACACTATCCAACCTTCTGAATCTGGAGCAAACCTTTTCTTTTGGTTCCCAGAATATCTCTCAACTCTCCGCGACAGCAAATATTACCCGAACACCTTCGCCAAAGTTATCGATTTCTTAAGTGCAGAAACCCAGCATGGTGTGGACCAGAATAAGTCGACCATCGTCAAAGTTATGATAACTGTGAGTTCTAACGCTGGTCATGATTGACGATTGTACGATACAACTGATCGGTACAGATGCTCAATACTGAATTTACGCGACTTCGAGACGACAAGAACGTAGCGCTTCGCACTGCCCTCGATGATGTCCTTGATACTCACGCCGACACTATTATGTCTGTCGCTTATGCCAATCAAAACGATGACGACGACTGGAAGAAAGCACAAGTAAGAGCACGCGCGGTAGTTGAATGGGCCCTGGAGGCAAACATCAACTGCATTAAGGCAACTTTAGATACCCTATGCGAGGTGCTCGTCCGACATAAACAAAACATTAAAGTACCCCTCCCGAAATTCATAGTACGAGACAAAATGTGGAAGTCATTATATTCTACATTGCAGTCTTCATCAACTTCGCAAGCCCAAGATAGCAAACCTCTGGCGAAAGTCATTCGCATCGTTTCACAGATATCTCATATCGCGGAAATTCGAACGCAAATATTCTCTACCGGATGGGATTCCAAGGAAGGCGACGAGATATTGAAAAATCTTAACGACAGCTTGTTGATGATTCAACTTGGCTTATCCTCTTCGATTTCTGCCTTTTCAGATTACGGTGCTCCTAGCAAGGTGCTAGAGATGCTTCAATGCGAGGAAGTCGGAAGATCGATGACTTTGCTTCTTCTATCTCCTGTCCAGGAATTGCAGAAAGCTGCGAAGGCTTTTATTGGACTCGCGTTCGATGTGGATGGAGGTCGCGTGGAGTGCTTTCGGTGCCTTTTGAAAACCTAGCGTCGGAGACCTTCATGGGCATCTTTCAATTCCTGAAGACCTTCAGCCGGTACGCGGACACCATACCAGAGGCATGTAGTTTATCTGCAATGCTGGTTCTTTGCTTTGCCGACATCTTGGATGTGTGTGTGGCCCAGATGGTTTACTACACAACTCTTACTTCCTCAAAGTGGATTCTGATGATGGCCCTGCGTCTCGAATACTGCAGTTCTGGAAGCTCCTTACGCACGCATTATCCCTAATCTACAAACGTACACCAATGTGGGCCATTCATATCGACATTCCGGGTATGGTGGGATGGATGCGAGACGCCTTAATCTTAGCCCGAGACGTGCTCAAGCAATGGAGAGTCCTGGAATGTGCCGCTAATGCTTATTCGAAGGCACCTACCAAACCCACCAAGCACGGCGAATTATCTGTCGTAGGCAAACAAATGATCGGCTCCCTCCAAGAATTCTTGCCTCAACTCGTCAAATGGCTCCGCCTTACCGAGGAAGAGCTTCTACATCAATCGTTCGCCCTATTATTCAGTGTTTTCGACCTAATGAAGGAGACCCACATTCCACCAGCCCAAGCAGCGATAGACAAGTTGTCAAAATATGTCGAATCTGTCAAGAAGGTCGGTGCGGCTGGTAGCATCGAACAAAGAACACGCCTTGATCCAGGTCGACTTCTGGAGCTATCACGGGTTCTCGACAATCTGCAAGAAAAGATCGACGAAGATGAAGTTGAGATCGTTTCTCATACGCTGCCGCCGACCAAGAAACCCACTATAGAAGCTCCTAAGAAAAAGGAACATCGGGCATATATTCAAGGGAAGACTACTCAGCAAGTCAAAGCACAACCTCGTTTGAATTTCTCCGCACCGTCGGCTTCATCTCGTAAAGTTCTGCCAAGTTCACGGAGAAAGACCAGCAAATCTTGGATGCTGCAATACCTCGCCCTTCTTTCCGAAAACCACAACCAGTGGCCTCTGGTTCTGCGAAGGCGGTTATCGCAACTCGTGACAAGTCAGCGCCAAAGGACGAATCTCTGACTCGCTCTGCGGCAGCATCTGAAGAGTCGGAATCAGACGAGTCAGAATCAGACGAAGACGATCCGAATGCTCCAACTTTGGATGATCTGGCGAAGATCCCATCTCCAAAGAGACCGAAACAACGCAAGCTATTGCTACCCGTGCCCAAACAACCAGCAGAGCGGCGACAAATCAAAGTCTTGGAAATACCAGCCAACGTTCGTATTCAAAACGAAAGAATCGAACGGAACAAGCAACGCAATGCTGCTCTGCGGATGAAGCCCGACATCTCTGGTCTACATAAAGTTCTTCTGTCGTGGGACTACAATCATAACGGCCCAGCTCCCCCAGGACCGCCACTGATGCCCAGTCAAGTACCTCCTCGCTTCGCAGACTACGACAATTATTTCCATATCTTTCAGCCGCTTCTATTGATGGAGTGCTGGGCCCAGATCTTACAAACCAAAGATGAAAGACGGGATTCATATCAATGCAAGGTAGAATCACGACAATACGTCGACAGTTGGCTTGATCTTGATCTGGTCATCTCTGAGACGGTGAAGAAAGGGTGGTATCTGGCAGAAACGGATGTTGTCTTGATACAGCATGCCAGTCTCGACAAATGCATCATGGCCAAAGTCAAACAATATCGGGCCTTGATGTCGGGTATACAGCTGACCGTCCGCTGTTTCATACAAGGCGGAGACCCAGGGCTCCAAATTGGAACACTTTGGCAGCTCAGTAAACTATTCAGGTATTTGTTCAGACTCAATTTGTTGATAGCATGTTTATTGTTTTTGCAGCTTGAGCACGCTTCATAGGGAATACGCGGCGCTTATGTCGTTGCAATACAACGACATTTGTCGGTTTATCATGCAGCCAAGTCTCCAAAAAACCTCGGAAGTGGACCCGAGGGATCTACAGGAAACTATGCAAACATACAGAGTCAATGAACCGCAAGCGACGGCGATTCTAAAAGCCATGAAAACGAATGGATTCGCTCTAATTCAAGGGTATGTATGTTAACATCATCCATTATTTCGACCACTCATTCAAATATTTAGACCACCTGGTACTGGAAAAACATCAACCATATGCGGACTTATAGCACGCTTCCTGGCGAAACGACCACGTCCTACCGTCAAAATTATACCAGGACAAGCCAATGGATACGGAAATACTTCACGGAAGGCTCAAGCAGTCGAAGGCACCGGTCCAACAGCTCGTGTTTTGGTTTGTGCACCAAGTAATGCCGCAATCGACGAACTAGCGCAAAGAATAAGAGATGGCCATGTTGGCTCAGAAAACAAGTCCAATACCGTCAACATCGTCCGAATCGGTCCAGAACAGACCCTCAGTCCTAGTGTTCGAGATATATCTCTCGACTATCTTGTCGATCAAAAGCTCGATAGCACACCGAAACCACTCAACGACATTTCCAATGAAATCAAGTCCATTCGCGAAGAAATTGAGATGGTAAAGAATGATTGGAAGGCCAAACGCGAGGAAATGGATACATGCGCCAGCAACAGCGCGCGATTCATGACTTTGGAGAACGAAGTGAAGACACTTAATGCAAGAAAGCAGACTCTTATCAACAAGCTCGACTCCAAAAAAGATCAGCAAAAATCAGATTCTCGAACCCTCGATACCCTACGACGAAACACTCGAAACCAAATACTTTTTCAAGCCGATATCATTTGCTCCACGCTAGCCGGTGCTGGTCATGAAAGCTTGGAAAGTCTTGAATTCGATATGATCATTATCGATGAGGCTGCACAAGCTATCGAGCTCAGTTCTCTGATTCCATTGAAATATGGTTGTTCACATTGCATAATGGTCGGAGATCCTCAACAACTTCCTCCCACAGTTATCTCCCCAGAGGTCAGTAAATCCTTCCATGGATAGATCATATAATTCATTTGCATTAGGCCACACGATATGGATATAATCAATCGTTATTTGTTCGGCTTCAACATAGCAACCGAGAGGCGGTTCATCTTCTAAGGTATGCTTGTCCATTCTGAGCAATTCGCATCCACAACAAATGCTAATGCTATATACATCACTAGCATTCAATATCGTATGCACCCCGATATCAGCCGCCTTCCAAGCAAAGTTTTCTATGATGGTCGGCTTCTTGATGGCCAGGCATGGCCGCGAAAACTCGGCAATTGTGGCATACCCATGATAAGTTCGGCACATACAAGTTCCTCAATGTTTCTTGGGGCCTTGAAGAATCAGTTGGACGCTCTCTTTCAAACCCGGCAGAATGCAAGATCGCTGCTGATCTTTTCAATCGTCTACGAGGAGATTTTGGCAGCATTAATTTTGATTTCCGTATCGGAATTGTTTCGATGTATAAGGCACAGATAAACGCCCTTCGAAACCTTTTTGTACAGCGGTTCGGGAGCGACATTGTTAGGAAGGTCTCCTTCAATACCGTCGATGGCTTCCAGGGACAAGAAAAAGATATTATTATTCTCTCCTGCGTAAGAGCAGGTCCTGGTTTGCAAAGGATTGGTTTCACAGCAGGTTTTGAAGTATATTTTTGATATCTTGCAAATTTGCTGATGAGGTATTTCCAGATATTCGGCGAATGAATGTTGCATTAACTCGAGCGAAGTCTTCACTGTTCATTCTTGGGAATGCTGCAACACTAGAGCGTAGCGATGACACATGGCGTGCAATAGTCCAGGACGCACGCTCCAGAGAGTCCCTGATCGCTGTATGTGAATTTTCATCAGAATAATTGCTTCCTAGTCATCAACCACTTGACTGTAGATCGACCCTGCTTACTTCGCTCAAGCTGGCCCCCGCCCACCTGTTTCGACGACAGAACCTATGAGAAAGAAGAGGAAGACCGAACCTACGGAAGTCACGCCTATAGTACCGGGCCTATTAACTCCCAAGGAATTCAAAACTGCTGTGCAGAATGCAGCAAACGCTTCGCCTTCAGCGCCACGGGGCACCAAAAGGCTGGCTGATAATGTCAACGACGATCTGCCATTAAATAGCATCAAGAACTCAGAAGTCATCCCAACTCCGAAGACAGACCAGCCTTCAGCCATTGCTCCAGTACAAAGTGCAGGACCAGTCAATCCTCCGCCCAGAAAGCCAGATCAACCTCCTCGAAAACGACAGAAACAACAAACGATGTTTATACCGTCCAAAAAGCGGCCTATGTAATTATATTATCAGTCTTCACTGAGTAGAAATCTCAAGCTATCCGTCTTGCATACGCTATCTATCTTCTTGCATACGCTATCCTCTCGCATACTAATGTTGTGGTGTATTTCTAGTTTACATGAGTTATTTTCAAATCAGGATGTGTTATCCGTAGCTGCCTTAATGGCAGGTAATTCCCAAGCTTGTGGACCAAATCGAGGAATAGTCATCAAAGTACCAACATTATTCGAAATAGGTTTTGAAAATGTACAAAGGGTATCCTTTCCCAGTGATGACAACCAAGCTGGGTTAATGGTTGTAAGACCTGAGTGAGATTACTGAGTCCCGTTGCTTAGTATATGTATGCATATTCCGCACCTTTCAAATATGCTCGGGAAGTACGTATGACTTCGTGATAAATAAGATAGTCGGGAGGAGGTGCACCGATGAGTAATGAAGAAGGATGGATGTAAACATCTTCTTGGATGCCAAGCGCTTGATATGCGACTCCTTTGGCGGTGGAATATTGTGTTCCGGACGCTTGACGTTTGTCAACGATGTCTTTGCGGACGGCAACATGATCGATGAATCCTGCTGTGAGGAGTTGCTTGAGGACTTTGAGCTGAAGAAAGCTTTAGTTCATTCAGAATATCTAGGTAACATCAAGTACCTGATGATCAGTGGGTGGTGAAAGCTGAGGGATGAATCCAGAATCTGTGCCAGGAAAGTTTGCGCGGACGATCGCACTTATCTGCGCACGAAGCTTGTGGATTTCTTCCATTGCCTATGGACAATATCAGGTTTGCGTACCCTTCACAGCAGATACAACATACCTTCGGCCTCACGAAGTGTTCTGAACAGAACTGTTGGCCTCCGCCAGCATATTCATATGCCCCAACAACGGAAAGGACTTTGAACAAATCACTGCTATATTTTCCCAAGGAAGAGTGAATCTGTGGGGGGTTGATCAGTCTATTGCAATGTTTACGTCGACATAAAAGAGGAGTGTATGACTTACGTGCTGGGACTTGAAAAAAGCTTTACGCAGTAATTGGCGTTCTTCCTTCGCACGAACAGATTGACTTTTCAAATTGCTGAGTGAGGAGTCATTATGCTCGGCCATTTCGGGTTCATCCAATCCAACAGCCTCTTCATATATAAAGGGTCTCCAACAGATAGTGCTGATACGAGACAGATAACGTATGGCAAACAGCCATGTTGTTGTCCGCTTACCAGCATCCTTGCAAAGCGAGGCGACAATGGAAACAACGCCATGGACCGACCAAGGTTTGTTATTTGGCCTTCTTGTTGATTTTCTTTGGCGGAGGATGTGTTGGCTGGCGTTAATGCACCAAGATAAGACATGTTTTCTCCGCTTTCTGGAGTGCAAATCGATCTGGAGGTGTTGGGAAAGGGAAATTAACTACCGCGTCGATGTGCATGCTCTTCATTTGAAGAACCACTCCTTCGATGGGCATCCGTTGGATCTCAGGGGTGGAGAACTTTTCGAAGTGGTGCTCATAGAGAGCAGACGAATAAAGCCGATAACAATGGCCAGGACCGGTGCGACCTGCTCTACCTGCTCTTTGAGCAGCAGAGGCCTTGGCAATCCATGATACTTGGAAAGATTGGATACCATTCGCGACATCGTAGTGACGCTAGGCTAAATCAGAGATAGTTAGGTATACAGTGAGAATAAACTTACTTCCTTTGCTCGACCGCAATCAACCACATAACGGATTCCAGGAATCGTGAGCGAGGTTTCAGCAATATTCGTTGATACAACCACGAGACGAGTTCCTGGCGGTGGTGGCTGGAAAACGCGCATCTGTTTATCACTTGGCAAAAGTGAGTACAGAGGGACGATATGCATAGGGACTGTAACATTTGTCAGGAACGCCTTGGCTACCAAACTATAAGAACTTACTGTCTGATCCCTCTTCTAGCCCTAGTTCTTCGTCGAGTTTGTCATCGTCATCGCTCTCCAAACCTTCAGCATCCTCTTCGTGGTCCATGTTTTCATCCACGTCGAAGGCTAAGTCATCCTCAACGCTGTTACCGAGATCTACTTCTTCAGCTTCAATATCCGCTAGAGATTATATGAGGTAAGGAATATGTTGCTTGTATAACCCTAATATTCACCTTGTGCGGCTGCAACAGCGCTTTTTGCGGAAGAAATAAGATCGTCGTCGCCATCGCCAACGTCCAACTGGCGTCCCGCTTGGCTTCGCCTCCGCTTCTTTTCATTGATCGCTTTTTGGCCGAACTTGGCTTCCAATTTTCTACAAACTCCTGTTATTTCAGCCTGCCCAGTCAAGAAGATAAGAATCCCTCCGGGTGGTAGGCGAGTATGGATCTTGATGTCTTTTTGATAGCTTGAGTAACGTAATCTGGATATGTTCGGCGGCTGAAGTGAATGGTAACAGGGTGTTGACGAGCAGCAACGTTGATCACTGGCGGTGGAGTAGTAAAAAGGGTTTTATTTTCGGCAAAATCGCTGACACGAAGCGTAGCGGACATGATGATGAGTCGAAGAGGCTACAGTCACGTTAGAAGGATTGAAAAAAGGTCATATAAATTGATGCTTGCCTTGACGTTGTCTTTCCCTTCTTTCCATAAATTCTCCCGTAGTTTGATGACGCGACTCAGTACACCAATAAAATGTCAGTGTTGATGCTTCTTTCATGGGCCTCGTCGACAATAATGACAGAGTATTTTGTCAACAAGAAGTCAGTTGCAAGCTCTCTTAGTAAAACACCGTCTGTCATGAATTTGATCGATGTAGCCGAAGAGACTGTGGCGTCATAACGGATTTGGTAGGAGACACGAGATGAAGTCAGAGACAGCTCATGACCTACTCGCGCTGCCATTGACATGGCCGCAACTCTGCGAGGTTGTGTTATACCAATCATTCCGGGATTATCTACAAAGGATTCAATAAATCGCAGAAAAATATAAATGTGAACACCCACCGCTCCCAGGCGTGCCAAATCCTGCTTCATAGAGGAACTGAGGGACCTGCGTCGTCTTTCCGCTGCCAGTCTCACCACAGATGATGACGACTGGATTCAGCAAAATAGCCTCCATAATGGGTTGTTCCTCAGTGACGATGGGCAGCAGAATCCGAGCCTCTTCGACCTCTGTGGGCGCTTTATTTCAACAGATTTGACATATGTCTTTCTAGCCAAATCCCCCTTTGATTGAAGTAACTGTTGAGCAAATGAGGTTGATGGAAGTTTAAGCTCTTCTCCCAACGGTCCCCGCATTTCATATGGACCATCGGTTTTTCTCTTTTCGGTGGAGGTTGAAGAGTTGGTTCTAAGGCAGCGACAGATTCATCAGGAGATTTGAGGAGGTCGTAGCCTTTCGCAGCACTGAGTTGTTTCAAGGCCCAATCTTTGAAACCAAGTGTCTTCTTTTTACTGGAGCTGGCTCTGGTTCATGGCTTGAGGAATCTTCGTCTTCATCATCATCACCTTCTTCTGAACCTGAGCCATCTTCTTCGTCTTCGTCACTTTCCCCACTTTCCGGTGAATCATTTTCGGAATCAGAGCTGTCGAATGAAGTATCTGATTCTGGATTATTGTCGACCTGCTTTTGCTTTCCCCAACCCCGTTGGAAGGTCTATAACAAAATGATACGTCGAATCGCTCCAAAATCTTAAAAACTATAAAACCTACCACTTTGCCTTTTTGTTTTAGTCGGACCTTAGGCGCAACGACTGAACCATCGGCGTTTCGCTGTAGCGCACTTCCAACAGTGGGGGTAGATGCTTTTTTCGGAGGAGGGTTCGCTGGGCCTTGAACGACAACAATCTCTAGCTCAGGCTTCTCTTCATTTTCCCTCGAGGAAAGTTTGCTAATCTTCCTCGCCCGGATTTCCTCCTCCTCTTCGCTGTCTTCAAGATCATTTCCTTCAGCGTCATGTATGTCGTATACATCCTGGTGTCGTTTGCGTTTCCCAGTTTGCCCAGCAAGCGATTTCCTTACAAGAGCGTCTTCTGCCTTGTCCTGTCGATCTTCGAAGGTCGACAACTTGCCAGTTCCTAGAGTTGATGATGATTGAAGAATAGCAGATGACATAGAGGCCTGAGTTTTACTTAGAAAAGTCAGGTAAAATGCCTTGACATAAGTAGGGAACATACGCAAGCTTGTCGAAAATCACAAGTCGCTCCTCCTTCTTCAATTTTTTGTCCTAATAAACAATGTTAGAGACTCAAAGTTTGTGTACTATTACTGAATCTTACAATATACTTCTCCAGACGTTTCTTTTTTTTGCTCGTCCATTTGGACTCTGATTGACTAGCGAGCTACAGGCGAGGTGTTTAATGATAAGCAGTTCTTCATAACCGAGAAACATACCTCTTGAAGAAGTTTTTCCTTCCGTTCTTATCTTTGTCTTCTTGACTTTTTTGCGTTAATATGGCGGCATTGGGATCTTGCTGTTCAAGTTGTTCTGACTTTGATTTCTTCTTTGGTTTCCCTTTCTTTCTTGAGCCTGCCGTCGAGCCACGGGCTTTTGCATTATATGATTCACGAACAGGAGGGCCTGCCATGTAGAAAGACACGATTTATTGGGTATCGTGTAGCAGTGAAGAACGGAGGAACTTGGAAAAAGGGAAGAGAACGATAGACTTCTGGCAGTAAATTTCGATTACTAAATTAGATTGCAGTATAGTCTCACGTGATGACATCACGAATATGCAATTCGGATTCCAAGTTGAAGTTCATCTTGATTTTTTGACATTGACCACCAGCAATGCCATTTTTTGTTCTACTTTAACATTAACAACCGCCGCCTTGGGGCGTATCAATTACAGCATTGATATACAAAAATGTCGCGAAAATGACAAAACCAAATCACCTCTACAATCATGGAGAACGCCGATAAATCATGTATAGATGTCGAGTCTGCTTCAATCTTCTCTACGTTTCCGTCTTGAACCCTGGTTTTGGGGTCTCGAACCAGAGTTGTGTTGATTGTGCTCCCCCCGCATGGCAGATGCTCTTGAAGCTTCGAAACTCGGACCAGGCGTTTGACCTCTCGTACGGGTTGAGCGACCCCTCAAATCCGTGTCTGAATGTCTGTGATACTCTGGGTCTGAATCTGGATGATATGGAGTATGTGCCCGACCCTTGCCCTTGGAGGACTTTGGACGATCTTCGAGTCTTGACCGATCGACGTGTTCATCTTGCCTAGAAACAGCGTTCGAGAAGTGCCTATCAGAAGGACTCGATTGTCTAGCTTCGGCGTCGTAGGTGCGGTCATCCTCCTCGTCCTGGAGGTGAAAAGAAACGCGTCTTCCTTTGGAACGACTTCGGCGCACTAAAGATTTTCGACGGGAAGTGCTGGATTTTTGCGGAGATGATTCGTCCGGCGAATCAGGTGGCATAGTTGCATGAGATAAATTAGGATCATAAGAATAAGAGTATGGATGAGGATGAGTGGGTGTCCGGAACGGAGTGTTAGCAGGAGGTCGACTATTTGTGCGGCGGTGCGAAGGTGTCCGAGGCACTCGCCCGTCGTGGTATTGATGTGGAGGAATCCATGGTGCACCAACTAAAGCGCTTAGTTGCTGCATAGCTTGAGTTATAATGAGTTGCGCTCGTGGATCTGGAATAGACGCGTAACCATGGGGAGGTGGATGGTGTGCGGCTGGGTAGGGTGGATGGGGAGCAGGATAGGAATACGAGGACGGTGGATTAGCATTTGCAGGAGGACGTGACCGACGATGGTGCGCTTGAATGCTGACGTCCGATTCATCCGACTCCGAACCCGATTCCCATTCTGGTGTTCGGTGTCGCCCTCGAGATGATGACCTCCTCTTCGCTGGAGAATGTTGGAATCTCACTTCGTCTTAAAATATTAAATTCGTTAGTATTTTTATATTAATGAGAGGACCTGAGGCTCACCTTCAGAAAAACGAGAAGTTGACATTCGGCGATTCGAGATGTCGGAAGGAGGACGTTTCCTATACTAAATACGACTTCTCTCCTATTTGATTCGGGAGACTCCATTGAAACATCGGATGGCGTTCGTTTTCGCTTTCGGTAGGTAGGCGGAGACGGGAATGTTGGAGACAGGAACTGTTGATTTTCAGATATGTCGCGTGAAGTGGCTACTTCAGGGGTACATCGTGTGTCAAGGAAAGATTCTTCGTCGTCTTGCTGCTTCGATAGATGTGATCGTAAGGACTTAGATGGAGATGAAGAAGGTATATTAATGGAATCATCATCCTCATAAGCTGGTGAAGGCTCTATGGGAGTAGGTTGAAGAGGTTTGCGCTTGGTCGGAGATAGTTGAGCCTTCGTCTCAGCAATGGTTTGTTAGGCTTCGTTTCTTCCATAGCCTGCTTGCCTTACCCTTGCCCTTTGATATGTTGAGCGAACCGACCGGTGAATGTTCGGTCTGAATTCTGCCAGACCGTGACCTGGTGGGTTTCTGTGGGCTAGAAGACTTTCGCGGGGTCAAGAGTACGAAAGGCTTCAGGTTGGGAGTCTGGCCATTGAGTTTTGAAGGCGATGACTTTGACAACTCGGATCTCTTTGGAGTCCCTTTGACAGGACTAGAGCTATCTCTGATTTTTGACAAATCTATGCGGCGGACTGACGTTTCTTGAACACGCTTTAAGGAATCGCAGTGGTTTTTGACTGGAGAACATGGTTTCGTTCATCCTTTGCTTGCCGCTTTGGATTCTTTTTTGATGGAGACTGCACTGGCGACGAGCCCGAAGCAGATGAACTTGGAGAAGGAGTAGGTTCTGTCGATAAGTCGATGAAGTTTTTGTTCGTTGGTGTAGCAGAAGGGCAGATGAAGAGTTGGATTGCGGGGGGGTATATAACTGGTGTGGGGTTTGGGGGTACGCTCGAATTTTTGGGCAATGTGCCACGAATAATTTTATCATTCTTATGCGACTGAGATGGCTTTGGAGCTGGAGATACATCGATTATCTCGATATCAGAGTCATTGTCGTCGTCGTTTTCAGGCTCTTGTTTTGTTACAGGATGTACAGCGTTCGCGGCGTTGATATCCCAGTTATCCAGTTCTCGTCGGATGCTGCGTTGAGAGGAACAACATAATCAGAGTAGTTCCCGTATGTTGCAGAGGTTTCTTCCTTTTCTTCTTCTTCCTCCCCCGCATCTTCTTCTACCTCGTCCTCTTCCTGTCGCTCATCTTCGTTATTCCCTGCGAAAGTTCCAGGATCATCTGAATATCTGGAGTCTCATATCCAGGTTCTTCGTCAGTTTCTACAGCTTTGCGACTGTAGTCTTCGTCGTCCTCTCCATCTGCAGAGCCATATAATTCTCTGCGCTTCTGTTCAGCTTCCATAAATTCTCGCAAGTCATCAGCATCCGCTGGACCCAGAGGTGTAACTAGTGGCATGATCTTGGCTCCCACATCCAATCCGCAAGGAGCACCGGCCTCGGAAATGTCGTCCTGAAAGGCGTCCAGCTCATCCACACCATATTCGTCCTCGTCCAATTCTTCATGTGTATCGCTTCCCTCGTCCGAAGTATAGTCCACCACAGGAGCAGCCAAAGAACCGAAATTGAATTTGTTGGAGTTTCGCAGGACACCGACATCTTTCGTTATCTCGCCTGTAAGGACATCTACCAGGTCATCTTCATCCAGAGGTCTCGTGTACCGAGCAAGGCTATCCCAAAAATCAAGCAGCCGCATGGTTGAGGCCTTCCGTTGTTCTAGAACGTCAATCGGATCCTGGGACGCGGAAGACGACGATGGTGTCATTGGACGCGGTGTAGCGGTCGTTCGCTGTCTTTTTAGTGGTGGCGCGCTTTCCGTGCGGTGAGCGTGTCCACCATAGCTTAGAGGCGGAGGAGACGCAGAGGGAGTGATGAGAGGAGGTTTCGCGGGTGCTTTGGGTGGCGGGGGTTCCATAGCGTCTGACAGTGTGAGCAGAGCGCGCAACGAGGTTCGCGTTCGCATTCATGGCGATCAAGACACGCAGGCACGTGACTACACACCTTTGGTAAGCTTTCGACCTTTTCAAGTAAAGTGCCTCTCATTAAACCAACAGTCTTTTATTTTTCCTCCTTCCTTATTGGCAACCTAGACGGTAGCTGGGATGGGGCTCAAGAAAGGATCGAGCCTCCTCGACGCGTTGGACCAATCTTTTATGCCAACGGAAAAAGTTATCTCCCCCCCTGAATCCTCGCCACACTACGCGGAAACTCCTCTCAAGCGGGATCCACTTCAAGCACCGAACCTTAGAGACCATTTCAATGCCAGAGCGGGATCATCGAAAAATTTGAGAGATTTGGAGGCTTTACGAGCTGCTCAAAGGATTCAGGACTCTGAAAGGTCGCCAGAAGGTACGCGTTTCTTTAATTATCGCGACGCGACCGTGACAAGAAGCTCAACTGCATAGCAGAGATTGCTGGGGGATTTATTCACAGCTCTCTCGCCTCTGGCTCCAAGCCTGCTACAGACTTCAATCTCTATTATGACAAGGAGACACCGCTTCGCACAATTGACGTTGGAGGTCCGGATCAGGAACAACGGCGCGTCTATTCCTATTACCGGTAAGGATGTCGTTAACCATTGACAATTAGGCTCGCAGAGTTCGTAACGAAGTCTATCGAGAATACCAGCAGTAACCTTACTGTGAAGGAAGCGATGAAGAAACTTGGCTTGTCAGAGTGCGTGATTCGTTCGTATGTTGTATTCGACTCTCCCCCAACGGTGGCTCTTAGCGCTCGGGATCTATTACCTGGCCTCGAAGTTCGGTTACTCAATCACCAGGCTATCGGTGTAGCATGGATGCTTGAGAAAGAGAGAAGCTCGGACAGAGGTGGCATTCTCGCGTAAGTTTTTTTTTCTGTTTTCATTGCCCAGAAACAAAAAGGCTCATTTGTTGTTCAGAGATGACATGGGATTAGGTATTTCCTCCATTTTATTTTATCAACAAAGCTAATCATGATGACCGATAGGTAAAACTGTCCAAATGATCGCGACAATGGCTTGCAATATGCCAGCCTATGATGATGAATGCCGAACTACTCTCATCGTTGTTCCTGCCGCTCTTCTCCAACAGGTTGGCTGCTCGTCTAGTTTTTCAAAGTTTTAACGCTTCAATTTTACCTCGCAGTGGAAAGATGAAATTGATACGAAGACAAATGGCCTATTTGACGTCCATATTCATCATGGAAAGGACAAACTGAAGGTACCTTTTTGATAAACATCATGTGAAGAGCACGGAACTAAAGAATAAGTACAGAAAATATCGCAACTCAAAGAAAAAGATGTATGTGGTTCTCCAGATGTTTTCTGCGTCTTTTTACGTTGTATTGGAAGGTTGTCGTCGTTTCATATCAAACCTTATGCCAAGATTTCAACGTGCCCAAAGGCACTCCTCCTGAAGAAGAGCCTTATTGGATTGAAGAACATGGGTCAGCTCATTCATTTTCTAGTTCCGGCCAAAATCTTACCCCATCTCTTTATCAGCGGACTACTATCTAAAGCCAAGTTTTATCGCGTGGTTGCAGATGAAGCGCAATTCATCCGCAACCGGTATGTATATTCTCAATATCTGCTATACTTTTCCATACTTATTGGTGAATAGATCCACTCGTTCCAGTATCAGTTTGGCTCTGATCAAATCCAAGTACCGGTGGATGTTGACCGGAACACCTGTTACCAATACCCTGTGAGTCCACTATCGACATGCAACATGTGCACAGAGGCTAACACTATCACTGCCAGAGCGGATATTTATGGTCTCTTGCGCTTTGGACGTTTCAGGCCATGGAATGATTGGAATGATTTAACGAGCATGTGGTATGTAATCTTTCCTCTTGTGAGTCCCACTCATATACTTACCTTGGATTTTGTCATATAGGCGAAAGTGCAATCTGAAGATGCACCGCTGGCTGGCGAGCGCGCTCAGGCGATCTTGAAACCCATTTTGCTCCGGCGCACGAAATATGCCAGATTGGAGGGCAAGCCTTTGCTCGAGCTGCCAGCTAAGCATATCGAAATTGTGCGATTGAAATTCACGCCTGAAGAACGGGAGGTAAGTCTGCTTATATACTTGACCTCAAGAAACGGTTTTGATTCAGACATGTAGGTGTATGATATGTTCGAGAAACAGACGAAGATTCAGTTGAATAAGTTCATGAAGAATGGGACACTTGTCAAGAAGTGCGCTTTTGAATTTTCATTTACTACAAAGAATAATATTTGATTTACTAATAATCTTGATTTCAGTCATACGTTTGTCTTGGTAAATTTGCCTCTCATTCCTTTAATATGCACGGACTAAATGATGCCATAGGTTTTAATTCTGCGTTTGCGTCAAATTTGCTGCCATCCCTACCTTATCTTGGTATGTTATTGAGTTGCATCTGCAAATTGCTTCTGACTTTTGGCCGTATCTTAGTCTTTAGCGGAAGAGTTCGAAGATCCAACGATGGTTTTAGGAAATAAATCCGACAAAGAACTAAGTCGTGCCAAGAAGATCATGGGAATACCATGGGTAGTAAATGTTCGTAAACCGTCTTTCTTCTTATCGTGCTCCAGAAGATGCTAATCTAGCTGCGCTCCTTTCCTTAACGTTTAGATCAAGAAGAAGTGAGTCTTGAGGATATACCTCCACAATATCCTGTTGACCTGCTGTTAGATTCTTACTACGAAAGGCCTCGATGGAGATGCTGAACTTTGAGGACGAAAGCGACGAAGCAGAGGTCACTTGCCCCAACTGTAACGATGTCAGTGTCATGTCTTTCCGGATTACGATAGCGTCTCATATCCCTTCTAGTGTTTCTTAATGACAGCGGTCGTGTTTTGCCTTGCGGGCATGAAATCTGCTTCGGTTAGTACCTTGAAGTGTCCAACCTTCTGATTATATTTGAAACGGGACATATTCAAGATTGTACTCTTGATCTCAGCAATGCCGCTATTGCCCATGACGGTATTTTGTATGTAATCCAGCTCTTTCCAATTTATCTCAGCGCTAACGTCGACCTGTGCAGCGGTCAGGGATCTGAGAAAGAGAATCTAGCAGCCGAGAAAGAGTATGAAGCTGCTGCCGCAAAGGGACACCGACCTTGTAAGCTGCAGCTTTTTGTGAACCAAAATATCCACACGCCTAATACCGTTTCTAGGCCCAACTTGTAAAAAGATGACAGACCTCAAGGATCAGGCTTTCAAATCATCTGCATTCGAGCCGTCTGAAGATGAGCTCGAGGAATTCATCCGCAACAAACGACGAGAAAAAAACAATCGACATGCTAGACCAGCTCGTCGGTCCCGACGCCTGTCAGGGCTATGAAAGACGCGTTTGATTCGGATTCGGATTCTGATGAAGATTTACCAGATATTGCGGACATGTTTGTTCCTAAATCGAAAAATGGTAAAGCGAAAACGAGAGGATCAGATGATGCGATGTTTGTTCTTTTCTCTCAAGAATGTCCGAATAGTAAATTGACTATCCCGTCTGTGTATAGATTGATATGGTTGATCTAACGCAAAGCGATGCACCCAAATCAGGAAGGCGTCTGGAAAGCGGAAAATAGTGGAGGACAGTGATTCAGACATCGATATCGTCGGAGGAAGCATTTCTCAAGCCAAACGCTTCAGAGGTAGTTCTCCGGCGCCTGAAGAACGCAAAGGCAAAGGACGAGCAAACAGCGGCCCATCCGAGGCGGTAATGTCTACATGGAAGAAGGGTGACGATGACATGGAACCGAGCACGAAGATGTTGGCATTGATCGGATTTCTGAAAGAGTGGGAGGCTAGTGGAGACAAGACCATCTGCTATTCGCAATGTTGGTGCCCTCTCGTCATTCTTCTGTGTATTTCAAGCTCACTGATGGTTTATATAGGGACGTCGATGCTCGATCTTCTAGAGACGCTGTTTTCTCGACATGGTATCCGAACGCTTCGCTTCGACGGAAAGATGGACAAAACAGCTCGCGATGCGACGCTCGCGCAGTTCAAACAGATTGGCGGGCCGAAGGTCATTTTGATTAGGTATGCAATTCTCTTCATGCTTGAGCTGAATCCAACGCTGATCATATATATCCTTTAGTACGAAATGCGGAAGCGTTGGGTAAGGAATCTTTATCGTCGTCTTCCCTTTATTGATTTCCCCATTGATGCCACTTCTTCTAGTCTGAATTTAGTATCAGCGAATCGCATTGTCAAGTGAGTTTCAGTTTGGTGCAACTATCACTTAACACGGATTAATCAAATCATTATCAACCCAGTATGGACCTTTCCTGGAACTACGCCGCCGAGGCGCAAGCATACGATCGGTCTGCATCTCCAATTACAATGATTGCAAACCTTCAACTTATTTTCAATAATTTTTAGGTGCCATCGCATTGGGCAAGAGAAAGAGGTTTACGTGAAGCGTCTTGTTGTAGAGGATACCATTGAAGACCGGTGCGTTCACTTTCATCTAACATATACTATTTTCTCACTTTCTCCGCAGTATGCTTCGACTCCAGGATGTGAAAACTGGTATAGCCCTTTTCGCCTCGTACTTTGATTACTGTTGACATGTACATTTTCTAGGATTGGCAGAAGCCGCCTTGGTGAAGGTACAGGTGGGAAACTTCACAAATTGAGTGTCAAAGACATCAAATATGTAAGTCACTTGAAACCAGTCTCTTTAAATTTGTGCTTACCTTTGATCATAGCTGTTTGGCATGAATACTAAGGACCCAAACGCAAACCATGATGAGTGACCGTATCATTATTCCAATCTCATAAATTTCATACAGTAATATGGGTCTGGCTACCCGTTTCTTGGCTTTTTCAATAATTCCCATTCATATCTTAAGATTGTCACCGGTTTATTACTTCCTCCAGCCTAAAGTCTCTGTCCATTCATTTTTAAATCTATAATTATATGCGAATGACAATCGCTCTTGGATAAAACATCTTGAACGATGAGCATGTTCACGACGGTTTCTCATTTAACTCACGCTCTTCATATTCCCGGTCTATAAATGGTTGCTTCCTATCTGCAGATAATATGATTCCAGTGCTTGTTGCGCCTGGTTCAAAGCCACATGAACCAGTGATTTCAGAGTGAGTTGATTCAATTCTAGGATTCTTGTGGCGTTACTCCTTTTCTCTTTGAGCCACCCGGGGAAACTACGAACACTGCTGCTACACTTACAGAGGTTGGTCCCTCTTATCATGTTCAATTTATCGTTTCATTTTTCAGGCTCTTAACGACCAAGACACAGAATCACAGCACATGGCTTGCTTCGATTTCCTCTGCCATTGGTTTCATTTGAAGCCCGTAATTTGGAGCTTTATATCAAGAGCATGAACAAGTATGCAAGCCTCCAGTTTTCAAGCCTACCCCCCCCCCCTCTCTCTAGCTAGATATGTTCTTCTCTGGGGCTTTACTTCGGTTCTCCATATTTTTGCAAATCCCCTTTATTACTGCATCTAAAAATGCGAAACGCGGGCTCGCTTTCGCGGATGCGGACAGTACTGGTAGCCTCGATGTCAACAAGGCAAACACCTCCAACAGCGTCGTGTCATGGCAGTATAACTGGGGCGCCACTCCGCCTAATTACCTATCAAGTCCGGGATCCCGTACATCCCAATGCAATGGGGGGCAGGCGGCATAGAGAACTTTGCTTCTCAAGTCAAAGCGCAAGGAGCGAAGACCATACTCGTACGTTGCTGTTCACCTTCCCCATGTCATTCAAACGTTTCGAGGACTATGCTGATGAGAGATGAACAACCTCAGGGATTCAACGAGCCAGACCTCGCGGGCCAGTCCAACATTAATGCGACCTACGCCGCAGCTTTGTGGAAGAAATATATTAACCCGTTGTCAGCGTCAGGCGTGCGACTAGGCGCGCCCGCGGTCAGCAACGCACCAGGCGGCCGCCCCTGGCTCGCTGCCTTTTTGGCAGCATGTTCGGGCTGCAGGATCGATTTTATACCGTTTCATTGGTATGGAACTGGGGCGCAGAACTTCAACAATTACATCAGCCAGATGCACGCCCAATTTCCTAATTGGCCGCTTTGGGTAACGGAGTTTGCGTCAACGTCTATGGACGATACAGGTGGGCGCTACTCACCAGAAATGATTTCAATCGCTTCTCTTAGTTTGGTCCTTTCTTCTTTTTCCCAGAGGTATTGAATTTCCTCGTGAACACGACAGCGTATATGGACACTCTGGATTGGATCGAAGGATATTCCTGGTTTGCATTTTCGTGAGCCCTTATTTCGTTGCAAGCCATACGCTCACTAAAAATCTTGTTATCGCAGCGGCAACAGAGCGGTTCCGCCTACAGTGAGTGCCGCGGCGATCCCTTAGTTTAGTTTTTCAAACACTTACATTCTATCTTCTATCAGGTCTTCTAGATGCAAATGGGGGCCTGAACGCGTTGGGCACGCAATACGTTAACTGACCACCGCAGCTACAGTCCAAACAAAGTAATTGTAGACGCCTTTATCGTTTCCCTCGACTTTCTTGAATAGTCCTCAGCACTTCCGCATGCCTTATCTGCTGTTCTTCTTTGAGACCTGGATATTTATACCACGTTAACGATTATCAATTTCATTAAACCTCAATCAAACTTACTCTGAAAGGTTTCCTCAGTCAATGAAAGAACCAGCCTATGATTTTGCTCGACGATCCGCCTCAACTGGTTAATCATATCTTTTCATTCGTTCGAATTCCATATAGGTACGGATTCGTCTTGCCCTTGAGCTTCATCGTCGCCACAACCCAAGTTGGGGATAAACTTACCGGTAGTATGCGAAGCACTGTCGCGGCGCTCTGCTGCTGCCATTCGCGCGAGTTCGGAAACATCCGCCTTAATAGCTTCGAGGAATTCATCGTTGTGGCACTCTTCTATCTGAGCCTTGTCGCCACTCTTGCAATCTTGCATAGACTTTCTGATTGTCCCTTTCAGTTCTGCCAGACCTTCGCCCAAGAAATCACGCCGCGGGGAAGTCATAGGAAACGCTGCCTTCGGAATTGAGATGTTATGATAATACGTCTCGTAGATTGGATGGGTATACGGGTCGATTTCCTTGTGCTAAGGGCAGTTGGCTGGTAGACTCGAGGCGATTGTGGACCAAACATCATACACGGTGCAATCACCTGACATCGTTCAAAATTGAAGGGTGCAAGCTCAGGCTGGCGCAATGCAAGGTTTAATCTGGACAGAAACCATGGGTCTGGTATTCAGGAAAATTAGTATGGCGCAGTGTGTAGATTTAGTAAAGGTTATATGTGGAGTCCACCATCCATAAATTCTGCACGGTTCGTCTCGAATAGCTTCTCAATCCACGAGTAATCCTTCCAGGAGTTGAGGATTTCATTCCATTCTACGTTCCTCGTGTTGGACTCTTTCCTGGGAATTGACGCCACGTCCCGGCGTAGTGGTATAACATCTGGGCACCATAGAGCCAGAGGTCGTCCTTCTTGCACGCAATAGATGCCTGCAGGATCATCGAATCCTTCCCTTGGTGATGGGGGTATGAGTTGTTCAAACAGTTGTCTCCGAAGACGTTACAGTGGATTGTGGCATATCATCTTCTAACAGCAGCCTCTTCTCCGAGGACGATAAAGAGAAGAATCCATTGACAGTATCAACACCCCACCGCCTCATCTAAATCGAATATTAGAGATTGGGCAATCCAAAGAAGAGCATGAAAATATCAACTGACCGGCTGGAACACATGCTCTTGGTCCCCGAAATCATAGAAGAAAATAGAGTAAAAGGCGGTGCCTATTCCCAGAATCAGAAAAGGGGATCTAGTCGAACAATGCAGGGTTATACCTGGAATGACGATCCACGACACCATTCGCGACCCCAGGTACACCCATGACGGGCGAAAGTCGTCGCCAGTTTCGTCCTTGGGCATGGGACGCGGAGCTGGAGGTGCTTCTGTAGATAGATGCCTCCGTGACAGTGGTCGTCGCGCAAACACGGTTCTTGCCGCTCTGAGACCCAGCATAATCGAACAAAGACTAGAAAAGAATGGCGGACGCAGGTTGAATAGCAGCGCGTTGACCGGCTAAAGATTTTCGAAAGGCGCCAAGCCCATCTCGCGCCGACCGGGCCGGTGCTCCGACGCATTTATTGGCTTCCCCGCATTGGTGGCACGGCGAAAATCCAGCGCACCTCGATCTCTATGTGTACAATCAGTATTGGGATCTCCTTTGTATATCATACAGCAGAATGTGAATGTCCATCGCTGAGCGTTCCAAAGCAGTGTGGAGCGACTCTATTGAACTTGGGTCTACCCAGGCGTTATAAATAAAACGTCATAGATTACTGTTTTACATCTACAATCTATCACCATCTCTAAATCCATCTGGTGTCCTCAGCATAAAAATGTCCGAAACGATATACAGTACCCCGCACAACCTCTTCTCCATTCCCGACATCCAACCCGAGACGAATCGTGATGAGATCAGCGGACATCCCGACATCAAGGTCTTCCTCGCGCCTTTCCATTCGCACTACGAGGCCCACGAGCTCATCGCCACCGCCCAGGCGCTCGTGAACCCCCGTGGAAAGGGCATATATGCGACCGACGAGACCCCGGATGCGATGGATGCGCTCTTGATCGCAGCCGCGGGCGAGGGTGTGCCACACAAGACCTTTACGGCGGAGGAAAGCGAAGAGAGAAGGAAGAAGTGGAGGTCGCTCGCGTATGAGGCGACACCAAGCGGTTAGCTCTCATGTTCACATTCATTCCAAGTAATGCGAAATGACATGGGACACAGAGCACATATCCGGCGTAATCCTACACCCCGAAGCCCTCCTTTCCTTCAACCTCGCGCCCATCCTCGCCGCCAAAGGCATCCTGCCAGGGGTGCGCGCAAATGGCGAACTCGCGCCCATCCCCCGCTCCGAAGCCGACTCCGAATTCTTCGTGCAGGGACTCGACGACCTCCTTTCAAAACTGCAAGCCGCCCGCGCCGCTGGGGCGCGCTTCGCAAAATGGCGGTCGCCGATCGCGTGCAGCAACAGCACGTCGGGAATCTGGGGCGGGCGCTACCCGTCGCATCTGGCGCTGGAGATCCAGGCGGAGACGCTGGGGCAGTTCGCAGCGGTGAGCCAGCAGGCGGGCCTGGTGCCGATTGTGGAGCCTGATGTAGAGTTCTCGAGGGATGCGGATTTGGCGCGCAGTGTGGAGGTACACGAGAAGGCGATTAGTATGATCTATGAGAGAATGCAGGCGCATGGCGTCCTTCTGGAAGGTAAGGATTATTTGCTGAGGATGCTCTGTAAATGCGCGGTTAAAGAAAGGACCTAGGTTCGCTCCTCAAACCATCGTATCCCCAGCCTGGTTTGCAACACCCTCCCGAGCGAATGTTACACCAAACGATATCGCGCTTGCCACTGCGACTGTCATATCTCGTTCAGTCCCACCAGCAGTCCCAGGTATTTTATTCCTATCCGGTAAACATCTTGACGCGATCTCCAGTGCACAATGTGCTGATTGCCTTCTCTCTACAATTTTAGGAGGATTATCCGCAACCACAGCAACTGCGTATCTGGCTGCTTTGAACTCGCTGGTTCTGTCTTCGGCACCAACGTCGCCATTTAAAAGGCTTCCTCCTTTAACTTTCTCTTATGGGAGGGCGATACAAGGAGAGGCGATGAAAGTATGGGTCAGAGGTGACGAGGAAGGAGCAAAGGCTGGAATCGTGCAAATGGCCAAGGCATGTTACCATGCTGCTCGCGGTGAAGTCCTGGAGAGGTGATAGTGATAGTTGTGACAAAGTTCAACGCCATATCGAAACATCCTGTATTTTTAAGAGAGAGATTAGATATACAGAGACCAGTTAATTCATACTTTGCGTATTCGATGTCTCTAAGGAGAGAGTCTGTCTATTTTCCAGGAGGGAGCTTCATCAGGGCTACCCTCTTCTCGAAGATATCGAACACGATCATGTAATCTCGAGGGTTTTCCACTCCAGAATTCGACCTCACTAAAGTAAAATACAGTCAGCAACAGTACTCAAACAAAAATCAATCGACTCACTCAGGAATAACTCTCCATCCACCCCAAAAATCAGGCGTTGGTACATCTTCTCCAAACTTCTCCTGAGCCTCCTTCAGCCTCTCATCCAGCACTCCCTCCCCAATTACCGAGCTCTGCCGACTAGCCCATGCACCCAGCCGACTGCCAACCGGCCGACTCTGGAAATACTCCTCGTTCTCCTCTCTGCTAAGCTTCTCGACCCGCCCCACCACGCGCACCGAGCGGTGGAGCTCGTACCAGTAGAACACGAGCGCAGCGTGCGGATTCGCTGCTAGTTCGCGCGACTTGCGCGAGGTGTAGTTGGTGAAGAACACGAAGCCGCGCGCGTCGACCTGCTTGAGGAGCACGACACGCACGGAGGGGATGCCCTGGGGCTGCGCGACGGTCGCGAGCGACATCGCCTCGGGCTCGGGCACCTTGTCGCTTTCGACGGCCTCCTTGAACCACGCGCGGAACTGGTCCAGGGGGGACGGCACGGCGTTGAGCGGTGTGAGGTGGTCGTTGGTGATGTATTGCTCGTGCTTGAGCACCTGGATCTTGTCTGGTGCAGGCTGCGCGATGACGGCGTCCATGGTGAAGGCGCGGCGGATAGCGGTTAGGGTGGTTTGGGGTTGGTAGAGTATCGATATCCTGGACAGAGGTGACCTAGGGCGCAATTGATGGACGAGGAGATATCGGACGCCATGGCGGCAGGCCATGATTAATGACAACGACCCTTTGCTGGCGGCCATCGCCGACAGCTATCGCTTTCTCGGGCCGGGTGATTTTATGATCGCTTTCCTCAAGTTGTCGACAACCCTCTTCCCTTTGCACCATTTGCAAGGCTCTGAACCCATGGAATCACATCCTTCGGTAAGTTGAAACCATATTCAAGATATAATTAGTCCTAATCGGCGATTTAGTTTGCTGTTCTATCACCTTTCATCGCAAAATATCCTCGAGCATCGTCAAGTCTCTTCCAGGCATACAATGACATCGTTTATGGTGAAATATCTTCAGATTTTGGACTACTTCGTCAAATTGATTTGGTTACTTCTTAGCTCAACAATGGAGTGATGTCGAGGTGGTAGATGTGCCCAGCTGCTCGCGCGGCGCCATCAAGGGGAAGAAACGGGGCACGGTGCGAGTCAACCTTCATCTCGGTGATTTTACGCTCAATCGGTTCCTTATGAACAGCAAGAGACGTTATACGTGGTTCCTTGTTCACTCTCAGAAACGCTCAGCTTTGCTTGGTTCGTCCCATTCATTCGAGTTTTTCAGTCCGATCTAACGCAAGCAGGCTCCAAGATGCTTTCATACAACTCTTCCCGAAGGATTCGACAGAGACTATCGCTGGCTCCAATGCTACTGGAACGGTTAATCCCCCCTCCTTATACCTTGCCATCACATCTCAGGATGCTTCGATTGTCTACTACAAGCTAAGCCAAGGAATTGTCAAACCAGCCGTTTGATGCGCTCGTGCTCTTTACTTTTTTCCACAAATATCCGGGACACCATGTCATGCAACGTCCTTCGCCAATATCCGACGTATATTTTGTTCGGTCATTCAACCTTTAGTGGGCAGAACCCAAGATGCTTGCAAGACGCTGCAAGACGTCTTCCAGATAAGCCTTCGACAAGAAGCATACCACGCTCGCTCAATGGAGTCTTATCTCCGCCCTTTGCAGGTCATAGGTCATAC
This sequence comes from Pholiota molesta, assembly GCA_014925825.1. Classification (NCBI taxonomy): domain Eukaryota; kingdom Fungi; phylum Basidiomycota; class Agaricomycetes; order Agaricales; family Strophariaceae; genus Pholiota; species Pholiota molesta. The sequence goes on from JACGCK010000090.1 coordinate 73,548, forward strand.
TTCGCACACATAGACCTTGTCCCGTATTCATACTTGGTCTTATTGTTTCTGTCGCATTGTTCGCTTCAGCTTCACAGTCACAGTGGATTTAGTAGTTACGATACAATCTAAGTACATCGCAGAAATGTCTTTAATAACGGATATGCTGGACACACTGCAGATAATACAGGGCGATTGCCATCTATTTAACAGCACATTTCGCAAGGGCAGCCTACATAGATTCAAATCAGAGACTGAGGTAGAAACTGCAATAACCATTACTCACAGATAATGTCGGCAGCGCACTCGCAGCATCCCTACATTGGTGGTCAAAATCAAAATCAAATTGATAAAAAGTGTCATTCCGTTTACCTCGCAGCACTCTGGAGACGTCATATTTAGTCAGATACTAGTTGAACAGATTTTTGAAGACAACATACCGAAGCACAGGAAGCATCCGAGCATGCCGAGGAAGCAGTCCTGTGAGCATACAACAATCAGTATATGTTCAATTGGATTATCGGGAAGGAAAAAAACATAGGAATAATAATCCTCGAACGCAAATAACCATGACACACCGGTAATGACGTAGTGTAAAATGAAATGACGGTCCAGACTCCAGGCTTACCTTGCCAGCTCCGCCTCCACGGATGCGGGACGCTTTGTGTTGGTGTTGGTGTTGCTCGTGCACCTGCTGGGGGGTTTGAGCGGCGCCTTCAGTAGCCGTCATGACCTCTAAGGGAAGCGAAGATCTATCAGCACCATTGCCATTGTCGTACGATCCGCGACTTTCTGTCGAGGGACTCACTCATCTGGGTCGCAGCCTGGGGCTGGGTGGTCTTGGCAGTGGCATCCATTATTGAATTAAAGGGTATGGACGAAAGGGTGATAATTCCAAGAGAACGGAGGGTGGAACTGGTGGGGGAAGAGAAAGATGCGGTGGGTACTAGCACAGCCCGTTTATATAGGAAACGGCGGCAACCTTGCGATGGACTCCGGCGCTCCGCCCACGTTTGGCTCTATTTTTAGCCCCAACATATTTTAGTCTATTTTAGTTCGTCACGCTGTGGCCACGATGTTGTTCTGGGACGGAATATGGAGGGAATATGGCTGGTGGTTGGGCAGGTTCAAGCTTTCTTGTTGGAAACTTAGGCCTTTGCGGCAGGACGCATGCAAATTCTCTGAATGATCGTGGGTTTTAACCCTGTTTTCCCTGATCCTCAAGGCAGAAATCGCTCAATTGGACTCGGTAATAACAAGATAAGCAAGTCAAGTTGAACACAACATTCGCTAAGTTGAATGAATAATGTATGGAACCAACCTAGATCACATAACAAGCCCCAAGCTTCAAGGGTAATAACACTACGAATGCTTTGCAGAGATTTTATTCCGTATCATAAATGCTTCTCTTTCTTCTGGCCCAGATTGTGCGCAGTCCGAGCAATATCAGCGACGAAGCAGACTATACAGCCAGAGCGATCTGAACTGTAGACTAGTGATAGATCCGACTGTTCCCGAGGAAGATGAATTTGGAGTTGATTTGGAGCTCATGATCAAATTATTTCATGCAAGAGTGTATAATATATACAATTCATCTACAATTAAGATATAGAATTCGAAAGATGTCAAACGTGCTTTCGAGGGCGCAGAGGCGGTACTACGGACACATCAGGCCGGAAAAGTATAGCACAACAAACGATATCCGAACGGCTTGAAGAAATCTTATATAATTACGACCAAGTTTCCATAAAACGAACTACACATGGCAGGTTGAATCTCTCATCATTTTTGCTTATCATGATTATTTACATATATCGACCATCCAAGTTATCCATGGCAATCAAGAAAAAAAAAAAAAAAAAAAAAAAAAAAAACAACTACGGTACATGCAGATCATGCCAGCACAACGAATGACGCAGCTGCGGGTGGCTATGTACGGAGAAATTGACCATCGTCGAACGTTCTCATGACAAATGAAATGTTATGTCTCGCTCAAGCCAGTGTTGAGCCAAAGATTATGGCATTGGCCATCCGCGATTCATTGCGCAGATAAACAATCAGGAAGAATTGAAAACGATGCCTTCAAAACGAATACAACCTAGGCATTGGGCTCAAGAAAATTCGCCTCAGTGCTAGAATACGAACTTGCATAAATTTGACTGCCATACGAAGCCGCCCATTTATGATGCGGGGCTGCGGTAACTGTCTTTAATTAGTAATCAGATAAGCTATAAGATATCTTGAAAAACTCACCAGGTTCTGCGAAGATGCCGTATATCACAATAACAAATTCCCCGGCCTCCGAGGTCATATCCCCATCGACTCCCCACATGAAGCCGCCCATTCATGACTGCGGTGACTTGGCGGTGACTGCATTATACGACCTAACGCCATCTTCTAAACCCATGCAATAAGATGTTATCTGTATCGAATAAAAATAAATCCTAAATCGATTAGGTTCATACATAGGAACGCGCCCATCATCGGGACGAGAGATGGAATGCAACCATTGCAAGGTATTCAGTACCCTTGAAAATGGTCCATCAGTCCAGAGACGATATCATCTCTTGTCGCTGTAATTGATTCGAGTGCGGCTAGTGCACAATCCAGCGTGATAGGAGAGGTTGAAGTTCTCATCGACTTCCTAAGGAGGATCATCATTGTCTTCAGGCGGCCCAGGACATCCGCCGATCCATGGAGCAATGTCTGACTGGCACTGCCAGCACCGAGCCACATCTCAGTCCAAGAAGCAAGGCAATCAGCATGTGTTGTGCAACCATGATCGATAAACGTCGGAGGAGTCATGCGCACGCATTCCCATAAGTTGACAAGAGAGTGATGTGCTGCGAGAACCGCATACGCTTCTCTATGTTGATGGAGGTGGGGACGAGTGCTTGAGTCTTGTCATCACTGTGGTTCCAGATAGCTGTTCGAGTGTAATGAGTTCCTTGTAGTATGCGACGCCTTGAAGTCGTCGTATCCCCGGCTGACGGCGACCTCCAGAATTGGGCCGCGCTTCATGTCCGTCCATAGTATCCTTGCGATTAACCGCTGCGTTACCATATCCAGTAATTCGTAGTGGCTGGTTAATGCCGCAATATTCAACGCGCGTGCGCAGATTTCGGATGGCGCACTGCGTAGGAACCCCGCGGGATCCTGCGCTAATGCCAGAATGCGTTGGAGGCCCAGCTCTCATAGGAGACAAGGCAGTATTTGTTCGCTAGCTCTGCGATATTGAGCAAGCGTCCGATCGTCAGAAGGTTTACGCTAATGGTAGATGCAAACTGGATGGGACTGGTCATTTGACATAATGAGAACGAGGTCAAAACTATGACGGTGTAGATTTACGACTTACGGAGCATATAGGGCCCAAACTAGATCGCGGAACTGCTCTGCAGTATCGTAGAGAAGAATCGGGGTGGTATGGGAGGTTTCGTCAATAAACGGAAGGCTGAGCATATCTCCAAATGCTGATGGCTCTCGCAATAGATAACATTTGTGTATCTGATATCATTGAGCTCATCGGAATATGCAGGAATAATAGATCAAGCCACCTTGAACAACGTGCTCTCCACACGAAAAACACAGAACCCATCTTCCGAATCGTCCTTGTAATAGTCCGCATCTCGAGTTAAGCCTTCCTGAGGAACATGATCCAAACCAGTTTTGACGAGGTTCAACACATTTATTGTGGTCCGTTTGGTCCGTTCGGCCCCTTCGTCCAGCGATGGAGTCAATGTCGGAGTAGACGAGGTACTTATATCTTTCAGGATGCGCTTGGATCCCTTCAAGATCAACTTGGAGAGAAAACGCAGCTTGTGCGCCGGGTTAAGAATGTATAAAGAGACCATCGAGGCCGAAGTGGGCGGCTCAAGCTCAGTTGTGGGGGCCAATCCTGTTGTTCAAAGAAACGAAGTAAAGGGTCTGAGGGATGCACTAAGGACATGACAGTATGTGTATGAAAGAACATGAAGTACCCACGTGTAATAGAAATTTGTTTGAGCAGACGGCAGCATGGATTACCGCGAGCGATATCACTATCGATCCAACCGACGTGCGTCCCAAACCATGGCCGTAAACCCCTTTTGACTGTCTTAAATCATAAGCACAACACATGTTGTTCATCCCTTTTGTATGAACGCGAGAAATTTGAACAAGGAGTGCCATGGACCCATGTCTTTTCTTCCCTAAAAATAGCGTATAGAGCATGCACCAAGGAGATTAGGAATTAACGCTGCAGGATGCCTTCCATATACCTGATGCATTCCGGCTCTTCGTCTGCTGCTCGATATAGGCTCGGTCCAAACGTTCCAGAATTATGATGAAGTTGCCTTGAGGCCCGGGCATGGAATTGTGAATGAGGGACTCATCGAAGGGACTGTGAAGGTTCGATCCTGTCAAGTTTTTGATGAGAAGGTTATTTCACATGTACAGTAGGACTCGTCCATTAACATACACTGAGGCACTGAAACTCGGAAACAAGCGCAATGGGTTTTCATGTTGCTGTTGTGAGTTCGAAATGTCGAATCGACGCGGTCATCATTGACAGAAGACCAGCCCTAATGCTCAGACGCGTGACTCTTACTGCGCTACCGTGACTTGGGCGCTACTTGGGCGCTACATAAACGCCAATTATAAGCACTGATCATTTATCACACTTGACCGCACCTCATTTATATCTATTGGTTCTCTTCCGGCCACTTATCAATTGGAGTAAATATTTTATTCTAAACGAACGAGTAATTTTGGTTGAATCAAGTAAAGTGAGTAGACGAGACCCATTGTCGTTGGCGATATCGGAAAGAAATGTAGCGTGGGCCAATCATGGTAATTTGGCATTACCTATTCCAGATCTAGAAAAATAGTCTCGACCAAAATTGTCCAATACGCAAAGTTATGCGCGGGCTCCCGAGATCTAGAGGGGAAGGTTGAGTCACCGACCTACCCGAGAGCCCGCAACGACGCATTCCATTCAAAAGGCGAGGTGCATTGTGTGGGTCCTGGGAGCGCGTTATGTACATATCCACCTATCGCTACGCTCGCAACAAATTCTGTTCTTGGCGCTCTAGAAAGCCCTCAAAAAAGTCCCTCGTTTCCACCTTGAAACCAGAAGGAAACTTTTTTATCGTTCCACTACGTATTCTCTTTATAGTTGATTGGATGTTTTTCTAACAGTGCCTTTTTTGACATTGTACGATTGACGCTCACGAACGTGTTTCCTTGGTATCACTTACAGTATAGGCGCTTAATCGGACATAGTGCTGAGGCCTGAGGTATGAAACAGATCAAATATCAATGAGGGTTGAGATTGCTTTTTTCAAACTGATAAATAAGAAGGTCGTCCAAGATCACAAGAATTCAATCCACAATGATTTGCACATAAGTTGGAGGCCGGCGAAAACTGTCCTTTGAATTTGACTTGAAGTAGATAAGTTCAGAGCTGATCTCAATCATTACTTATTTAAAAGCGGAATCAGAATCAGGTGTTCATTCTCGAGGTTGACATAGTACTAAGTATGTTATCCGCAGTATTGATTGGTCACCGGTGTCGAACATCTGGGCGTTGGGCGTTATCGATTGGATGGGGACATCTGAAGACTTCCGTGGCGTGTACATGAGAGATTCTATATACATTGCAAACCTATATATAAGTATTTGCGATGGGATCGGTACATTGGTACAATCAATAGAACACATACATATCAATGACTTCACTAGAGGTGATTAATATTCCAGCTGGCTGACAGGCCTCGAGACAATTGGAGCTTGAATTTTCATCACTTGTTCCTCCATCCAGTCCCATAACTCTGCACCAAGTTTAGGATCTGTTCCGGCGGGGTTCGCAGTACCAAGACGCGCCCAGGGAATCAAATACTGTTATGAAGCGGCGGAGATCTCAGGCAAGGGTTGAAACACTAACGACGGACAGAACATACCTGTCCATTTAGCTCGGCACATTCCAATGTTGTTCCTGCCCACAGTTGGGTCAAAGCGCCATATGACGGATGCCAAAGGATCAAGTTCTGCAAATTTTGTTGATGTGAGGCGAATTCATGCTCATAAGACGCTCCCGTACGTACCACGACATTTTTTTGCCATGTCGGCAGGTGGCGCATAAGATCGGAATCCAAATTTCCAGGATTTAGTGACGTTGAAACAACTCCTTCGCCACCATATCTCCGAGCCAGTTCGTTCGAGAACACGATGTTACCCTATCAAAGAGAGAATCTCGTCAGTATTTGGCCACGTCAAGAGGTGGTGGGTCCTACCAATTTACTCTGAGAATATAGGAGGCCGCTGCCTTTTTTCTTCCTGGCAGGGCCATCTTTCAATGTGTTAAAATCCACGTTACCGACGAACATCGAGGCGGCGGAAGATGTGTTCACGACGCGAGCTTTACCACCGGGGCTCGTTTTCGCACCGGCAAGAAGGGTGGGAAGGAGAAGCTTGGTGAAATAAAAGTGACCTGTGTGGTGGTATGTAAGATCACTGTATCCAGGAGGTAAGAAGCGACCTACCGAGGACATTGGTTCCAAACTGGATATCGTAGCCTTGCGTCGTTATCTCATCAATATGGTTGAGCATGACGCCGCTAAGAGAAACAGGAACACATCAGGAACACTTTATCCCCCTGGGCGAGCGAATATGCAACGTACGCATTGTTGAATAAGACGTGAAGCTCGATCTCCTTACTATTCGGCATCGATTAGCCCCAAGAGATCGGTAATCATATTACAGCCACTATACCTCATAAATTCTTCTGCTGCAGCTTTGACAGACTTTAAGTCGGCGAGATCCAGCTTCAAGAACAGTGCTGTCTTTCCTGTTTGCTTCTCTAGATCCATGATAGCTTGTGCAGCTTTTTGGGGGTTCCGAGAAGCAACGTAGACTTTAGCGTCATGCTCTAATAGTGCCTATTTGTTGGTTGTTAGAACATATTGAGAATAACGATTCGGATTTAGAAAATGGATGTCATACCTTCGCTGTTTCTTTTCCAACGCCTAGCACAAACCCAAACGATGTAAGCACAAGGCCAGCTGTGAAAGAGCAACAGTTGTAGAGATATACGCACCAGAATTGGCGCCAGTAACAATCATCACTTTACCAGTGAGGTCTGGAATATTCGCAGGCGTGAATTTGGTTTCGGGAGGGTAGCCTTCATTGATCAAGGATTGAACGACGCCCATGGTTGTTTATCAAACTAAACGGGTGGAAAGTTATAAGAGCAGGTCCATGTACAAGTTAATAAAGTACTTATATGTACTCCGGGATCAAAAGCAATGGGAATAGGAAAGGGCCGCGGTTTTTTAGATACAACCCTTGATTGTAACTGTGTATATAATTCTCCTTGTTATTCCCAGTTAGGATCCAGGAGATAACAAGAGCAATGCAGTCGTTCATTCAGGAAAACAGATTAGATGCCGACCGCAATTTTCGTGCATGCGTCACTTCCTAATTTACAAAGCCATAGCAGAGCATGGCAGTGTTCCAAATAAGCTCAGCACTAGGGAATATCCAATCTGAGAAAATCTGACCTTCCGCCACATTCGTGCGCAGTGCGCACCAAAGTCCAGTTGCTGATGGATAGCCGAACAGGGTTAAGTATGAGTGGATCAAGATCTGTACGACTTCAACGAGAATACTAATATCGTCTCGGATCAGTCCAGTAAAGGCTGCATAGTCCCACGCCAGATATTTGATAAGTAGTGACAGATAGATCTGTTCATGGGGGTGTTCCAAGGGTCTTCTGCTTGTGGGTGAAGTCGAATTTTGTAGGCACTGGACTGTGACGGAATCTTTCTTGATGGATTTTCCTGCGTTTACGCATATTCTGGCGGATCATCTGGTGGAGCATTTATTCACAAGTAATGGGCTCCAGTTTGATGAGGGTGATTATAGGCCTAAGACAGGATGAAAAGACCGAACAATTTCCAGTGGAAAGTAGAGGCGCGTTACGATTAGGAAAAGCACTGCACTTACCTACTAACCTTGAATTTTAAGAGATCATTCGGAAGATTTTTGACCCCATCGATTAGGGTTGAAATGAAAGACAATACGATTCTTTCCCAATTCTTTCCTGATGAGATTGTGGCGTATGCCTCAATCGCTCAATTGTATAGGATTTGAACTGGATATAGCGCATCTAGTTTCCACGACGCAACCGCTTTTTTGCACTCGAGTTGCAGTAAGATCGTGATCATGCCTTCCCGGCATACTCGGTGTTTAATTTGCTTTTGACGACAATGTGGTGCGATGAAGAGAGCTTTGGCTATTTCTCCATACACATCAGTCTTAATTCAACGCTTTCATTTCACGGCTCTCACCTATTTGCGCTCTTCTCTTCGGTCAAGGCAGATATCAAGCTCCGTTTCCCATCCATTTGACTCCACCTGAACTAAAAGTGGGCTCCTGAGTTGCGAAGTGTCCCAATACAATACATGGAGTCGACTAGAATGAAGTCGAGTGGTCAATAAGACTTCAAAAGTTGGAATGAAGGGTAGCTTCAACGTATGCTACTTGTGCTCCTCCTGCTTCGTTCAATGGACCTGCGTGTATATTTATTAACTTCAGTCTGAGTTCATGAAAGAGGTTCACACATTTTTATGTAGATGGGACCGAAGAGCACATGCATTCGACGTGCATTACTGACCTAATTCCACTCGGTCCTAGATTTATTCGGTAGACCACCTATTAACTTGAATTGTTCGGTAGGCCTGTAAAGATCGTCAGTTTTTTTATTCGCGCGAGAGATATTTTCAAAGTGTAAAGTCTATGTTTTCACACCATTCTTTCTGCTATCGTCGAAGTCGAGCAAAATTAGGTTTCGAACATTCAAATTTCCTCGAGCTCGATTTGATTACAGCATAGAGTGAAATGTATGTCCAATTTGTCTACAAGGCTTGGGGTTCAATGGCCGTACGTATATGATGATAATCGCACCTCTATACCAGTCCGAATAAGTTCGGGAGAAATGTCGCTTTCAGAAGATATATGGCCCTTGCGGGCATCAAGTTATTAGTGTTGAATCTTGACCATTTTACGTTTGGTTTAAACCGACGATTATTCTTCGAAAATCGAAACACAGGAGAGTACGCTGGCTTTTAGTAGCATGTGCAAATCAAGGGATTCGATGACAGAGTATGAATGGATCTGCTCAAATGCCGGACGACGGGGACGTTGAAATATTTTGCAATGTCCCAGCTAAAAATAATACATTTTATGATCGCAGCTGTGTAGCATGGCTTCATAAGTTCATATGCAACGACAAGCTAAACGGAATAGTAATGAGCTTAAAAGGCCATGCTCCCGCTCTGAAACGGAATCAACTCACTCGCAAAAGTGCTTTGGCAGGTCCTTGGGCTCTACAATTTCCTACGCTGGAGTGTCAAGTGTTCGCCACGGTATTATCGCCACCAAGTCTCTTGCAAGTCTTTTGTTCAAGTTGAACTTAACGAGCGGACTGACGATGGAAAGATAAATCCATGGATTGCATCTTCTTGCAATCATAGGAAGTCGTATCTCATGGATGCTGAACTAGACACGATGTCAAATTAGGGTGAATCGAGTGTGCATTTGTTGTCGGGTGAAAGCAAGGCGAAAGATGGTGCCAGGGTCTGTGCGTCACAGCAGCCGACCGTGAGAGAATGCTGCCAAAACCCGGTTACAAACAAAATACTTCACAGACTGACAAGTTCTTCGCCTTCGACCACTGGAGCCCCTCCCTCAAAGCTTCAGCACTCTCTCGAGCTGCTACTTTCATCTACTATAACTGGCTGAAATCCCTGGTATTTATCATACGACCTTGTTTATTATTGTTCATCTCATAATGAATTTGACATCTAGTATCGTAGCCTTCTATGACCGACCCAGTTGAACACCTACGGGCAGCCGCCCTTTCGACCTTGAAGGGAAAGCGGCGAAAACAAGTACCTGAAAAGCCAGCCCCTCTAATGCCAATTCGGCCTCCATCGTCAACTGAATCATTCCAACTGGATTACGGTCTTGGGGAGAATAATAACTCAGACATGACAACAACCGATAAGCAAACTTCTAAACCACTCAATACCCAGAAGGACCAAATGCCTCCATCAGTTAACGAGGAAGGTCAATCACGCGAAGAAGGTGAAATCAGTGAAGAAGAAGAGCCAGTTGCAGTGCGGGACATTCCTCCAATACATAAGATATCCACAACTTCGAAACCCGTCATATCGATCAAACCAGAACCTATAATGGCAGCGCAGCAAAACCTTTCGCAGCCAACAGTGGGACCAATCTTACCTTATAAATATGTTCCACAGGAGGGACAACCGCTCTCAACGCCAGCACCAACGTTGCTGGAAAGACTATCAGAACCCGCCTATCCTCCTACATTCAAGCAAGAAGAAGACGACCATCTCGACATCTTAATGGATGGAGAGCCTGATTTGCGTCAAGAGCCTCGGCTTCCTTTTGGCTTCGTAGATCCCGAGCATGTTCGCCCAGGACTTGCTCGTACGTTCATTGTTATAATTGCAAATCGTTGGAATACTCATTCCTTATTCATCAGTGACTCAAGCCGAATATGATACTGTCAAAGACATCATCCTAGACTTACTTGGTTGGGGCATACCCTTCAACTATCTAATTGAATCCGGGATCAGCAAAGCGGTTCTATATTATGTGTTCAGCGAGCTAAATCTGCGTCTGCCTGACGATTTCGATATGTCTGGTATAATCCCATACACGCCACAGACCATAGTGCACTTGCAGCAAGAATCATCCCTTCCAATCCCTTCACGTTCTGCATCAGGGCAGCGCCAACCTTCCAACGGAGTGGAAAAAGGCTCGCCAACGACAGGCCTTTTGGCAAGGTTACAGACGCCGCCACGTTTAGTGACGACTCCAGCTCCTCTGTCGCAAAGTCCAGTCGATTCCGACCTGCACGATATGGAACGCCAGAGGCGTCAGGAACTGATGGCTAGAAAGGCTGCAGTTCAGGCCTCACGAAGACTAAAACAGTCCAATCACCTCGAGCCATCGATTGTAACAAACCCTATAAGCTCGGAGGATGTTACTATGAGTTCCATCGTACCTAGCGATACAGTCGAGGATTTCCTCAAAAGCCTTGAACCCGTTCAAGAACTCAAATCTTCTCAAGTCGATGAATTTCCGGAGTCCAATCAAAGTGAAGGCCAAATGAAAGTGGATTCTACTCCCGTCCGCGAGCTGGTGATTGAAAGTTTGGATCAAAATATTCCTTCAAATCAATCTTTCGAACCTCCTCCATCGTCCTCGGAACCTCCGCCTACATCTGTTGCATCAACAACCACTACATTTTCTATGACATCCGAGGAGGCGCTTCCCACGAGCGCGCAAACCACCCTACCAGCCAGAGCCCCTCTTCGACGCGGTACTAAGCGGCCTGTAGCCTCGGATTTCGTTGATTTCGACTCTTCCCCTCGGAAACATACTACACTTAGCCGTATTGAGCGGCCGAATGGAAATATCCATTCCTCAGGCATTACCCGCCGTCTCAAGACAGGCGCCAGCTTTCACAACATCGGCGTCTCACGAAGATGTGTTATCGATCTCAGTGACAGTGAAGACGATGGAGAACACTATTTACCAGGGTCACAGCCCCAGCAACGTGTTTTCGAGGAGCCAGCTTGGCATAATAAGGATGTTGGCAAACGACAAAGCTTATTCTCCTCACCCGTTCCACTTCAACCTTCGGATGCTATGACGCCTGCCGCTCTTGCGCAAAAAGAGCTCGAAATCCGTAAGATGAGAGAATTGATTGCGCGACGAGAAGAAGAGACTCGATTGAGGAAAATCGCGGTACGTCATGGATTGTTTCAAAAATTTCGTATCTTTTGACCTTAATTTTGCTTTTTAGATGGCAAAATCTCAAAACAATTCTGGAGCGCGAACGCCAGTGATTACGACAAACGTTTCTACACCATCGTCGAAGACGGAAGATATCGATATCACTGTCTCGGTAGCGGAGCAACCCACGACTAATGGGCGGCCCCCTAAGAACGTTAGGGATCCGGATTCAGCTACTCCTCGTAAGCGCTTTTCTGTTCTGTTTTCCACGGGACATGTTGCAGACAAATTCTATAGCACCAGAGAATTCTGGAGTATTGTCATCCGAGGATGGCCATCAACATTCTGGGAGTGCGTTCTTGCTGCTTTGCTTGTCGTTTCTGCATACCAAGGTCTTGTATTTTAGGAGTTTCAGAGACCTCCCGTGACGATGAAGTTCCTCAGATACTCCCGACAGTAAATCAACATCCAGGCAAGTTAACATTCCTGTACCGCGTTGGCTGTTCATTGCAGTATGCTCTTTCCTACTGATGTCTTTCCCTCCTTTTCTTTCATCTTTCATCCGTTCTATCCGTCTCCGACTACTGCTAAATACGACGTCGATATCTCGGTTGCTTCCCTCCACACTGCCTGGACACACCGAACCTCTCGTTATCTGGCCCTTGTATACCTTTGTTAATTCGTGCGTGACTCTTTCGTGCTACATCTTCTTGCTGCCTTTCGACAATACCGTCATCTACGACCATCTAGCGGCGGAAAGACATGGGACACAAGTGGCAAGGGTTTCTTCACTCTCTCGCCGTGCAGCTTTCTTACTTGGATTTCTGACGCTTTCCCTTTCATTCTCCTATATGCTGAATATCGTGCATTCGCCGTCATTTATTCTATTTTATTTTAAATTACTTCACCCATTTGCTCACTTTCATTACTTCTTTTCTCTTTGCCAATAGGATAACCGTCTAGATTCAGCTCCAGAAGGCCAGGATTTGGTGCAGCAGCAATTAGCAACGACGGAAGGATCAGTCGACGCCGATCCGAACGCATCGCCGTCGACACAGGTGCGTCTCACGAGTTCGTTTATTCCCTTCGTCGCAGCTGGGTGGCCGGTTGTCTAATGGCTGATCCTCTTTCTTTACACTGCGTTTTGGTATAACAGATGGAACCGAGCTCGACAATGATGTTATCAGCCCTCCAAGAGCACGACGCAAAAAGGCCGGGCCTCAGCCAGCCAGCCAGCTTCAACAGTGAACTTGAACCTCACGACAAACACACCACATTTTCAGTCTATCGTTCTCCATTTGATTCATACCCGTGCTTACGAGACCATCCACACCGCATGCTATCTGACCCATTTTCTATTTCTCATGACTTGTCTGCTGTTTCTTCCCAACCAATTCAGTCTTCTATGCTGTCCGATTCGCGATTTTCTTATACTAAACCTTCAATCTCTCCATATTCTAGTACAGATTTACATCTTCCAGACTTGAGACCGCTCAAATTGGCTTCTACGGTCAGGTTGTTCGACCCCCTCAAGAGGATTTGTCAATACGAGATACCGGGGGGCGGAACATGCCGTGACGAGCATTGTGAAGATATTCATCTGAACAGACTCGAAAGCATGAACCCATTAGGCATGGTGGAGCCGAGTGGTACGTGATCGCTGGCTTATTCGTCGAGGGTAACTCACGACATAGTGTTCCTATTTTCTTTTACCCGTTGTTCTTCCACTTCTTTCTTGGATCTTGCTCCTAGACGAAGATACGGCCCAATACCTCTTTAACATCATGCCCAGCTCATGGCTGAAGAGTCGTCACATCAACTCGCCATCCCGAATATTCGCGGCCCTCCGACAAGTGCATCAAAGGACCTTGAACAACCCCATAAGCTTCGAGGAGAGAGTCACCCAAGCGCTCTTCTCCATTGGATCTCCACCCACACCGTGATCTAGGCTCCACAGACTCCAGGGTATACAGGGCTTTCTACTGGGCTCAAGGAACGCCAAGCTCGCCAAATCATCAAGATGCATCAAGGACTTGACTCGGCTTCGGACCTGGCGACTTTTTCTCGCGCTGTACGACTATGACCCGCGTTTTAATCGAAGGATGGCAGGCCCAAGCAAGAGAATGGGGCGACTGTCACCGGTTCCCATGGGGCTGGAGTGATATGCTACTGGTAGAAGTAGAAGACCCAAGCCATCGCAAGAAGGCCAATCTGCGCTCATATTCAAATGTCAATATACAAACAAAGATGTGGGGGATGCAGATGTAAAAAGAGCGCAGAGGCGCCATCTTTCGTGGTGCGCATATTGGCTTTGGATTCGTGGCGTGGCATCGGCTGAAACTGCATGGTGGCGTATTACGGGTGTTGTGAGCCAAAAGAAAAAAAGAAAGATAGCGTATCGCTCACGGCCTCGGTCTTACGCCATTGTGTATATTTGCGCTGGTGCTCACTTCATAAGTTCTTTGCTGTTGTGCGCACCTCGGGGACTTGATAGTGGCGATTATATATCTGTTCATCCTCATTGATGCTGGTGCCCAAAAAAAGAGAGCGAATATATTGTTTCAGATTTTTTTTCAGGAAGACCATATGTTTTTTCATACATGAATTCAACGTTCTCTAGCTTTCATTGTCAGCCATCACTTCATAGTTTTGTTAACACACAGAGGGCTTGTTTGTAATGTGTGGAAATTCATTTATTATAATTCTACCATGATCCAGTCAAAATGGCTTGAGGATGTTCATGATTTTTAAGTAACCTCTGAGGATGACCGGTCACCGCATCAGTTAAATTTATGCCATCCATCATGAACAGTTACATGAGTCGTATTTAGAACATCAGATCATACTTACCAAGTGACGGTGTATTTTGTCCGCTAATTCTGAACGTGATGGCCCTGTGGGAAGTTAATGCGGAGGTATGTAAATTTTTCTTAAGTAGGTCATAATGTACTTATGTATGGATGCTGCACAGACCGACACACCCAGTTAACGCCCATTGACTTTTGCTCTAGGGCTCCCAGCTCAGCCTCGGTGTCGTCATGGGCCGACTTATGCCTAGGTCGCTCAATTCGCGTATATCCATATGGGTGCTCATGGCCCTACTCATGCTGGTGTTGTTCACGCTATTCTATCGCGTCAATGACGCTGCCAGCTGGCCAATTCCCGAACTCGACTCCAGCAATACCACTCTCCCAGAGCCTGCCTCAGCGTCTAAAACTGTTGATTTAGGCTATCCTCCATCCTATAGATCCATCCGCAAAAAGGAGCAAAGTTTACCCCAACATAACTTGGACCTACCATTCCCCGAGGGAAGGAATGGGCGCTATGTGAAGTTCTCGTGTCAGATTCAACAACTAGGGTGGAATAATGTTTTAAACGAACTGTATGTGACTATGTCCTACCACTCTTTCATTTCGCTTCACTCGCTAAACGGTACCCCAGACTCATGAACAGTTTCCTCGCATATAAATCTAATCGCGGATATGTCTTCTCAGACTTCGTTTGGAAGGTGGAATACTATCCATGGCCTATGGACAAGGCAATCGAATGGCCACCCAGGACTCCGCTTTCAGCCCTCATTTCTGGACCAACTGTTGGCGCCCCTTGGCCGGTCAACGATACAGCACCGCGTTCAATATCCGAAGAGTGGTGGGAGATCGTTTGTCCTCCAGAAAGACGTCGTATCATCAGCGTGCGAGAAGTCAAACCAAAAGTCGCCGATTTACCAGGTGATCAAATCTTCGCCGCTTGGGAAAAAGTACTCCTTGATGCCCCAGAGTCTTGTATTGAAATCCAGGCTGTCGACGGGTCGGAAGACGACCATCCACAGGTGTTCGATCTATGGTTATGGGGCTCGGCACGTGTACTATCACTCTGGGAATCCTTCTCGAAATCTCCTGTTTCTACACTTTTAGGAACATCTGCCATTGTTGAGAGAGCACTGGAGCAAAATAAGCGCCTTTTCCATGCATACGAGCAAGAGGTGGATGTCATTGACCCTACAATCGAATGCTAGCTATCCACTTGCGCCGAGGTGATTTCAAAGAAGCCTGCATCATGCTCTCGGACTGGCATTCTACATTTTACAGCTGGAACTTGCATGAATTCCTTCCCGACAAGTTTTCGCCGCCTCCTGGAGGCACTTGGGGCAAGAACTCGCCCGAAAACGAAGCGCTGGTCCTGGAGCACTGTCTGCCCTCTGACGATGCTATTCTGAAGAAAATCCGGGATTCAAGAATAGACTATCTAAAAGCGACAGAAAAGAAACACGGTGAAAAGAAGATGGAGATAGATATCCTATATATTTTGACGAATGACGACAGCGAATGGTTGAATGAAGTCAAACGGACAATGAAAGCTGACGGATGGAGAGTGGTGGCCACTAGTCGGGATCTGAAGCTCGATATGGAGGGCAAAGACGTTGGCATGGCCGTCGATATGGAAATCGCGCGGAAGGCCTCCATATTTATCGGAAACGGGGTGAATTTCTCTTTTCGTGCTTCTATTCATAGGGTCTTGCTGACCGATCCACTTGTTGTGCTCAGTGGTCATCCTTTACGAGCAACATTCTTCACAGACGTCTAATCGATGGCAAAATACCCATGAGCAACCGCTTCTACTGATGCTTAGGTGTTATACCCCAACAAAAACGGTATTCGGCTTTAGATATTGCAACCTCATGCTACTACAATTGGCGATGGAAAACTTGCTTCGCCTCCACAACTAGAGCTTGTACTCAGGATGAGCCGACAACATATACCCCAAGTCAGACCCAGAAGACAACTTATGACAAGTTCAACGCTATATTTATTGACTGGACACTGGTGAAAAACTTTTGGCCTTGCGGATCTTTTGGACACTTTATACTCATATTGCTACTAGTAGTCATATTCCTTGTTTTGTTCGAGTGTTGTCACATTAGCAGACCATATATAATATCTTGTTATATCATCATCATGTTATGATCAAGTCCGTAGTTAGTCATGTGTTTTGTCTCACCTAGCTTACTTAGTCCGTACGTAGCTCACTTGTACGTCTCGTCGAAACAACGCGCATCTTAACTCGTTATTCACGTCCTCGCCAAGTCCCTGACCGTAACAGTTTGTTTCGACCACAACCTAAAAGCTTATCTCGTCTATTTTTGTCTATCTCGCTTCTATCGCCCTTTTCGCACAATGTCAATGCATGGTGACACCGAGGCCCAAATGCCTGATGTGTCTCAGGGCATTCCTGCTCCCCAATCCTCTTCTCCTTCGCCCACTGAAGCTGAAGAGCGTAGGACGCTCTGGCGCGCCATCTACGGCCTTGGTCACAACTTCGAAGCGTTCGTCACCCGCCAGGCTGACGAAACTACCGGCAACCGCGCCGCGCTATCCGCAATTGTCGAACGGCTCAATTTGCATCAAGCGCCCGCGGCGCCGGCACCCGTTGCGCCCGCCGCGCCTTCTGGCGGTGCTCCCCGTGTCCGCGAGCCTCGCATGTTCGATGGAACGGCTCAGCAGGTTGATCCCTTCGTGCGTGAAATCTCAAATTCTTTGTTTCTCCAACGCCGTGCTCTCGTTACAAGCAAAGACAAATGCTTGTACTTCGGGTTCTATCTTAAGGATGGATCCCCGAGTGCGTGGTATACTTCCATTGAGAAGAACCACCCTGAGCTCATGGAAAATTATGATTTATTCCTCACTTCATTCAAAAAACATTTCGAAGATTCGGATCGCTATGCGACTGCTTTAGCTAAGCTTCGCAAACTCAAGCAGGCTCCGGGATCGGCGTCTAATTATGCGTCGCGTTTCCGCGAGCTCTCTTGGGAACTTGATCTGACGGATCAAACGGCGATTCAGATGTTTTATGACGGTCTCAAGGACAATGTCAAGGACGCTCTGGCTGTTGCTTTACTCACCGATGTTCCTTCGGAACTCGATGATTATGTTAAGCTTGTCATTAATATTGACAACAAGCTTCATCGTCGCAACCTTGAACGCCAGAATGGATCTTCTAAGGCCCCTAAGCCTTATTTCCCTCAGCTTCCTAATGATTCTCGTCCTTCCACCAACGCTCCTGCGGCTTCGTCGTCGAACAACGATGTTGTCCCAATGGAGGTTGACGCGATTAAGCGTGGACCTATCACTCCGAGCGAACGCGAGCGTCGTCGCAAGGAAGGTTTATGTTTTTATTGCGGTCAAGGCAAACACACCGTCCATGACTGTCCCAATATGTCTGACGTTGCCAAGCGTAAATATACGCAAAAGTCCAAAGCTTCTCCTTCGGGAAAAGCTTGACCGGTAGCCCATCTTCACCAGTCCCAGGGCTACCGGATACAGATGTAGGGACTCATCTCTCACCTTCGGAGCCCATCCACCACGTCCAGCTCAATAATGGACAGTGGATTGCCTTCTCGTCTATTCCGTCTCCTTCTTATATTTTTGCCTCGCTTCGTGATTCGACTTCTCCTGATCATTTCTTTATCAATATTACTCTAAATTTCCCAAATCGAAAATCTATCTCTACTTATGCTCTTATTGACTGCGGCGCTTCTGCGTCTTGTATTTCGGAAGTCTTTTGTAATCGACATTCACTTCCTCGTCGATCAAAAGATGTACCGATTCCTATTCTCACTGTGGACAATCGTCCTATAGCTTCCGGTCTTGTAACCCAAGACGTTTTGACTCAACTTTCCATGGACCGACATTCAGAGAATATCTCTTTGAGTGTTGTTTCCGTGGCTTTTCCCATAATTCTGGGTCTCGATTGGCTTAAACGCCATAATCCAGACATCGACTGGAATAATCCAGATCTTACTCTTTCATGTTGTGGGCTTTCACGCTCACCTGTCTACGTTCCTGCGAGAGGCTCCGGTCTTGATCGCCTACCTCCTCGGAATACTCTTCACGAGTGTTCAATTACCACCGCCGGATTAGGCCTCGGTCTACATCGCGGTTCCTTGACTTCTCGTTCTCCACGTTCAAAGCCGTCCCCTGCGACGTCTCCTTTCGAACATGATTCCGAAATATCTCTTTCGCCTTCGCCTACGTATCTCTCGTATCTCACGAAGTGGACCGGCTTCGGTCGCTCTTCTTTTGAGAATCCTTTGCCTTCTCGTAAACCTGATATCTCCATTTCGAATCCTCATCGCTTTGCTAAATATTCTAAAAATTCTCCTGTTACTGCTCTTCGTTTTGTGCCTACGAATTCTCCCGCCTACGTCGCTGCGACTTCTTCTCTCGCAGATGACATTTCCGAATCCAAAGACCCTCTTCCGTCTACAGATTCTTCTCCATTTGTTCCTGGAAAATATATGGCTTGGGCCAACACCGTTTTCTCCTCGACTAAGGTCGATAACCTTCCTCCTCATCGTCCTTACGATTGCGCTATCGACATTGAGGAGGGGAAGGATCCTCCTTTTGGTCCTATGTATCGACTCACCCAGGATGAGCAAAAGGCGCTCTCCGAATACGTGGATGAACACGTCAAGAAAGGGTTCATCCGCCGTTCGACGTCTTCAGCGGCCTCTCCCATCCTCTTCACCAAACGTAAAACGGGCGATCTCCGTCTTTGCGTGGACTATCGTGGTCTCAACGCCATCACAAAGAAAAACAGGTATCATCTTATCTTTTCTCGCACCCAAGACGAGCATGACGCTCAAGTCAAGCTCGTCCTCGACCGTCTTCGCGACGCACAGCTCTTTGCTAACGCAAAGAAATGTGAGTTCGATAAAACAGAGGTTGAGTATCTCGGGTATCTTCTCGGTGCTGACGGCATCAAGATGAACCCAAAGAAACTTTCCACCATTGCTGAGTGGCCGGCTCCTCATGCCACTCGCGATATTCAATCATTTTTGGGCTTTACCAATTTTTATCGTCGTTTTATTCCTCATTATGCTTCAATCGCCCTCCCATTAAATTCTCTCACACATAAAAACGCGACTTTCTCTTATTCTGATGTTGCGCATGACGCGTTTGAAAAGCTCAAGCGCGCTTTCACTTCTTATCCCGTTCTCCATCACTTTGATCCCTCTAGACCTGCTACTCTCGCCACAGACGCATCTGATTTTGCTCTGTCTGGCATCCTTCAACAACCCGACGATGATGGCCAACTTCATCCCGTCGCGTACCATTCTCGCAAGTTCTCCCCTTCCGAAATTAACTACGAAGTTCATGACAAGGAACTTCTCGCTATCGTGGATTCCTTCCGCGACATGCGACCGTGGTTAATGGGAACTTCGCACCCCATCTCGGTCATTTGTGACCACAAAAATCTTGAGTATTTTATGTCTTCTCATGTTCTTAATCGCCGTCAAGCTCGGTGGTCTATGTTTCTTTCCGAGTTCGATTTTCGACTCGATTGGGCTCCTGGTTCCAAGAACGTCGCTGACGCTTCGTTGCGACGTCCAGACTATTTCCCTAAAAAGGGAGATGACGTCTTGGAGTACCAAAAGAAAGCATTAATTTCTCCTATTCACACCGAACGTATTTTTCCCGCTGATGCTACAGATTATATTGCGGCGATCAATGCCATTTCTTTTTCTCCTCCTGTCAACGCTCTCACCACTCTCGCCATTGACAATTCGGAACTTCTCGAACGTTTTAAAACCGCGTTTCGTGAAGATACCGAGTGGCGTGAGGCGGTTCTCAGAGGCGATTCCGACTTTACCTTCCAGGACGATATGGTCTTTCACAAGGGCCGTGTCTACGTTCCCAAGTCTCTACGCGCCGAGATTTTGTTCTCGCGTCATGACTGCGTTCTTGGTGGTCATCCCAGCCGGACCAACACGGTACAGAGAGTCCTTCGTGACTACTCCTGGCCTGGGATCTACACCTACGTGCGTCGTTACGTCTCGGCGTGCGATACGTGCTGTCGTACCAAGATACCACGTCATAAACCCTATGGCCTTCTCCAACCTCTCGACATTCCCAACCGTCCTTGGAAATCGCTATCAATGGACTTCATCGTCAAGCTTCCGAAGTCCCATGGGTATGATTCAATTTTTGTCATTTGTGATCGTTTAACTCGCGCTGCACATTTCATTCCGTGCAACGAGTCTATGACTGCTTTCGACCTTGCGTGGATCTTCATCGACCGCATTTTTCGCTACCACGGTCTTCCTGATTCTATTATTTCTGACCGTGGTGCTCTCTTTGTTTCGAATTTTTGGAAAGAACTAACAAAGCGTCTCGACATTGAGTCACGAACTTCTACAGCTTTCCACCCGCGCTCAGATGGTCTCACGGAACGTACCAACCAGACTCTTGAGACCTATCTGCGCGCGTACTCGTCTTACCAGCAAGACGACTGGGTTGACTACCTTCCTCTCGCCGAGTTTGTATTCAACAACAGCGATAACGCCTCCACCAAACAATCTCCTTTCTTCGTCTTCTACGGTTTCCATCCCACTTTCTCTCCCAAACTCTCCGAAAACGTATCAGTCCCAGCCGCCTCCGATCTCACTGAACGCCTAGACGTCATTCACCAAGAACTTCGTGCCGAACTCACGTATTCGCAAGAAAAACAACAAAAATATTTCAACGAACATGCTCTCTCCTCCCCTCACTACCAACCCGACCAACTAGTCTGGCTCCTACGTCGTAACATCCGTACCACCCGTCCCTCTCTCAAGCTTGATCACCGCCGCCTTGGACCTTATCCAATTGTTCGAGAAGTCGGCAAGCAATCCTATCTTCTTCGTCTTCCCTCCTATCTCTCTCGTCTCCACCCCGTCTTCCACACCTCTCTCCTCGAACCCTATAATGACCCCTCCGAATTCCATTCCCATTCCGATCCCGAGCCTTTCTCTATTTCCGACCCCGCCTTATCCATTTCTAACATCCTCGACTCTCGTAAAACCGGCCATCGTTACGAATACCTCGTACATTGGTTCAGCTTACCCGACGCCGAAAACTCCTGGGTTCCCCTCTCCGACATTCCTTCTTCTTCTAATGAACTTATAGAAAAATTCCACCGTCGTCACCCTCGTGCACCACGGCCTCATCCTTTAATTCTTCAACAACAATTTCCCTTCGATACTAATATTTCTGATCCCTCACAGCCTCCGTCGTCCGTCGCTCCCGCGCCCGCTCCGCCGTCCCCGTCCTCCGTCCATGCCCCATCCGCTCCATTGCCCCACAATGTCCCTGGTCCCTCGGTTCCCACACGGTCTCTGTTACCCCAACGGTCACTTTCTGCTGAACGGTCACTCGTAGATAGTAATCTTGGTGTGTCTTCTGCTTCTGTATTTCATCCTATTCGTCCTATTTCTCCCCCATTATTTTCACAAAATCTTCGTTCTAATTACGTTCCTCCCACTTCCACTACTTTACTTTCTGGTCGTGTTTCCAAACCTCCCACTCGTTACACTCCCTCGTAAAAAGGGAGATGATGTTATGATCAAGTCCGTAGTTAGTCATGTGTTTTGTCTCACCTAGCTTACTTAGTCCGTACGTAGCTCACTTGTACGTCTCGTCGAAACAACGCGCATCTTAACTCGTTATTCACGTCCTCGCCAAGTCCCTGACCGTAACACATCATTGCAAACTATCTGATACCGTTAACTTTTGTAAATAAGGATGAAGTGTTTTGATATCGCTTGGATACCGCTATACAGCCGCTACTTACTTACTATGTAAGTAGTCTAAGTCATTTTTGACGAGAGAACACCTTGATGAATTGACCAATGAGAAGCGTTGTAACTTGTTGACAGCTGGTTATGAAGAATGAACTAAGTTGTCAACAACGTCCCGCCCGATCCCACTTCCGTCTGAACCACTATGACGACGATACCACCCACTTCATGTATCCTTCATTGAGTCTCAACCTTTGGGAAAACTCCACTGCTCTAGCCATACTTAGGTTACCGGCGGCCTGTACCTAGGGAACCCAGATTGAACACGGCGCAACCATTTCAGCATCATTTCTGACTCTGCCACTAAGTATTTAAAGCTGCCTATGCCCATGACATGCCTAATTCTTACAAAGTCATATGGTGCAAAATTGGGATCCGAGGGTAGCAGGAATCATAGATCCGAAGTGGATTTCGTATCTTTAAGCTCATCGATCGTCTGCCTACTACCAACACGGCATCAGCTTCAGCCTGCTTCAGCATCGGACATGTTAACTGTGCTGCCTGTGAACCGTACTGTATAAGACTATACGAAGGAACGCTGCTTTTGTCCTGCTTTTTTAACCTTCTAGGCACAAAGCAATGCAGCCAACGCATTGGGCTCGGAGACTTCTCGATTCGTATCACCAATGGGTCTTGGATTCTGGTGCCACCATGTCCTTCAAATCCTGTTCCTGTTATGGATTTGTGGACGAGTTTACTTCCTGACTAGGCTCCTGGTATGCACATCCGCACCTTATATAATTAATCATCGACAAATCCTGTCAATGTCACCCTGTTTTATCTTTCTCTTTGATGCCTATGATCGAAGTCATAACATTGCAGCCTCGAAAGCCCTCCTCGCTGATGTCACTCTAGGGAATGAGGCCTTGGATTATTTAAGAGGTTCCGAAGGATGTCAAAGGTGATCCCTTCCGCCCGTTTCTATTCTCTACTTATGAAATTGATCGATTTCTGGCGACAGGGTACGGAGAGGTTATGCAGTTGAGGAGAGCACCAAAGCTTACATAGTTATCAGTGAAGTCTTCCATACCTCATAGTTTATAATTCATATTGATTAACATTGTCGGGAACTCGCAGCCTGGGTCTCGTACGAAAGCTACAAGAAAATGCTGAAGCGGGCAGACTACCCTTCCTTCACGAAAGCCATGAAGCCGCTTCACGTGGGGCCTCTACTCATATGGAACGTCGAATTCGACGTGGACAGCAGCAACGCTCTCGGGGCGCCTGTTACCGAATGCGCAACGATCAGGCCGAAGGGTGACCATTCCCTACAGGAAGTTATAGCCTCCATGAAGAAGTTACAGGCCATGGGACCTCGGTACAAGTCTATGCATGGTGTTTCGATAGGCAAAATTAACGAGGTGAATGGCAAGATCTTTGTGGTCATTGGATGGGACAGTATCAAGGTTCGGCATATTCGTACCTCAATCTATCCGACAGTGAATGGCCTTACTGAACCGTACATATACTATTTTAGGCGCATACTGAAGCCGCGAAACATCCCCTTTACAAGAGCTCATCTGGGAGATCATTGAAATTGCACAAATCGAGGTATCCCACGTATCCTTCACGGTCTATTAACTCTACTACTACGGCTATACATAAACTGAATAGCCTGTGCGGTGCGTGTATATTTCTCAATGTGTGGAATGCATAATGTATGTTTTTGTACAGTAGCATCGAGATTCATTCCTTTCCGATTTCGGTGGGTCCATCGACGGACCCACATAATGTTCAAACAGCCAGTGGCATGTATGCTGTGTCTTGTGAACCCGTTGAATCCCATTTCAAAATTGTTCAGGCTTGTGGGCTCGGAGTGGGTCCAGCAGGGTCCAGCTGATTTATAAAAAAACGCCTTCAATGGTTCCATACTTCAGAGGGGCGATTCTGACCGCTGCCAATGTCAACTCCGTTATTAACTTCAAAGGCGTGGTACATATAGATCTTTCCTTTATTAAGACTTGCCATGCGCCAGTTCTTGATCAGACGCAGGCACAGAAGCCGTTGATCCAAGAAGTGCGATGCCAGGTGGGATTGTCAGATATCCAGGTTTCATGCAGAGGCCTGCTGAGATGACATTGACGGAGTCACTCATAAACCCCTTCATTATTGTTTTTGTTGCTGATATATCAGCCTTGGTTAAATTATCAACCTTGCAGGGATTTGGAAGGAACACCGGTGGCTGCCCAATCGAATAAGGCTCCGGGCTTCGGCGTCTATTAATAAATCAATGCCACTTCACTTTCAGCAGGACTCTCCCAAATCAACAGCAAGGAGGGCATCATCCGGGAATCATGTCTTTCGCGCAGAGCTGAAAAATTAACGTAAACCAACTCTCGTATCAGAAAACCCAGAGCGCCGGGATCTAAGCCTAAAATTTACTATGGTATGTGCGAGATTGCTACCAACACGAGGCTTGAAAACTGTTTGATGATAATGAAAACTCTGCTCAAGTGCTTGTATATGGAGATCTATCATTCCCTTTCCCGTCCTTGAGCGGCTGAAGCGTCAGTCGCTTTGTGGTACTGACAGATAGTAATGAAATGACAGACCGTACTGACAGAAATAGTAGATGCAAATTGGCGGCAAGCCTTATCATTTCCTTATCATTGTTTGGAACTGGCCCTAGACCGCCCCGTCCCTGATTGATTTGGTTAGGATAATGTTGAAGACAGATAGCACTTTAGTAAGAAAGGACAGACGAGGTCAGCACTGGCTTGGATCATCTTATATTATTCATGGGATTCATACGACGAGGGATACCTGAGGACTCACTGACAGTATTCCGTACTCAGGATCTCACGTTTGATCGGAGTAGAAACGTTCGTCGTTCGAACGCAAGCATGTGCCACTGTAGGTCAGTAGACAGTGCTTCCGACTTTTGGTCGAAGACTCACAAATTGAGCTGAGGTTGAGCAGATCAATGACAATGATATTCAACGATCTATGGGCGCTTGAGAGCTTAAGCGATGGTTAACGTCAAGCATTACTAAATATTAAGCGCCGGTCTTGCTCGCTTCCCACTTCCGCGAGTGTGTGTTGTTTGAGATCTTGATTCCGTTGAGACATTCAATTTCCGATATCGAAAGCTCAATCCAGAGGACTTGAGGAGGTACACGTACTGTAATCGCTGTGCGTAGGCGGATCCCACACGTTGGAAAGTCTGAACAGAATTAGCGTAATCAAGGTTTCACGCGCCAATGAAAATCCAGCACACTGCAGCCTCCTTAATGTCGTCTTCAGGATCGTTCGTCTTTCCGCAATGGCAGGCAGACGCACAGAGCCGAGGTCATACCTGGGCGGATGAACTGCGAATCGCATAACCGGAGGACATGTCCATATGTGCTGCGTCCTGATCAGGAAACTAGGCGTTCCACGGGCGCTATGTATAGACCCACAGAAGATAAAAATAAAAATATCGGATATCATGTAGCTTGCAATTTGTGAATTTATTGACAATGTATAAAGGGTGAAGAAAGCAAAGCTATGCAGACTCCGGTCTCGCAGACGGGGTCGCGCACTTGCTCCAAGACGCGTTCCACGCAGGTACTATCAATGACAAACGCGCACACTTGGCCGGTATATACAATCTCAGAGTCGTATTGTAGCTCAGCGTTCACATGCGCGCATGCGTCCTGATCAAGTGGTCTGTTGGGCCTGGCGGGCGCTGGTATTAAATCTTTCGGCGGTATTTGAAGTGCTTTCACATCGTTGTCGTCTTTCGCATCCGAATCAGCGAAGGACGAGTGAAGGTTGTATCATAAGACCTGGCATTGTAATAATAGAGTACATCCATCGATCATGATCAGACTCAGCAGTGGTTCTGCCATGACACCACTGGCATATATTCTGTACGAGTTAATCACCGAAGAAAAAGAAGAAAATCTCCTATACAAGAGACAATGAATAGATCACTGTCGCTTCTAGTGTTTGAGTACAATGCATTTCGACGCACTTGCGAAACATGATCGACTCGCTACGATGGATCCATTTCCTGAGATGGGTACGTATGCAATTCAGCCTTCTAACGTCTATCTTCTGTTTCGGGGTTCTTTTCTTGTGCATTGCAGCGCTCCGGCATCTGCGCTTGGCTTCTGTGATTCGCGCGGAGGATGCGCTGGGCGTGGCCATGTGTGGACGCAGTGTGAAAAGGGGTACATGGATATTCTTACATACTACCTCTATAAGTGACTGGACTCAGCTTGAATGGGGTTGGGCTTTGGACGAATGAATAGATAATAGGCTAACTAAGTCCGCCTCGAGGTGAAGTTGGCAGAAGCATGCATTTAGTCGGGTGTATCGATAAGCCAGGTCAAAAATAAGTACCTGCGCTGGTCGGTCGCGGGGCCTGTCTAATTCGAATCATGAGCTATGCTGAGCTACAGAGGCGCGAGGTTTGAAGAAGTGGAACCCTGAGAAGCTGATAAGCCGGCGATTTGTCTGTGCCTGACACGCCATGAATCATTCAAGTGACGCGATGGTGGGGACGAGTTGTTGCGGATGGGTATCAAAGTGAGATCGACGAGCGCCCGACAGGAGATTGGGATGGCATGTCGGGAATGATGTCAGCGATGTGTTTAGTAATAATTGACTTTTCTATTGTGGTGTGTGCTGCGGAGGCGGGAATCGCGGGGCACGAGGTGTTCCCGATTTATATCTGTAGTTGCCTGTTATGGACAGGGACTGGTCACGGGGTTGGTCCGTGGGATTGGGACAGGGCTGAGACATTCCGGGCATGTCCGGATTCGGCGGGGGACTGGGAGTTGTTGACACGGGTTGTTGCCCTGTTGATGGTCGTTTATCTTGGGGCAGCACAAAAACGCTGTTGATCAACTTTCCCGTTTTGCCCTTCCACCCAATTCCTTTTCCGGCCAGACTCCGTAACTTGAAGCTCGTCCTCCGCCGCCGCCAACGTCGTCCTCCCCATCCGGCAGCGACTAACTCGCACCGCCCAGCCCGTTAGTCTTTTTTTTCTCCTCGCCAACCAAGTCGGCCCCGCCCCGTGTTGTAGCTCATCTCTGCCTTTCCGCCATCCAATGCACGCCATCTCCGCCCTCGACATGCAGAAGCCCGCCCTCTCGCCCACATCGCCACCATGCGCAACAAACGCCAGCGCACCGACCTCCCCGGCCCCGCAGGCTCTGCGGACGGCCATGCGCAACCGCTCCCGGGCCCGCCGCCCGTCGGCGACGACGCGTTCATCAACGACCACGACGCGGTGGACAGCGCCGGCGACGATGACGACGACGACGATGCGAAACCGAAGAGCGACAAGAAGGCGGGACGACGAAAGATCAAGATTGAATTCATCCAGGACAAATCGAGACGTCATATAACGTTCTCCAAAAGGAAAGCTGGTATGTGCCCCGCTGTCTCACCCCCCGCCTCTTCTCACATGCCTATTTACAGGCATTATGAAAAAGGTAACATTTATTCCAATCCAGTAACCACTCCGCTTATCCTCTCCCAGGCATATGAACTCTCCACCCTCACCGGCACACAGGTCCTCCTCCTCGTTGTCTCCGAGACCGGCCTCGTCTACACCTTCACCACCGCTAAGCTCCAGCCCCTCGTCACCCAGCCAGAGGGCAAGAACCTCATCCAGGCCTGTCTCAATGCCCCCACGGCTCTCTGCCTCCACCATGCCCGTCGGCGCCCCTCTCGGCCGCACGTCAGGCCCATGAACATCCCCGGCCCCCCTCCCAGCGCCAACATCCCCGGCGGCCTCTCCATCAGCGGCGCTCCCACAGTCAAGGAAGACGACAACGATGATGACCACCTCGAAGACACCGCTGCCTCCCATGGCGGCCGTCCTGCTACCGGCGACAAACGTCGTCGCCGTGGCTCGTCCACAAGCGGCCCCGCTCCCGCGGGTTCCAACGCTCGTGGACCCACCTCGCCACATTCACCCAATGCCTCCATTCCTCCGCCGCTTAGTATCCCCTCTGGCCAGCCCGGCGGCCAACAGTCTCACCCTTCGCATCATCCCCAGCAGCAGCAGCCGCAGATAAACCTCGGCTCGCCAACATCGCCCCAGCAGCAGCACCAACAGGTGCCCGCCTCATCCCCCAGCAGTATTCGGGCGGCTCGTATCCGCACCATCCCGGCCAGCAACAGCAGCACCAACCCCAGCAGCACGACCCCGCCATGTACAGCCCGCACATGCTGCCCGGCGGCTACACGTACCCCGGGCCTGGCGCGCCGCCAGCACAGGGTGCACCTGGACAACAGCTTGGTGGCCTGGCGGCTGCCGCTGCGACACAACAACACCATTGGGGCAGTCCTCAGCAGCAACCGCAGGTGGGCCAAGGAGGGCACTATGGCAGGAGATAAATGGTGTCTGCTGGATCCAAGGGCTTTAAGCCTCGCCGTGGTGTATCTGTTACTTGTACGACCCTGAGACGACAATCCATCATCGCTTTTCTTTATTCGATCGTGTTCCTTTCTGACCACTCCGCACGTCTTCTCGTCGCATGGGTGTCATGTGTGCATGTAGTTTAACATCTACAGTGCAAATGCAAGTTGCGTGACGCAACTTGCACTTGCCGCTCTATTTCTTTTTGCCAGCGACCCAGCCGTTGTTGTTGTTTTCCCTAGTGTTGTCCTCCGACTGCTTGTTTCTTGGTGATTAAAGTCTCCCATCCTCATATGCTGCCATCCTCTCTGTCCTCTTTTATCTTTCGATGTGATTGATATATGGTGACCGTTTCTATCATTCATTGTCTTACTAGTATCTCATCATCTCCGTCGCTCTTGTTTTTCTCTTTTTTCTTTTCTTTTTCATTTCCATGTCTGTCGTCTGCCTAGTACTACTTTACCGATCTTGATTTTATAACTCGGTAGCGTACATTTCAACACAGTATATGTCTCTCACAATCAACCGCCCGACTTACCACTGGACGTAACCCAGCTGCTCGTCTGCGTTGGCGCCCAATTTCCCCCATCCTTCCGCTCAATTCCACTTACACCCATCCCATCCTGCAATGTTTCCCTTTTCCTCACTCAGTCTTTCCTTTCTTTTCTTTTTATCATTTTCTTCCTCAGGTCTTTCATTTATCTTTGATTGACTGATGTACATACTTACCTAGCTGAATCTCGTAGTTACTCGCATACGAGTAACATATGATGGCCCAGTATTATCGTAATCTCTCGCCTGTTTTCTTTCTTGTTTAGAGTCGGGAATCTGAAAATGCCTTGAAGCATGCTTATATTTATGTCATTGAGCAATAGTTCGAACGCTGAAAGTGGACGCTGCTTTAGATCTAGCATGGTGAATCTGATCGCCCCATCCCGACAGTGTTGACCGATATATCATACGTGCAGATGGACACCCTTTCCGGAAAGAGACGCAGCGTCGAAAGAGGGAATATGCCCAACGCGGTAGGGAGGCCGGCAATAATCCCAAGTGGCAAATATCAAACTCCTGTTGTCGATTTAGGAAATTTTTAATTATGGGCCATTTATAATTGTTGCGGCTGCGCCTGACTGCGCGGATTCGGAGGAAGTTAGTCGTTATGTGATGGGGCGACCGAAATGAGAACATGAGGATGCTGGCCAAAATGGGCTGGCGCTGGGAAGGCGCTGCTGCGAGTGCGACTCTGGATGAGTTGATGGACTCGAGTGTTGGTTCTTCAATCGACGGAACTGAATCAACTGATCGTGGGCTCCTCGGTCCATGCGATTCGGGTGTTTCAGAACGTCGATGAAATTAAATTGGAATTAATATTGGCGGATCGACGACATCGTGTGCGGCCCGCCGCGCTGCGGATCGGTGTGTATCGATTTGGAAAGGGCGCGGCCAGATGAGGAAAGTTGCTTTTTGCGGGAGGGGCACACCTACTTGTGTGTGCACCAGCTACATACGCGGTCGTTTTGAAACCAATCTCGCACCACCGCTCTCCTTTGACAGCATTTGGACCTCTAGGACCCAAGGACGCAGTACACAGGTGGAAGTGTCCTTTCACGCGCGGCGCTTGATCACCGTAAGTCCAGCTTCGGTCTACAGTACTGTCAGTACCTGCTAAGTGCTTCCAAAGTCGACTCTATCTGATTGTGTTCTGTTCAAAAACCATCCCGAACATGTCGCCTTTATGGCTTGGTACACTTCGTATATGCGGCAACTTAGGAGATCAAACGAGATTCCGAGGCATCTTCGAGCATCTTCGCTGGACCCAGGAGATTTGAGATTGCTGGGGAATCTCACCGGTACGTTGCATCGACCGATGTCTTTTCAACACGATTCGCAGTGAATGTGCACTGATCGTAAGTACGGGGATCCTCGTAGCTCATGGAGTATATGCGCTGTGTGCTTACCATCCCGCCCACAGGTATCTGGGGGATGACGTGGAGTGCTAAGAACCCAAGTACTCGTCCCCGACAGTGTGCACACCCATACATGAGGCGAGCCAAGCATATGCGTTATTGTCATTGGTATGACTCTACTGTGAATTGGCGCTCGTACGATTTCTTGCCTCTTTCAACCCGTCACCTGGACCTCATCATGCATCGTGTATAATTCAGCACACCATCGTATCTACATTCGCTATAGCAACACCGCAGACGATATCGGTATTCTGGGACCGTTATCCAACGTTAGCTGACAGTGGCACATGTAGGGCCGAACACGCCTTTTCGGGATTTTATTGCTAAACGAGGTTGGGATACTTATGGTGCCTTTACGGCGTTGCGATCCCGAGCAACAATCCCACCTCGGCACGCATACGGTGAACAATGTACCAAGCTAAACAAATGGCGTCTATAATCTCTGGGCTGACATATTCTATCTCTATCGGATGTCAGCCACATTATGTGACTGGAGTCTGGCGCTGTGCTTGAAGGTGTGCTTCCCCAGCCCCGTGGACTCATGGTGCGCTAGGTTGTGCTGTGCTTCCTACCGCTTCCTACCGCTAAACTGATGCGGTTTACGTTTGTAGCATGAGGAAATGAACAATTGGGGTGGTGTGGGTGCACTTCCCCGCTGGGGCCGGAAATACACTGTGGGTTATCATGGTGGACGCCCGTTGATCGCCGCCAATGTCTGTTAATCAAATGGTGTACAGTGCGCATACGGGCTTTTCAATCTTGCTTTGTCGCCGCGCTTCGATAATCGAAGTCTGCAGGCTGCTTTTCTTGGGGCGAACAACTAGGCGACAACCTCGTTCATGATCTCCTGAATTCGTGCCAGGTCTACGCACTTCAAAGCAGCTGACTAGCCAGGACGGCAATCGGCGCGCAATATTCAAATCCTGGTCTTCACTGCATGGCTGATATCTACTACCGGCGGATATGTGGCGCACATATTCAGCGCCTGTGTCTGTCAATATTGATATGTCGTTGACAATCTCGTGCTGTGCTGCTGTGCTATTCTCGATATCATCAGCTCATGGCGCGTGGTTTCTTGTCTTTTCTTGTCCACTCAGCTATTGATAGGCCACCAGGCTGATCTATATTAGAGGACCCATTTTACGTCCAGATACTCACGAGGCGCTAGGAAGGCACCGCGGACAGACACCTATGGACGTCTTTCATTTTGGGATAGTGACTTGAACTTGTAAACTTGGAGTATCTTCCAACTCCCGACTTCTTGAGGCTCCTCGTCATCGAATTATGGATTGATATGGCTGTAATACCGAATAGAGCCGTCTTCATCACTGTCAAGACCTACGTCGGTACCGCACCGATGGAAGCTGCAGCAAGTGCTTTTTAAAATAGCAAGAGACGAGCGGCGTTTGAACGGGCCATCAACAAGATACTGTTCATTTGAAATGCTCTGGTAGTAACCGCATCCCAGCTAAAGGCAATTTCTGGCGCTTATATTTGTCCCACGGCGATTCTTGGTGGTATTCCGTGACACCCAAGGTCCTGGGATTGTATAATGCCAACTCTTCCTTTCAGCAGGCAACGTAGCTTCATCCTCCTCCATTCTATCTTACCTTTATCATGCATCAACAATCATACGTGCCCGAACTTGTGGGGTCGCATTGGACCGCATTGATGTTGCCCAAAATGGCAATCGCGCCCATTCAACCTTGTGTATTCCTAAATTTCGACATCGACCAAAAAGCTGTGTTCTGACCGTTCAAGATTTCAATGCAGGAATCAAATCATCGAATCATTCTGGATCATGAGGTGTCGCGATCGAGATGTCTACGCAGATTTCGAGGAGTCATAACTGGGAAATCCCAAGCATTGGATATCATGGTATAGCAATTATCATTTCTAGTTTTAGTCGGGAACATAACTGATTTAACACAAACAATTTCTATCTGTTTAGCTGATGTACAGAGATCCATAAAGACCAATTGCACGCATCGGCCACGTGTGATCGATGGGTGTTGTATGCGAAAGCGATGAGGCATGCCCATTCACTCTTGTCACATTGCACCCATTTAGAATGGCGTTTCGTTATTCTATTGAAGTCTAGATGGGCTACTCCTGGCTACTCATAACATCTTCCTATATAATCTAATCATAAACCGGGACAATGCTTGACGACTGTATTGATTGGCCTTTCTGTAGCCCCGCTTAATAATCTTCGCATTCTACCATCTGTAAAGATTATCATCTTAGGAACCTCTCAAGCCGAGAGACTATGAAGACCAATTACTGAGCCAAGGCCGTTAATTTATGCATGTCAGCGCGCTATCTGTAACAAGCAACAAGGATCAATGATAAATTCAATGAACTGCAATACGATGATGAGAGTACGTATTGATATGGATGCTGATTCGGATAGTATGCTATGCCACGCTCGCTATCGAATAACTTATTAGGCCTCAAATATACAGTAGCCTGGAGTAATCAGCCCAGTGAGTGCTATAGCGGCTTATTCGGGATTTCAGAGGATATCGGTTTGTGGCGCCCTCGAAATCCAGATGATATTATCTATCAAATAATTTTCAACTGTCGCATTGTCAATGCGACCCGCGGACGCGAACTTGAAGTTGAACAGGTATTTTGCTGCATTTTACCATTCGCGCATCCTGCATGTAGACCCGGGATAGCTGACTGCCCCAAAAGCATAAAGTAGGCGGCCCGTATGGGCGTTTGTTTGAGCTGTCATCGATGTCATCCCTTACGCGATGCGGGGTAACTTGTAACCGAATATCCAGGATCCTGAAGCAGACAACAAACGACTATCAGTGACCAGTGATGGGTATTGATCTCTGATGTCATGCTATATTATTACTACTTACACCTGCCAGAGCTGATACTGCAATAACTGATCAACCACCCAGAAAACGAACGAGAGCGGGAATCTGAACAATGTCGAGAAGTCTAGGTGACGATCAGGATTTCATATGTTGCATGTCTATTTTGCCGACTTGGTCTGTCCTTGCGACTCGCGAGTGGATACTGAAGGCCTCGCAAAATTCGCGATTCCGAGGGGTAGATTTTATTTTTGGTGACAGGTATGTAAGACGGATTATGATGATGCTATCTATTGCTCAGAATTTTGCACAGTCCGAGTCCAGACTTCATACTTGAATCTAGACGGCCAAATCGATCTATGCAGGAGATAGAAGCGGACTAAGTACAAGAAGAACACATATGTCAGGGAATGGAGATAGAGTGTATTTAACATACAGTTGCCTTGGTTGCAGGAGATGCTTTCTTGGAGCGCTTTCGAATTCATGCTCGCAGCGCAGCGCGTTGGCGCGTATGTTGCGTTGAGAATTTGTAGCGCTGAAGTATTGTATATTTGGGCTGCGGTCTGCCTCTGGGAAAAACAGGTGAGCTATTCATATCTGTGGTCTTGGATTGACTCCAGTGAATCGCCAAGTCGGATCATTCTTCTGAATAGTTTTGAATGTAAGTAAATGTCAGTATGGGTACCAGGTGTTCGACATGTTCGATGTGAACAGATTCAGCAACAAAACATAGCACAACTTTCGTTACTTCCATGTTTTGGGATCTGTTCCTGTCAGTTGGCGCCTGATAGATTAATTTTATGAACACAAGACACCTTGGTGATTAGATTCGAGCTGACGGCAAGAGCTGCTTCTTTTTCCCCAAGTGACGATTCAGCAGGTGAAGCCAGTATCAGATAACCAAACTGAACCTGATAGAAGGAATCCTTTATCAATAATAAATCTCCTAGGTTTTCCAGCTCTGTCCACGCGTCAGGCCGGGATGCTGGGTATGATAACTGTGATGCTTCTGCCGGGCGACACATTAATAAGCGACCACGACCATTCGCCTCGAACATGTACAGTACCGTGTAAAATCTATGGGTGTGGTGGTGGTGGAATGGTGCATACGCACTTGGGAATTATATATTTGGGAATGCACATTTGATGGAAGCGATTGATCAAGCCTTCCGTGGTCCCGCATCAGGAAGTAATGCTGCCTTTACGGGTCAGCAATATCCCCTAATTCGCCCGTGTGAGTCCGCACGCCGCACCGTTGCTAATTTTGACGCTCGTCTTCCATGGCAGAATATTTTGATGAATCATACAAGATCATACATGAACGTTTTCTTACTCCCATGCACACTAGCCTGAAAAGAGAATGGGAAGGATCCTATGTATATCATAGTATGTAACATGTGAACAAATCGAGGAGGGGCCAGCCTTTGCTGCATCGTTCTTGAAATCCTTGAAGCATTGTGTTTTAGTCACTGGGTGTCGTTTCTATGCGGGCGCTCGTCGAGCGCGTCGCGCCCAAGTCGCGCCTACACTTGCTATGCGTGGCACACGGACCCACATTGTAAGTAATCTGCATCATGTAAAGTCCCCACTGAGCGGTCCCTATCCCTATCCCTATGGTCTCAATGTCTATCTAATCTGCATCATGGCATACTAGTGCCGGCAAGGGTGTGAAAAACGCGCCTTGAGGCTGAGCGTCTACATAGGGGCTGTCAGGCTGTCAGGCGAGGTACGTTGGAATCACCAAGGAAAAATCTGACGCGATATCTGCGGTCTGCGGTTAGGTTGTGCCAAGGTTGTGCCGTTTTTTTTAGGACCCCAATCCCGCACAAACTGCCAAGGCAAATTCAAGGCCAAGTCCACTGTCCACATAGATTGTCCACCACCATGAGTGCAGAACACAACAATAAGCTGGTAATTTGCTCTGTAGCGCTAACGGGTCTCTCAGTCGTATGAGCATGGCGGGTGCCCTAAGAAGTGCAGAACGTCCCACAAGCTAGCGGCAGAAAAAGGAAAGAAATCTTCCCGATTCTTCCATCGGTTGCCTGCCTCGTTGCGGGAGACAAGGAGGAGATTGGCCCCTCCCATCAGACCATCTGATCATCTCCACAGGTCGGATTCCCTGGGATTGCATTCGGATTGGATTTCCATATACAGGTGGATTGTTTGCAATCGAGGGTGCGTGCATACAATGGACGCTAATTGCCTCCGATCTGATGTCCATTGTGACCACATCATGCGTTCCCTTCCATATCTGCGCGCTCCCCTTATCCGAATCCATCTGTCTGCTATCCACACCCCGGCGATAACAAAGTCCTGCGAGCGCGTCCTGGTACACCACCCAAGGTCAAGCAATGCCTCGCCGAGTCCACCATAAACGGAGTGGCCGGACCTTTCATAATAACTACACCCCCCTCGAGGACAGCTGTCGAGTAAGGTTTGGTGAAATATTACTATGAGTGCTTTTAATGCACCGCAAATGAACTGTCCGACAGAATGGGCCGCAGATAAGGCTAACTTGAGCTCCAGAAAGAGAGGAACTTTGGTCCCCCATTATATGAGTTCCATAATGAATGTCATTGAAGGTCGGGTAATGACTCACCCACCCAACGCCCACCATGATATCAATCAGTACAGGAGGCAAACACTTTTCAAACCCAGTCTCTCCCAAGATCCAATTTCATCAATGTATCTGTCGTAGTATTTATTCCGTGTAGCAAGAGAATAAAACATGGCGGGTTTAACATGACAGTCGTGAACCGGCGATGTGAAAGGAAAGGTAAGAAATGATCCATTAGATATGTTATATCAAAGATTATTCATGTGCCACGACTGGTAGTGGTGTGTATGTGTAGTACAGCATATGAGGTAGATTTTGTTGGACAAACAGCTAAGGCAAAACAATCGATAGCGGAGGCAAATATGCGCCTGAGGAACGCAAATAATATAAGAAGGATAATGATAAGATCAGACTTCAACCTTAAATTTAAAAAGGCAACGATGGAAGAAGGAAAGAAATGTCGACGTCGTTGAAATGGGGCGGAAGAACCACGGTCCATAGGGGTGGGTGCATAAATCAGGAAATTCATCTTCCATCCTAGGAAGCCGTCGTCATCCACGTCCAGATCATGTTGGGTAAAAAAATCACAACCGAGAAAGGAAGAAAGTGCAGAACGTAAAAGGAAATAAAACAGACGTCGGAATGACCAAGGTTGGCCAGCGACCTTGCATCAATTTGGAACTTGCTCAGCGTATCCAAGACGCGGAGCAAATATTGATGGTGATGTAGCATGCAGCGTGTCGTAGTCATGCCGTCGTCTGCTCGCAATCACTTTCCAGAGAAAAGTGAATGCCAAAACATAATGGCTGCCTTCTGCGGATGACAATATGGCAAGCGAAACCGACATGTGTCCCAATTTTGACCATAAAAAACCGGGCAGTATACATTGTCGGCGTAGAGTGTGTTGCAGCCAAGGCCGGGGAAGGAAGATTGGGTCATAGCCTTTAATAGTAGGAGGTATCGTCACTTGTGAGATGAATGAGGTCCCTCATTTCCAGATTTCTGGAGCCTGGTGCTACACCGCCTTCCAGGCGACAAAGACACGCAGCGCGCGGCTGAGCATGTGCTGCGGCAGCACTTGCGATGGTGCATTCGACACCATTGATGCCGACTCAACAACACCGAGGTTAGAAGCTGTCTCAGGGAGTATGCGGCCTCCCGATGGTGCCGCGAGGGTCACTACTGAGCTGCCATCATCTACCGACATCCTTATTGAGGGCGTTGGCGCCAGCGTCGATGCTTCTGGGTCGCTGGTCGAACTTATACTTTCGCTGATGTCATGCGAGAGGGTGGAAACATCAGACGGGGTAGGACGACACCGGCCGGAGACGTTGAATTGGGCGAGCGATGTTGGCTGTAGCGGGAGGTGTCCACAGCGGGTTTCAGCTTGTGCTCTTGTTCAAGCCATTCGTCATAGTCACTGCAGGCTTTATTGTAGGCCTTTCGATCAACGAGTAGCGCGTTTTCAAAGGTATGCCAGTTGAATCGCCCTGCGAGTGCATGTCCCATACATGCCTTATCAAGCATGTCCCTAAGAAAGTAATGTTTATAAGTGCCACTTGCTACACCAGAAAAAACCACTGCTTACCATTCAAAATTGCACAGCAACCGGTCAAAATCTTCCCTTGTCATGTCCAAAATGATATTCCTTGTAACGTCCGTATCTGCCAGCACATCGACCCCCGCGGTATCCCAGGGCGCCGCCGATCCATTGAGCACCTCATCGCCGGCAGGGCCTGCCTGCAGCTCCTCCACCCACTCCCACATTGACTCGGAGCACGCAACAATTTCCTTCGCGCGCAGTGTCAATTGCATGTTCAACGTATTCAGGTCGACATGCAGCGTTGTGTTCGGCATGCGTGGCACGATGTGCGGAATAGTGGCATCCTTATCTGTCCAGTCTGGGGTTGGAATAGAGCCTTCTTCGAGGGTGAAAACGCGTATGAACGTGCCCCATCGAAGCTGACGAAGGGAGATTGGCGGGCAACAAGTGAATCCCTTGAAAGATATTTTTCTTCCTTCCATTCCCCGTTCGAAGAATTTGAATTGGCGGACTTGCCAGACTTAGTAGAGCGGGGCTTAGGCTTGGACCTAGGAATAACGGCATCACGCGCATCATCCGTATCAGACCCGATGGCCCAAAACATGCAAGTTGGCGTTAGGCTCGTCTCGTCATCGGATGCCTCGATTTCTTTAGGCGGTGTCGGCGGGAAGGTATAGATAGAGGGGGATGGGTTCGAACACCTATGAAATTTGCTATCAGAATGAAATTTCCCAGACTAATAAAATGAAAAACCGACCTGTAAAATGATACTCTAGATATGTTTGTAACAGAGAAACAGGCGCTGCATTCACGAAGCGGCCCTCCAACATGCCTTCCCAAATCGCCCCTAAGATCGTATGGTCTCTAGGATTCACCGGTCCTTTGGCCATAAGTGTAGTCAAAAACGCAGACGGCCTCGTCTTCTGAGATCCCTGCATCGGGGCGTTGTTCTTCCTCGCCGCCGCCTCCTGCTTGCGGTGCTTTTTCATTGCCTCGGCCAGAGGATCATGGTATGCAAGGTATCCCATCGAACCAAGCAGGGAGATGCTAGAGGAACCGTACATGAGGTCTGGATATGGGTCCTTCGATTTCGAAGGATGCAGGGAGGGTCGGTTAGTCGAGCGTGAATGTGGTGTGACCAATCCATCATGGGGTTGGGAAGATGATGAAGATACAGATGGCGATAGTCCAGGCGCAAATACAAGCTGGCTAGGGTGATGATGTCTACCGCCGCCCAAGAGTTTGAGATTGTTGTGTGTATCGTGACTAACACTAGGATGCCCACTGAGACTGCTGCCGCCGCGAGATGGAGAACCTGGTCTTGACAAGCCCATAACACTCAGTAGTGGCGCGTTGCGGCTCTTGGGCGTCAACGGTGCTTTTGGTTCACTGTGTTCGGAGACGTTTTCCAAACGCACTGTCTCTCTTCGCCATCGTGGACTGTTGTGCTAAAGCTTGTCCGTCTCTTGTCTGACGACATTGAATCTCGCCTCGTTGAGTCCCGTTGGGTCACAGAAGATATATCGTCTCGAACAAAGATTATGGGGTTTTCATCTTCATCGTCAACTTTTTTGCCAGGGAAGAACAAATCTTCTTCAATGATCTTTTGGAATAACGCCCATGAAAATAGCTCATCGTGATAAGCGGAGGATGAAACACACCTCAAGCCGACCGCCTGGCTTCATTACTCTCGCCACTTCCTCAAAGAAGGAATCCCACTGATGATAATTAATCAGCCACATTCTCGAATGAAGATTTTGCGAGCCACACCTTGTCCTCTGGAACACCTAGCGCAATCCGTTTGATGTGCCTGCGAGCCCCAAGTCTTGCGTCAATAAACATTTCTACAAGCTAAACACAACATTGAAAACATACACAAAATCGAATTCCTCGTTCTGAAAAGGCAGCCCCTCCAAACTAGAAATAGGAAAACAGGCCATCTCAACTAACATCACTTGCAGAGTCAGAGAACAGCTACATACAAATTATGTTGCACCCATGTGATCCTCGATGCCAAATCAGGAGAGCCGACGTTTTGTAGATCAGGGTGGAGAGACACAATGTCCAGGCCTATTCACCGAGGACCAGAATCAGATGTGAACCTCGGAATCTGAAGGAAATGGTACAAACGCACCAACAAAATGACATTCCTAAAGATGAAAAAACACTCAATTAGTAACTGCTTTGACCAATAAATTACTTGCGAATGGATGGAGGCGCGACTAACCTTCCAAGTTCTAGCGCAATGCAAGATCCACGTGCCAGTGCCTATGAAGAGTGGATGCGAGGAATTGGTCAGCTTCCATTCATGGGCATGAAATACATGAGCTGCATCAGATCATGTTGTGAGGACATACCGCATCCAATTTCTAGTCTGTGCAAGATAATGAGTGTTAGTGATTGGAGCGATAGAAAGGAAAACGTACACATTGTGGGCGGTGTATCAAAGACGTGCCATGACAAGCTATCAGATATGTTCATCAGGAACAATGTGTCCCAGACATCTCTGCAAAGGAAGGGAATAAAATCAGTCAAAGCTCTGATAAATGCCAACGAAGAATTGTGTATAGAATGGGAAAGGGCCCGATGGATAAGTTAACGCCCACTATGCATCGATGTCGATGGCGTTGTGGCTCGACGTCGTGTGCTCTTTGAGCAACAGAATATACAAGCAGTCCCGAAAGATGTAGGAATAAAAACGTGCTTGCATCCCAGAATGTTGTGGAGTATGGCATCTGAAGCCAGATGCACACAAATGAATCTCGTAAGGCTGGTCATAAATAACTCCACTGGGAAGACAGGGAAGGAAAGTGCGCAATTCGCAAAACGTCTTTCCGCGCCGACAATACAAGCAACGGATTGATAAAAGTCGACCCGTATACAATACCCAAATGGAACCCCAATGGAGAATAAGAACAGAACAGATAAAAATGAAGATTTGCAAAGCGAACGGAAAGACGACACGGAGAAAGAAAAAAAGAAAGAGCAGGAGGAAGACGTACAGATCAATGACATCCCTCTCATACGACCTAGGATATGGCACAATCTCCTTCGGATACACATGGTACTTCTTGCCTGAACAGCGTCCGCCGCCCAGCACCGTGTGCCCCACGCCCTTGAGCTTGAACTGCGCCTCACGCGCACGGATGCTAGCCTTGAGTTCCTCAAGGATAGTACGATCCGCTGTGGAGAATCGATCGTCTGCAGCATCGTGATCCAAGGTGGCCTTGGCTTTCTGCTTCAACTTGGGTATGGATGCCGCTGCAGCGGATTCGGGGTGCGGGCCCGGATAGGCAGCCGCATCCGCTGGTGGTATCATGTCGGACGAAGAAACACCCTGCTCATACAAATAAGGAACGATAAGCACATGTACTGGGGCCTATCGCATGACCCAGATCAAATTGGAGGAATGGACATACCGCAACCACGCCCGACGTTGACAAGCGCGACAGCTTCGAGCTCTTCTTTGTGCTTCGAGCTGCTGTGCCTCCGCCCTCTATGGCGCTGGTGTTGCCACTGGCCATGGCCATAGCCTCGGCGCCACTAGCCCCCGTGCTCCTCCTTCGACGCAGCCCAAACTCTGCGAGAGCCTGTGCGACCCCGCCGGCTGCACCTGCACCCGATGTCGACTGGCGCGCGTTTGCCTGTGAATCCTGCGTCTGCTTGTGGGAAAGGGAGCCAGATGAATAGTGTAGTATCCGGAAGAGCGAGGCGGACATCGTGCGGGATAGCGGTGTGGTCGTGTCCGTGAGCGGTATTGACGCGTAGATGTACACGGAGGTGTGCAGTGTTGGGTATCGATGGATAAGGGTATCGATGGACGTGGTGGCGGCGTGTCGGTGGTGTGTATGGTAGATGGCGCGCGGACGGTGTGGTTGAGTATTATTGGAAATCGGAAGATATATGCGGCAACAAATTGGGTATCCGTTAGCACGAGTTTATATCGATCATATGATACCAAACGCAGCTAAAACATCCCATTGAACGCCTCGAAGGGGGAAAAAGTGAACGCGCCCGCGTAATTCCAAAGGAATGAGAAGATACAGCAGGGAAAAGCCCCGCCATATCTTTCGCCAGCTCTCACTCCACGGCGCACGCGCGTATAGCAATATAAATCCCTGTTCACCATCAAACCAACGTAACCCCTGGATGGATATCAAAGAACCAACAGAATAAAAGCACAGAAAAACCCAGTTGGGTTCTAGCACTGCAGTCCGGAAAGTCTGTTCAGATTCCAGAAAATGCACAACTTTCAGTGAGCAAGCTGCCGCAGCCAGCCACTACCCCTGTCGGCCACAAAATTCGAATAATTTGCAACGCGCCAATCGGTGGCAGGCATGGACGGCTATAAGTGACCGCCCTCCCACCGCCGCCCACCGCGTTAATCTTATCGCGTGGTGCGGCGCGAGTCTATAGTCTCGAGCGGAAGCAAAAACGCGCACGGGTAAAAAGCCTCGCCACACGAACACGTAACGCGCTTCGCCCAACGCCCGCCGCCAACAGGGCTCAGGCAAAGTGAACGCACCCAACTTGTGCCCACAGATAACGAAGAGGACAAGAAAAAGAACGCCGAACGAAAAAGGAAAATTGAAGGTCACTCACCCTCTTGCCCTTCCTTTCCTTTGCCATCTTCTCCACATCACTCTCCGCAGCACCCACCCGTGTAGGTACAGGGTGCAGTTCCCACGGCATCACCTCCGCAAGCTGTTCGAGCGTCATCGAGCCACGGGCCGCTCCAGCGCCTGTTGTCGTCGACGTGCCGGACACATACGAATGTGCATTCGATGCATACGACGCATGGGACACCGCCGACAATGGGCCATGCGCGCTTCCATTATAGTGCCCGCTGCTCGACGTGAACATCGCGGTGTTTGGCGTCGAGCCCTCGCCTAGTAATTCGTCCGATAATTCCAGCTCCTGGACATCTGTTTGCGTAATGCCTTCTTCGCCGGTACTGGAACAGGAACCGACACGCCCAGTGGCGCGCGTTCGGCGTCGCTATTGGCGCTGATCCGCTCGACTTGCACGGGCAGCTCCGCTGCGGTCTCCCATGGCGTCACTTCCTCCGCGAGCCCTGTTGGGATCAGAGGGCGCGCTGGTATACTACTGCTGCTCGTCGTGGCGCGGCTAGAGACGGGATTGGAATTGGGGCTGACAGTGACTTGGCCGTTGATGTCAGCGTTGGCCAGATACGAAAAGGATGACTCCAGAGTCGCCGCGCGCTGTGTTACCGGCCCCGACACTAAAGGTGGTGAAGCGGGCATTTCCTGCATCTCCCATGGTGTCACATCCTCCACAGGTCCTGTCGACTTGTGCGTGTGGGTCGACTTCACCGAGCGCGCGTAGCCCGCCCCATTGCTGCTCGTGCTGGTAGTAGCGGTTATACTGGGAACGATGGTGCCAGGCATAGGTGTATTTGCGCCACTTCCGCCGTCATTCGATGCATCCGCACCCGCACGGCCGTCACTCAGCGCAGAGCTTTTTCTACCCCACCGCCTCCCCTCCTTGGCCTTCGCTGTCCTATCCCCTTGCTGGCTGTGCCGAGCCGAAGACGACGACCCAGGTGGCGGCGGTAGCGGCGGCGGGGGAGCGTGCAGCACAGGGGGTGCGGGGTACATCTCCCACGGCGTCACTTCCTCGACACTGCCCGTACTGGTCGT
Organism: Pholiota molesta; assembly: GCA_014925825.1. Lineage (NCBI taxonomy): Eukaryota > Fungi > Basidiomycota > Agaricomycetes > Agaricales > Strophariaceae > Pholiota > Pholiota molesta. The sequence continues at coordinate 116,857 of JACGCK010000090.1, forward strand.
TCCAAAACCGCCCGGACTGTGCATGGCGCTCGATGCCCTGGAACGCCCAGAGCGCACGCTCGGCGCTTTGCTGTTGTTGTTACTGTTGCTGTTATTGAGGCCAGTACCATTGGTCAAGGTCGTCGCTGTGGTGGTGGGCGTATTACCGTAGGTCCCAGTGCCGCTCGTACTGTGGAAGCTCAATACCGAGCGCGACCGTTCCCTCTCCGTAAGCACTCGCACCTCACGCGTAACGCCATAGACCGTTTCTCCAGGCCCCGACTGCACCTCCCACGGCGTCACCTCCTCCACAGCGCCCGTACCCTCGCCCGTCCCATTTGATCGCACCGACTGCGCACCTGGAGTGGTGGGCGACGGCGCGGGCGCGAACGGTGCCGCGTCGACTGCCAGTGCTCGTGAGACTCCGTACGGTGCGGCTGGCAGGGCGTTGAGTGATGTTCGCGATCGTCCTCCTTCCCGTTCAATTTCTGTGGAGCCATAAGTCGGGACCTGCACCTCCCACGGAGTGACTTCCTCCATAGGGCCCGTCGCCACACTTCCGCCCGCGCCCACAAGGGTAAATCCACCCGCGCCAAGGGCAGCAGACGATGCACGCGAGCGCACAGACGGCGTGGTGCGCATGCTCGGCGCAACGGGCGATAGCGTCGTTGAACGCGTCGTTGAGTGCGAGTCGGAACGTTCTTTCGTTTTTCTTGCCGTCGTATCGTGTTCAATTTTTCGTAGTCGGCTTGCTGGTGTCGGTAGCAGCGGCGAATTCGCCCGACGCACGTTCGCGTTCCTGTTCTTCAGCCAATGTCTGCACCTCCCACGGCGTCACTTCCTCTATTGGACCTGTGGCCCCTGGGCTTCTCCCACCCAACGCCATAGACGACCCCCGGGAGCGCACTGATGGCGCATGCGCTGATGCCTGCACCTCCCATGGCGTTACCTCTTCCACAGGGCCGGTCGCACCTATGCCCACAGCTGGCGCAGCTGAGGACGCGCGCGATCTAACCGACGGTGCACCTGTGCCTCCACTCCTAGTTCTTGTGCTGCCATCTGGTGCCTGCACCTCCCATGGCGTCACTTCCTCCACGGGCCCCGTCGCACCCGTACCTATCGCGGAGGATGACGCACGCGAACGCACAGAGAGCGCAGAACTCTTGATGCTGGCGCTAGTGGGGAAGTAGCTCCAGTGCCGTTGGAAGCGGCGACAAACCCGGTATTAGTGGTGTTCACATTAGAAACGCGCGCTCTGCCCAAGGCGAACTCCATAGGGCGCGAGACGCCGTATTCTCTGTCCTCTTCCTCGATCGCCGCCTCCGCTTCCCTTGCCTTCTCCCTCCCGCGCGCATCCTTCCCACCTTCCCTGCCATCCTCTTTCCCACCCAGCTCGCCCTCGACGACCTCGTGCACCTCCCACGGGGTGACTTCTGCCACCGGTCCCGTCGCTCCCACCCCACTCGACGCGCGCGACCGAAACGACTGCGCAACAGAGCTGGCACGAGTGCTAGTACTGGCGCTAGCAGGCTCGGAAGAAGACTGGAATTCCCATGGGGTCACATCCTCTCTTTCGCTTTCTCTTTCCCCTGCTGCTGCTTGCCCGCCACGCTCTTTCTGCCGTGCCCCTGATCCCGTTCCTACTCCTACTCCTACTCCTAAACTTCTGTTCCCACTCATCCCTGCGGGCGAGATCGCCCCCTCAGTTGTCGCCGGCCGTGTGCGCTTGTGCGTAAAACGCATGTTGCTGTGCGAAACAGTCTTGCGCGGGCCATAGGCATGTGGAGGATGGTATGACGCGCGAGCCGATGAGGGTAAGGGTGGTAGTACCTTGTCACCGCTGGGCGAAGAAGGTGCGGACAGGAGGCTATGTTGTGGGGATGTGGATAACGGAGACGCTGTATGGGTAACATAGTGTTCAGTTGTCGTGGGCGATGCAGATACACCGGCAAAGGTCTTCCGGTTATTGCTGGTCGTATTATAAATAAAAGAAAATCGGTATCAGCGTCAGTCCACAAACACCGGTGTACATAAACCAGAAAAAATAGGACAGGCAGAAGTAAAAATAAAAATAATACAAAAGTGAAAACGGAAACGGATGAAGAGAACCACGTACATTTGAACCTGTAGGGGAGGCAGCTCCTGGAGCGGTGGTGCACCCTGCGCGATATAGTTATGGTATCCGTGGCCACGCCCAGTTTCCACACTCCCAAGCGTATATGCTGAATGCTGCTTCCTGAGCTGCTGTGTGGGGTGCGGGCTCGTCGGCACGCGAGCAGGTATAGTTGATGACTGGTTCTGCATCTGATTCTTAAGTGAGGCCGGGGACGAGAGCGGCGATGAAAAATGGGGATGCTGATATGTCTCTGACTGCACAAATGCCGCCGCCGTTGCTGAAGGGCTTCGAGACGATGACGCCGCACCGGGTGAGAATCGTAAACTCTCAGCTGAGGGCGCGCGCGCGATGGGGCGCAACAACCATGGCTGCTGACTCGAATTTGCGTTTGCATTCAGTGGGGATGGTTCAGATGCCCACCGCTGCGATATGGGATTTTGATGTGGATTGGGATGGGGTCAGGGGTGCACCTGCTTGGGGCGCCCCCTGGCCCAGCGTCGCTGGCATCGTCATCGTCGAGGAAGCAGCTCCAGCTGGCGCATACAACGGGGTTGGTGATCGGGATGAAGACGCAGACACAGATATGGATGCGTGCAGCGAGAGCGACGATCCGTCGCGTCCGTCTGGACCGCGCGCGCGCGCGGGTCGAGGAGGTGCTGATGTGCGTCGCCTGCGTCGGCGTCGGCGTCGGCGTCACTGGGGCTGGAGAGGGGACGATGGCCTGTGTGGGCCGGAGAGGACATGGGCGTTGGGAGAGAGAGAAAGGGATTGACGGATGGGTCCTGTGCCGGCAAGTCCCTGCATCTCCTTTTTCTCAATTAACTCCCATTGCCTCCGCGCTATATCACAGGACGCCCATCATCATCCCTCTGCGCCACAATACGACCAGCGCATCTATATTTCTTCCTGCTCACCCTCCAAGCGCACTTAACAACCACTCCCCGCCACTCCTCGCCAGCGTGCACATTCAAATATAAGCCTACCCAGCCAAACCAATTCGCCATTGCCCAGCCAAAACCCCCAAAACACACGATCCGAACGGCGCTCGGCTAACCTATTAACACGCGTGCGCGCGTCTCAGATACGCATTGCGCAATCAGGATTCTGGAGGCATTGGGTGGGTATAGCGTGGGGAGTGGATCCCTCCTGATGATGATGGTAATAATGATGTTGGTGATCGTCGGCGTCTTGCCCCCATCGATCATCCGTATCCAATCCGTATCCATCTATTATGCACTTACAAATTTGCATAGGCCCAAGTAACAAGGTCCCCGGTCTGTTCGATTTTATTTTCTTCCAGGCATAAACTAGCATAAGCTACATATACTTGTCCTTACTCTGCATCTGAACAGGCCTGAATCCAGCTTTCCCGACAGTGACACTTCAGTCTTCAGCCTAATCTCTCCGAATCTCGGCAGACTCCCGCGCACCTACGTCCGTTCCGCAGTAGCCTCCAACCTTGCGTGAGGACCCAAGAATCAGTCTTTCGATAAATACTCATCACTACTGTCACTGTCAGATGAATACTCTGAGTTTTAACGGCTCCGAACCAGCGGGTGCCATGTGCTACCCTCATCGACATCACTCGCCCATCGCCGACTCGGATGTTGTCACTCGCTCTTTACCTCTGGAAAAGCCTCTGGACGTCTGCGTTTTTTCAGATATCAGTCGCAGATAAATATAAGTACACTCTGGCAGGCTCCACTTCTGATGCTACCCACCTAGGCTACAGAGACAGCGGCTAGCCTTTATCGCACTTGGAATCTATGGGAAACCTGGAATATGAAGGAAAGACGGCAACTCTGCAAATGTCCTCTGCAAATAAACCTTTCTGTGTACACACATACATGTGCAACCAGATGCAACCCGACGCTCCCGGATTGTCCCAGTTCTGCAGCGCGATCTGTTAGCAGAAAGCGGGCAGGATGATATCGATAAATCCATGCGAGAGCTGCTTCATGATCTGGCCTCAGGCTTCAGTTAGGCTCTCTCTCTCTATACAGCTTACCTCGCAACGCCATAATGACGTTCCGTACATAGATCCCAATCTATCCCCTGATCATCCACAGGAGGGCTGCGCCGTGCGGCATCCGCCGGACGTGCTAATAGCTATCAGCTATACGCTGGTTACGCGTCTTGACTAGATATTCAACTTGAAACATCTAACCTACTCAAGAGTCCTTCGCCTGCCAGTATAAATCTCTGGGAAGTGCCTCCATCCATGTCCAAGTCTAATAAGACCATTCCGTTTCAAGCGCAAAAGAAACTTTACAAGTTCCAATCACTTGAAAAGATCATCACCAAACTCAACAAATGCATGGGTGTTTAACATAGAAAGAGATATGCACACGCGCGCCGACGGGTACGACTGTACTGACGCTCGAATTTGATATGAGATTTGCAAGCGCTGAAGCCTGGTCGCGAGGATACATTTAGCGGAGAAAATGTTTGTCTCGACCTGTTCCGACCCTATGTACGAACTAAGCGCTGCGCCTACATGCTGTGAACAATATTAAAATCATTTGCGCAAAGCCGGAAGAATCGGAGACGATTTTAAAAACGACGAGGTTCAAGTAATAAATGGATCTAAAAGCTAAATCCGACCTTTAAGCTGGATCACCATCACAATTCATTATTCTATATGTACAAATCTTGATCAACCGTCTCATCTTCAAGAGCTATATTATTTTACATCAAGCGCCCACATTCACGACAGACTACGGCGGAACCGTCCAGAGCCCAGTGAAGAGCTGGAATAGATCTCTTCAGCAGCCAGACTGTCACTGACTCCCCCCAGACCCAGACCCAAGGTCCATCTTTTCCAGATCCATTCCATAGACGAACCCCAGTGCAACTCGGGCTGCCATGCGCCGCCGCTCCTCTTCGTTGTCCACTCCCGCGATTTCTTCTCGAAGGCCCTGGAGCGAGCGGAGAACGCTCTCGATGTCGATGGGCCCCGCAGGCCCAATTTCTTCTGGGTCGACGTGTTCAGCCTCACCGCCGCGGTTCGCTCCCTGTGTTTGAGTGTGCGCGGTATCAACCGGACCAGAGCTTTGACTTGAGGGCGCAGATTTTAACTTGTATTCGGCAGTCCTTGTTCAGCCGGATGCCTTTGTGAATCCAACGCCTGCGCCGGGCAGTGAAGTGCCGGGAACGCCCCCAAAAATGCGAGCGGCCGTTGCCAAAATCTCCTGGCGCGTCGGCATATCCTCATCCGCCTCCTCATCTAAATCGTTCGCATCTTCCCACTCTTCTGTATTCTCCTCCCAGCTCTCGGCCACCTCGTCTCGCTCCTCTGCATTATCTTCCCACTCTTCTGCGGACTCGTATTCGTCGCTTGGCGGTTCTTCTCCAAGAGCCGAATACTCGTTTCTGTCACTGTCATCTGCGCCGAAATCTGATACCGAGCCCAGAGATCTGTACAGATTGCGCCTGCCTTTCCCCTTTCCTGCTTCCCCACCTCGCCCATGCCCAGTATTAGCACTAGCGGGCGTCAGCCCTTTCTGATCGCCAAGGCTGTCACCAGTTACAACGCTATCTGCAAAAGCCGTCGCCATTGGCGTCTCCTCTCCATCGCCTACCGCTTCAAATCCTGCTTGACTCAAATCTAAGGGTGACCACGCCCTGGCCCCGCCTTTGCTTTTGTCGGATCCGGGTTCCGCAGGCGCAGAAACGAATACGGTAAAGTCGTCCTCAAACCCGATCGACACTGACTGAACGTCCGCATCTGAACGTCCGACCCCAGATATACCGAGTCCAAAAGGCGAAGCTGGACCAATCTCCTTTGGTGACGAGGCAAGCCTTCCATCCGCATGGCTGTCGCGAGATGAGCGCGGGATCGGGATACTCGGCGTCTTCACCACACTACTGCTAGAACCTGTGAGCCAAGGCTTCTGCGAAGAAGACGGCTTTGCCGGCGGAGTCCCTACGAAATGTGAGTTGGAATTAAACTCATAAGGCGAAAACAGGGAATCTGCATCGTCTTCATCGTCTGTTCGGTGTTGGTGTCCTTCTGTTTCCGATGGACGCGCATCGGCGCGTGAGATGCCTGAGATGCCCGAAACTGAGAGAAGTTCTTCCATTATTGAAATGCGTTCCAGATCCCTTTGGGTCTGGCTAGCAGCTGATGCAGAAGTCGATCTGGTCTTGGTGGCAGTAGTCTTTGACGATTGCATTGAAGGCCACATAATTGTGCTTAATGCATCCAGAACACGCGGAAGACTTGGAATGTCTGTATGATGAAATGATTATGTCAATTAAACTCCTGTTCAATACAGGAAAATAGAGTATTCGACGAACATGAAAATGAGGAGTATATAAGAAGTGCAAACTGTCAAAAATAACTCACCATCGTCTGCGGTATCAGGGTCTCTGTCCTTGGGCGATATGAGTTCACGGGTCGCATCGACATATTCAAACCCAAATGACATCAATGTACTATCGATGTCGGTATTCCCATCGTCAACTACTGTCGTTTCATCGACATTGGGTTGATTCCCCGACAGTACGGCTGCTGGCGCTGTTGGCTTTGGGATCCGCACCGCGAGGCACACCTCCGGTTCGTAGCCACCTTGGGCCATTATTCGAGAAAGCTCTTCTATATGTTTCACATACGGCTATGAATCGGATAGAAACGAAATGAAGTCACAGGGAAAGAGATCGGCGAACAACAGGACACACCTCTCCATCTACCCAAACATAAATGAGCGCAGGTGGTGGCTTGTAATCCGGCCCACGATCCAATGAGAATAGACCAGGGTAAACATTTGACAATTCATAGGCTGCAAAATGGACAGGCGCAGTGTAATATCGGTTGGATATGATATAATGGGCAATCACAGGTCCCGTTTCTGATGTTTGCAACTGAGGTGTTGTAACATCAGCATGAATAGACTCGGTTTTCGACTCGGACAACGCCTTTACACCTACAACGGTGTTGTTATGACGTGGACAAAGTATGAAAGATAAGACTTACGTTCAATGAAGGAGATCGACCCAGCCAAGGAGGCAGATATCGTCAGAATTCTGCATCCTTCATTGAGTTGCGGTGAAACGACAGGGGCAGACATGATGACGATTGTCTATGATGGAGGATGAACAGACACGGTTAACAGACGCAGTGGGAGTTGTAGAAAAGAATTAGGTGCAATGAATCAGTGATGGGAATGCGATGGTAAGTAATAAGAACTCTTGGGTGTGGCTGCGTGTCCTATATATTGTTGCTTTGCTGCACCAGGCTGCCCAGGCACCAGTAAGGCTTCAGTCGTGAGACCTTCGGTGTAGTCTTCTATAAAGCGAGATAGTATTCCCTGCAGCTTTTGAGGGCACGTCCGGGCCAGGTGCAAGGAAAGAAGATGGTGGTCAAAGTCAAGCTGCTTTCTCCCTTAAAGAACATCACGTGTCTCCAATTTACGCGACGCGACGCGGTCAGTGACACTAATATGACGCAAGGTGCCAGCATCACCGCAATATACAGTACTTAGTACGTACTACTATAATATACATCTGCAAATATGAAATGCACACCGTGATCTATTCCTACATACATGCAATTACAAAGTCCGCTGGCAAGAAGAAAACAGGGAACTGTTGGTTGAGAGTAAGTATTAACCAAGTATTAACGGCATGAAATGGACGTCGGCCTCTGTTCACTTACACATTCACAGATCAAGGTCATTTTTAAATTTAGGCCATTGATATTGAGCATCACGGCCGAAACATAAAATGTGTACTTATATTTTATGATCCCTATTTACTTACAATTCTCAGAACTGAAACCGTGTCCGTTAAGCTACCGACTTTCGTAGTAGGATTTACCCTTGAGATTGCAGGGTACGTACTGTGACCATAAGCTCACGGTAGCGTATGGTCTGTAACAGACATCGCCGAGGTTCCCTCAGCCATAGAATAGAGCATAGCCTTGTCTCCGCTCTCATCAACTAACGCCTTCAGCATGCCGTCCTCCTTTTGAAGAAGTGCGGTTGGCGTGTCAAATTCGACCTGGCAGATAATATGATTAAGTGGGTATTCTCACGATCGCATTCGCACTTACAATTCGACCGGCATCGAGCACCATCTTTTGAATGAATCTTTAGCACTTTAATAGAAGATTATTCATTCTACTAGACTTACTATCTTGTTGGAGTCCATAATGGTTTGTAGTCGATGAGCAACAGTTATAACCGTCACATCAGAAGCCAACCGATGCCTCAGTGTCGCCTGAATCACCGCGTCTGTCTTGTAATCTTGGAAATTATTCATCAGATACCATAAGAAGCGACCTATTTAGAATGTATTCGTACCAATCGCTGAAGTAGCTATTGATAAAGTTGTTACTATCAGAGTTCATGGGAGTATCAAGGGCGCAAATTTACCTTCATCCAGAATGAGGAGCTTGCTGCCTCGGACCATTGCTCGAGCAAGTGCAAGTATCTGCCTTTGGCCTACCGAGAGATTGGCCCCGCCGCTTGCAATATTACTATCAAGGGTGATGTGGGCTTCTTCCAGTTCTTCTTGCAGGGCAAACAATCCTGCATCACGGAGGGCGTTATTCAGTGTTGCATCATCATGCTGCTCAAAGGGATCCAAGTTCCGTCGAAGAGTCCCTATATTTTTGCGTCAAAAATTAATCTGAAAATCAGTGGCGTTCCATGTACATACCACTAAGAAGTTCGGGCTGAAATCGAATGATAGTCAGTCCCTGTGACTCTCATCCATGAAAGAAATCGTGTTACCGTTTGAGGAATAATAGTTATGCTAGATCGTAATGCGTCGAGGTTGAGAGTGCTAGTTGGTATTCCATCATAATATACATTGCCTTCTGTTACGATGCAGCGGAGGAGCGAAAGAGTCAGGGAGCTCTGCACAGAAGTTAGAGTTGTCAGATGGTAGTTTAGACGGTATTTGCGAGACTCACCTTCCCACTACCTGTTCGACCAACTGTCCGCAGCCGTCAGTGCACTGCTAAAACAGGAAAAAGGTAGCCATACCAATGCCAACGCGCTCTCCAGATCTGATATTGAAAGTCAAATCATGTAAGACCTTTGGTCCAGTCTATAGGCCGTAAATATATTATTTTAAAACCCATTGATGGATATACCTGAGAGTATCGCGCTGATAATTTTTCTACGCGTAGATCACCACTTGTAGGCCATGAAGCTGGTGGTCTTCCTTCTTCTGTTGGCTTCGGTTCGTGTTCAATATCGATATAATCTTGGATTCGCTCAAGACTGCATACAATTCCAAGATGTTAGATATCCAAATATTTGAAGAAATGCACAGATACTGATAGAATACGAACCTATTTGCTTGAACTTCGAGGTCATTGAAAATCCTGACCCACCATAGAATCATTGTGCAAAAGTCGAGGCACATGTTTAATGTGAATCCTGTATTCGCCGCTCCTAAAGGACGGCTCCATAGATGAGATAAGACGCGAGAGAGATGGTGAAAATAGCCCCTAAAAAATCTATGCGTATACCAATCCATCGATTCAGATTGTACGACATTCGTGCAATCCTGACATAGTGATCTACGCGTTTGAGCGATTCTTTCTTGAAGGTCATTTCAGCACCGTAAGCTCGAACGGATACTAAAAAAAGATGGTGAGCGTCCCATATTAGAATATTCTTTAAACCTCATACCTATTCCAACAATGGCGGCACTGAAGTGAGCCAATAACGGTGAACGTGCATTACTGAGGTGCATGATTAGGAAAGAACTTGGTAGTACAAAAAGAACCATACCTCATTTCACGTTTGACAGACAATTGAGCCTTCAAGTATAAGTTTCCTAGGTAAAACCCAAGTCCGGCCACCGCGACTCCTGGCGAAAAGAAGATAGGAGCAAAGATGACTATCACTGCAATTTTCGTGACCAAGGTCATCCCAATCTCCGTCAAAGCCGATAATGCTTGTGGTATAGGCCCATCTACCGCTCGAATGTCTTGTGTGCACCTGGCAATCATTCTGGCAGTCGGTGTTTCGTCCAACCATCTGAGAGACTGATTGTAAGTAAACGGAAATGTAGATGCTAGTGGCATTGACCTCAGAGTACTTCCAAGGATAGACTCCACCAGCAGAGCATTTACAGTCTTTGAGGCTCGCATACTTCCAAATATATAGAAAATAAGGAAAAGGTGAATATAGTGATCATTACGCATAGGATAGATGTATATTGTCCCAAGTAGCTAGAAAGCAAGAAAGTTAGACTGTCTCCTTACGCTGACCGCAAGACAAACTTACTAATATACATTCACCTCTGACGGTGGGTGGATTTCATATTGTGACCCCCAGTAACCCAGGAACCATGTTTGGAATGTATTGACCCAGTCGGTCAACAAGAATGCGGTCATCCATATTGAATAGAAAACCAGAGGGTAGTCTCCTCCCAAACTTGTGAGATATAGCTTCATGGATTTCCAAGAAACATGGCCTTCTGCTATCTCTTCCGCTACAATCAATTTAACGTCAATGGCTTTTGCCTCGGGAGAGCCAGATGAGGCGTTATATTCTTCGTTCGCTATTTCCAGTGCCTCGTGATCATGTTCTACTTCGGCAGCTAGCTGGGCATCAAGTTCTAACGAATCTTTGATGTCCGTCCCTTGCGTTTGAAGAGAACCATCTTGACCAATGGTGACAATGAATTTGGCCACAGGAGTCACAAGAGCAATGTTATGCGTCTAAAGGAATGTTATAAATTTAAGATTTACTTAATCTTTGGATTATGCTTGAAAACACTCACGACAAGCAGGATAGTACGATCTCGAACTAGATCTCCTTTGAGGCACTTGTCGACAATCCATGCCGATCTGGAGGGAAGTGCGTTAAATTCCGGTCGAACGCAAACACACCGAGACCGATAGTATCTCACGTATGAACGTCCAAGGCCGCAAAACATCATCCAGCAATATGATCTTTGCGGGTGAATAGATAGCTCGTGCAAGAGTGACGCGCGCCTAGTGGTGATGTAAGTTTGAAATTTACTTCTCGAAGAAGTGGGAAATTATTTGCCTTTTGTCCCCCGCTATAATGAATTCAAGTATTAAGTTTTCAAGTTTCAAGTTAGTGAAAAACTACGGACCTCAGCGTAAGACCCTTCTCTCCAACCTCAGTTCTGTCTCCAGCCTCAAAAAGTTCCAAATCTTTTTCCAGAGCGCATTGACGAATGACTGTCATGCACGTTACACAAGTTGGTTTGAGTTTTTGTGAAAGGGTATATTGAAACGTACCCTTCCGATAGCGCACAGCGTCATAGGGGTTTCCGAACAAGATATTGTCACGGATGGTTTCATTCTGTACCCAGATTCCTGCGCAGCATATGCTACACCCCCATCTCTTGGAAGATTGAACCAGGAATCAGTCGCAGATTGTATAAAATGCATTTCGCCTGGAATAACAATTAACAGGAGAATCGTTAAGAAGAAAGGTAGCAAACCGAGCAAAGCCATCAGCATTGAGGTCTTTCCGGATCCTCTGTGAAACAATCAGTCAAAAAATCAAATTCAGTAGAACAATAGACTCACGTAGGCCCAACGATGAGATTTATGCAATTGGGCTTGAAGAACAGTTCCCCGTTTATACGGAGCCTGAATTTACGACTCGATGGCGTAAGAGAGCCGTCGTTTGATTCAAGCGACCAGGAGAATATAGCATTGTTAAATCCAATCGTTTGTTTATCTTTAGGGGGCAACACCTCAGAAACTGCATTTGGTGCCTCTATGAATGAGTCTAACAACTCCGTATTTTGTAAGAAGTCGTGAACTCGGTCGAGTGAGACTTTGCCTGTAAAGCTTGCTCAGTTTCGATCTCATTATAGTAGGGATTATCAGACCTTGAATTATGGCACTAGTTTGCCACGAGATTCTGTTCAGCTGTAATCGAAGCATCGAAAATACTGATATGCTCGCAAATATTTTCGAAGCTGGAAGAAAAGGGATATTTAATGGACGGTAAATAGGAGAGAGAAATAATCAGACTCACGAGTCAAATCTTCTTTCATAATGATGGTATATGTTGCATAGGAAACAACCATGCAGACAGCAGGAATAAATAGCTAGAGTCGAGTGAATATGCAGATAATACACATCTGTTGCCGATTTAGACGTACTTGATAATACTGTTCAATGCCTCTAGCCTCTGGAGGAATCATTTCAATTGACAATTTCAGACATATGGCAATGACACGTTCACGAACCTTTAATTTCCATAACCAAGCGAGTTCCTCGACTCGCTTTTCTTTGATTCGAGCGCTATTTTCCCTTCCCATCCAAATAACTTGATCATACGAAGGACATTGACGGCTGCAGAGGAAACATTGATGTTTAAATACTTCAAAGAACATTGAAATACACGGCATAATTACCTTCAGTCACATCTTGAACGCGCGCGTCTGTCTGTGAAGTAGAGTCAATAACTAATTGTACCGGGAAAAACATCGATGTGCGCATACCATCTTCATTCTTATGCGTTGAACGTCTTGCGTCTGTTTGGCAATGTAACCTGGAATCGGAAGGAGTACAATCATGGAAGCTAATCCGACGAATGCGCTTCGAAATCATGTCCAATCAACAGTGCCTCAACACAGAAAAAGTAGCACTGACCTCCATCCCAGAATCTCATAAAGAAAGGCAGTGCAAAGAGATACTTGTAGTGGTACAAATAAAACTGAGCGGGAAACATTTGATGGTCAGCCCGCAAGTTCTTCGCATAGACAAATTGTCCTCACCAAGCAATAGGAAGTCTCGAGATCGAGAATGTTGCTCAAGTCAGTCGTGACGAGATTGTTGATTTTTCCGATCAGATTGTCATTTTTCTTGCCCTTTTTGTCCTCCTCCGGCTTAGTAACATTTCCTTTTCCACTTGCATTTGGAGACTGAGTTGAATGCGAATCCTTCGAAGGTTCGCGGGATATTGCCGCGTCTGTAGTAACACTGTCTTGGTCACCAGTCGAACCGGTAGCCGAACTTTCTGCGATTGATGCCGTCTCGGGTGTCCCTATCGCTGTTGACGTTGAGGTCTCCTGCTCATGTATTCCATCATTATTTTCACTAGAACTTTCGGCTTTGAGGCGGATACGCAAGCTGTGCTCGAACACCAATTGCGTGATCAAGGCTTCGCACCGTACAAGCGTTCTCGTACTGATGAAGATGTACCACTGAAACGCCAATGAACGCACAGCGGGGCCCAGGAACATGCAAAGAATCCAAAACCATGGGCGAATGTCGCTGTCTGCCCCATTTCCGCCGGTCTCTATATAACTGCAGAGCATTTGGTAAGTTGGAGTTGGAAAAGCTGTAAATTGAAGTGTCACTCACCTCAAAATATGATAAACGGCAATCGGTGATGCAAATAGGGAAGCCGCTTGACAGAAGATGAGAAGCGCCATGATCGTAAATTCCTTGCCTAACCCATGTATTAGCGCGAGGTACTCCACACGGTATAATATTTACGCACGAAAGACTCGCATGAGGCCAAAGGCTATATGTCGACGTTTTGCTCCTCCAAATGGATCAAGGTGCTAACATTCGTCAAATCATTAAGTACAGTGAATTGAAGCAGAGCTTACTGGAAAGGCTTTTTTTGTCAAATTTTTAGCATAATCGCTATCCGACAGCGGTGGTAATTGATCAAATTTCAGATGCTTGACTCGAGCGCCGAGGAGTATAACAGGATCAAGGTATGTATATAAAGCAAGTGAAAATAAGGAGCAGGTCTGTTCGTCGTTGGTCACCGGCATGGGGTCCTGAACAGAGAGTATGAATATATAAGACAAAAGAGAAATCTAGCGTATGCACCTTTGGATCGACAGGGATATAGCGCCGAGGAACAAACAGTGGTATTAGTACTGCTGTCACAAACAGGGTCGCAACCTTGAACCACAGAATTTGTCCTTCAGTTGCATCGAGAGGCTGTTGACTGAATGTCGCTAGCGGCCATAAATCCCTCTGTGCATAAGTTGCGAAAGTAACCAAAAGGAGAACAATATTATATCTTGTGGCCAAAATGCTCCATTTCTTGACAGTGAGGGCAGTAATCGCCAAAATGGAGGAATATGCCTAAAGGAACACATGCCACTCAGAAGCTGCCAAAAGAGAGAAAGAAAGGTATGACTTACGAAAGTGACAGTGGCAAACAATTCGGGACATTCGATGAGAAGCTGAGATAGAGAGGAAGTACTTCCGAATTTGTTGCAAGCACCCAGAGTCGTCAGGGACAGAGCAAGTAAGGTGACACAGCCAACAAGGCGCATAAATGCATATATGCAGATGTGTCGTCCATGTCGTCCACCAAGATTCCCAATCCAACTTTGAAGCAAGCCATGAGAAGTAGACACTTCTGCTGAGCTATCTTCATCTCCCTCTGCAAAACGAGACGGCCTTGGCCAAAAACCACTGAGGCCATTCATCAACGCATGGCTGAGTTGAATACCGATGAAAAGTGTTGTAGCTGCAAACGGAATAGCAAGAGATTGACGAATAAAGCTAAAGTTAAAGTTAAGGGTAGTAAGAGTCCCTTATTGTCCAGATATAGCTGTAAACATACAATTCAGCTGGATTAGTCCATCTGTTCGTCTTCAAATCGGACCAGGAATGGTCCCTCATTGGATACTGCCAGCTGTGTTCCAGCATGCCTAGCGGCGACAGCAAAGTCGAGAAAGCAAGTCGTTGTAGGTCTTGCGCGTTACGTTACGTGGAGGATGGATGGGAGGGAAGACAAGAATACCAGTTCAGCATCGCGCTATATAAAGCTTCAATCATAGGCGACTGCGCGTTCACTGACAACTATACGGATTCTCAGCGGATTCTGATCCTTCCCACTGGCACGCGCCGACGCCGCCGAGCGATATAAATAGGACATTGGAATCGCGTCAACCTCAGTTAAGATTGCACTATCATACAAGCACTCAAGATCGCTCTACTCATCCTGCTCATATTCCACTAGTATCTGAAGGTAGTAGAATGTGATTGCAGAGCTTTTGGATGCTGGTCCAATGCTGGTTGTGAGATTTGCCGCGGTCCAACAAATTAAATATTGGACCTTTATACTATGAAGTGTCAGTATATTTATACTAAGTATGCTGCGCGAATGACTAGTATATACCTGTTTCCGTTGATAGGACACGCGTGGCATGTATTTAACGCGTAAGCTAGACGCGCAAGCTAGACGCGTAAGCTGGGCGGGTGTTGATACGACACATACGATTAGACAGGCAGTTGAAAACATCACCAGTTCTTTATAGTATTCGAACAAACTGGTATCGGAAACTTACATTTGAAGATATCTCTGATCGCAGGAATAAGCTCATCTGAAGTTTTCAGCTCTGTCTGGGAAGTAGCTCCATTATAACTGAATTTGGAGCACTCGATCTTTGTACTGATTTTCATCGCGCTTGAGGCGTTCTGATTGTCGAAATGGAGCGTTATCGGGGGGTGTTCAAAGTTTTGTAATGAAGAATATCAGGAAGGGGTTTCGCCGCGGATGCATGATATGGCTTTTCAGAGTCCTTCGTAGTATCACCGTCCCCTGTGGCACCAATATCCTCCATGATATCGCTATCATCCGTGATACGAGTGCCGTCCGTGGTATCGCTGTCCTCCGTGGTACTCCAGCTGCAAGTGGCCGTGGCGTGGACGCATGACCCACGACCAATCAGCAGTTTTTGAAAAAACAGAAGCCCGTCAAGACGCAGTCTGCACCGTTTGCCAACGTCAAGATGGCCCTGCGAGGCGGATGAGGCCACACCTGTGCTAGTGGCGCCGCCGGCGCCTGTGCGCAAGCACCGAAACTGGACAAGGGACAAGTTGCGGAAGACTTGGAGTTATCAGAAGCAAAGATAAATTGAGAGTGGCCATCCTATATCCTTCTTGAGCAGTTAGAGTCTGATATGACAGGTTGGACCGAAAACAATCGACATCGATGGAAGGTGGATTCATTTGGCATGAAGTATTGAACTTAGGTCAGAAGGCTTGATATTCTTTCCAGAAGGCGTCTTCGGAACTGTTGTAGGCATCGTGGGCAGGACAAGAGCATACTGTAGTGGCACTTCGGATTGCCCTGTCACGTTACCGTGTTTGGGACAGCAGATTCATCATTCATTCAATATTGTTGGCATTCATGCTTTCTCCCAACTTTCTCCTGTATATTGTGTGTCCAAATATGCTCGATACGATAATAAATTGGACAGCTATATTTGAGTAATGTGGTATAATCGACATGGTATAATTTCAAGGTTGACAAGGTTGATATGAACTATAAATGGTGTTGTAAATAGTGAAAGTCCGCCTGCGAGCTCGCTGCCGTTGCCGTGGAAGGGTTAGGATATGGATCTAGGCTAAATACTGTTAAGAATTGTTTGAAATTTGTCGAAATTCACATTTCCTCCGAGAGTTTCATCGTCAAACTCTACGTTGGGGATGGCCTGATTCAAGGCCTGATTCTTCTTCGAGCGCCATGTTAACTTTTTATGAGAGGTTCGAGCGATAAAGCCCGTATAAAACATTTGCACCATATCATGCAATAAGTCTTCCATGCTTTCGAAGGCGGATGTAGTGCTGGAAGTTCACTCAAAAAAAAGGCAAGCTTCGCTTCTCGCAATTCTATCGGTGATTGCTGGAACCATTTTTGAACGGGCGGTTTGTTAATAATTTCTTTACCCTTCTTGTATCGAGTCACGAGAACAAGAATGACATAGAAAAGCGACTCAAGGTCGTGACGGTATAAGTGTTTCGTGGGGGTAGGCTGGAGGAGATCGATGGCCATGTACGGCCTCGTTCCCGTTCGCTGTTTCGAGCTTGGCCCTGCCTTCGGTTTGTTGAAGAAAAGCGACAAATCGTAATCGCTGAGCACGCCGCATATTCCGCCATTCACCTTCCTGTACATTAGGTTGTTCAGGCTGATGTCTCGATGGATTAGCTCCGCGTGATCGTAGAGCCATCTGTAGCCTGCGAAAGAAGGAAAAAGGGAACCATTTAAATGAGTACCGATAAAGAATTGCTATCGCGAACTCACATTTGAAGATATCTTTGATGAGGGAAGGAGTTCATCTGAAGTTTTCAACTTCGTGATGGGGAACAGCTCCGTCATGACCAAGATTTGCAATACTCGGTCTTCGTATGGGACCTGTATTTTCTTGAGGTAGGATAGTCGAGACTGAACATCATTCGTGACTTTCAAAGCTTCGTAACAAAGAACCTCGGGAAGGTGTTTAAGCACCCATCTCTGATTGGGCTTTTCATGGTCCTTCGTGGTATCGGTATCCTCCATGATGTCGCTGCTCGATGTGGTATCGCCAGCCTTCATTTTATCACTCTTTGCGATATCGTCGATCTCCTTCAGTATTAATTCCTCGGAAACCCTGGTCTTAGGAGTGAAGCTGAATTTAACGACGATTTCCTTGCCCACCCAGTCTTCAGGGCAGCGGCCGATGACCTTTGCGCGAACCACGCATGTACCACGGCCAATCAGCGCATGTTGAACAAACACGAGTTCGGCAAGAAGGAGTTGTGTGCCATGCTCCAAGGTCAAGATGGCTCCGCGAAGAAGATGAGGTTTCAAGTTTAGTAGTTCATCTGGCTGCCCCTCGGAAGCGCTGGGAAGGGGCGAAGAAGCGACGGCGACCTCTTTAGGGGTATTAGGAATAGCGAGGGGATTGATGCCTGGGGTTATGTTGCTCAGTCGTCCCCGTTGACTGGGGGTCGCACGTTGCAAGCAGTAGATAAATGCAACAAGGCGAAATGGTTCATTGGAGAAATCGATACGTTCTGACGTGACAGGCAAAGATCGACCATAAAAGAGCAGCACTAGTTCTGTATCAGTGACCAGCGCACTGATGACGTGAGTGCGAAGCCAGCCGTGCGACAGCATTTCGAGTGCATAGCTTGCGCACTGGACTCGCACAGGGTTGGGGCCTTCTTTCTTTCGCTTCCTGGGAGTGGCCTCAATATCTTCTCCTGGCCGCTTTTGAGAAGATCCACTGTTTCCGCTTGTGGAGGGCTGGTCGACAGTAAGGGAAGTGCTAGAAGAGGCACTGGCAGTGCCGCTAGATATGGAAGCAGCAGCTGGTGCTACGGCGCTCGATGTCAGCTCAGCTATAAAGTCATAAATACGTTGAATCAGAATAAGTGAAGCTGTATTTTAAACTTGAAGTCACGTTACCGCGCTAACCCAGTGATCATGAAACTCGCACATGGAATCCGCGATGCGCCTACATTATCATATATTTTAATCCAGAAGACACATATCCCTTGGCCTGCAACAAATGATGAGCGGCTTATCTCCTAGTTGCCCAAACGACCCCACACTCGCCCCTGACCAGTAGCCTCTACCATGCCACGAGCACAATAGACGACCTCACCGCAGCACTCGCCGAGTCCCGACTTCTCTCGTGTTCCTGGAGGGGGTCACCTGTTGTTTTGAAAGGGACAATTGCAAGAATCTAAAGGTTTAGTTGGAGTTGTGGGAAGCCGCCTGATTCTCAGTGCAGGTTCGGACCGTTGTTTATCTCTAAAGAGTTGAAATAACATGGCCCAGAGGGCACTTTTGCAGGGACACGCTGCCTACGCGGCAGAGCAATGTGTGACATCATAGCTATTTAGCAGAACCTTCGCTGATTGCTGTGCATAGAGGAAACAGAATGACCCATTCACCGAGGACCAAAATACGCTGCAACTTTCCAACGACGATCTTCATCATGGACTTGATGAGCTGCTGAAGGAGAAAGTACAACTGGAGAAGGTGCCGATTGCGCCTACTTACGAAACATATCAAGATTATTTACCCTAACATCAGCAAGCCCTCGTTAACAATGAAGTCACAGAAGTATCGCACAAGACCATATTGAACGAACTTCAAGAGGCAAGAGAGACCATATTGCGCTTAACAGCACATCATGCTCGGTCGCTTGGTTGGTTGGGACACTCGCTTGTCAGCTGCAGTAAAGGAAAGGACCGACATGCAGCAGCAACGAGATGGAGAGACACTCAGAGCTCGCTTGACAGAGTCTCGCTTTGCTGCACTGAAAGAAAAGACAGGTCTGCTTATCTCAATATTGTCGATCAACTTCAGACTAGAACGCGAACCTTTGGTTAAATTACAGACCGAAGTCCGCCGTTTGCAAGATAGGTTGGAAGCAAAGCGTCAATCCCGTCTTGAGCTTTCTGAAAGTATATTGCAGGAATCAAGATCTCGGTTGGACTCCGCTACGAATTCGGTATGCCGTAAATGTTGTCTTCCGCGTGTCGTCTTCTTAAATCATCATCAGCGAGTCGGACTCTCAGCACTCTCAGCTCGCTTGGGAGCTGTCGGTGGATGCATCGCGCGGCCGGTGGAAAGTCATTCGCAAAACTGAAGGTCAACAATTCATAAGTTTCATTCGAATTCGACTTGTCTAAATACTCATTGTCCCCAACAATTAAATACTCCTCAAAACTACATGCTTCGTATCAGGCTCACAAATGCCAACCAGATCTACCGTAATCTTGTCGATGGGCGCTACCCCATAAGAAGCAAAGTGGACCTACGGCATGAGGAATGTGTCAGTGACGGTGACTATTTATTTTTCAAAGACAAACCTCTATGCTTTCCCAACCTATTATCAACACAGATAATTCAGGGGTTTCTTCGATCTGGCCCCAGGCAATCGGTGGGTGTCCCCTTTGACCAGATGCTGATTGTCTCGGATCCGCGAGACTACTACACCGACATCTTTTGAGTTTGCCCTCCTTCGCTTTAATGGTTGTGAGCTCAGTAACAGGCGCACTAAAGGCTGTTTTGGTATCGGCACTGAATTTGATGTGTTGAAAAGAAATGGTCCCGCTCGCAAGTGATTTGAGTGGGGGTAATCTCTCTGCTCCAGCTTTTCAGAAGATCCATTGTATTCCATGCTGAGCCCCATAATATTCAAAACGGTTGGAAATTGCAACAGCTTATAGCTTACCGATCAAAATGAACATTCTCGTTCCGTCTTCTACCTGGAAACCGTAAGATCGCTGTAAAGGCTTCAATGAGGAAAAACTAAAGTAGACTATAAAGGGTCGGATTTACCTTGAGCACCCATCAGCCTTCCTGAAATATTGTAAAAATGAATTTGCCAAAGTCGGATCGAAGAGAAGCGCCTCTGAAGCCTTGAAATTTATGACTTCAACAATTTGAGCCATCGCAGGTGGTTCGGGTGTTGAGAGAGAGAGGAAAAAGTAGTGGACCCGCGTGGACGGTGAGAGGTATAACAATCAACATATAATTTCAGGGATCTACCCGACTATGGTATACTATGTGTCCGCAATCAATTCACCATAAGAAGGACCTTTGCCACTCATGCATTCTTGACATAAAATCCAACCTCTGCCTTCAAGTTAGCCAAGAAATCTGCCTTGCCATGCTTAGGCGCCCAACCAAGTGCGCGGCCTCGATCTCCTTTCGCATGGCTGTTGGTCGCCAAGAATGGCCATAACCCCTGTCATGGGCAATTAACGATCCATTCCAACACCCAAAGAATAAAAGTACACACCCCATAAAACGTATCCAACTCCTCCTGGGAGAAGGCACTAGGCTCACGGGTGGTGGCAATGCCGAGATCAACAAGCGCCTCGGATATCCCCTGTGCGACGTCCAATCCGGAATAGACAAAGTTCTCTGCGAAGTAGTATCCTTCAGTCCCATGACCAGCAGTGCTCGATTCCGCAAGGGCGGCGTTGAAAATGACGAGGAACAGATCCGCAGCTGCAAACGAAGTAGTAGTAATAGTGAGCTCAGAAACGGCAAGCTACTGCATCAGACTTACTATCCTCAACGTCGACGGCCGACCATGTGTGGAGACCCTTCCCGATATAGCCTCCTTGTTTGCGCGCAAGGGATGGCTTGATGGTGTATGGCAATTGGATTGAATGTATATTCTGAACCTTCAGGTCCACCAACGGTCCAGAGGGATAGCCAAACACAGTTCCTGTGTAGGAAGTAGATTAGTGTGATGTTCGATAGAGCCAGCTCATAGAAGTATACCTGGAGTCACGATGTAACTCTTAACATACCCGGCCTTGTCTGCCTCCACAATAGGTATGTCGACGTTTCTGTGGAGTGCAGTTACTGGCAATGCGTTGAGCGCCTCGGATTCTAAGTCACTGTAGGTTTTATGATCTCCGTGCAAGCCCCGAGCATCATCCATGATAATCGCTGTTTGAAAACCAATTAATGGTGTCGTGAGAGCCTATTTCAAGAAAGACGCACCCGAGCCAGACTGACAAAAAGAAGTCAGCTTTGCAAAGAAGACATTCAAAGAAATCACATACTGTATGAATAAGAATTGGGACTTTTCCAGATTTTTCGTGGCGAAGCTTCTGCCCATCTAAGATGGCCTGAGCAGCAGGAAGATTGTCACAATCCGTCTAACAAAAATTAATCAGTTCAGATTCTAGCATGGTATAAGGATTAGAAATCTGTCATACAATTGTGAATACAACGTCAGCTCAGAAGCTGCTTTAGTGAGAAAATCCAAATTCTCATCGGTATAGGAACCCAGAATCGTTTTGACGCCTAGAGTGTGCAGCTTCTCCGCTTTCTCGGCTGACCGCACAAGTGCGGTAATTTCGAAAGACGCTGCGTTCGCGTGCTTCAATAACGCGCAAGGACGCAACCACCGATGTAACCTAGCCGCACCCCGAAAACATCAGCGAACTGAGCAAAAAAATTGAAATGGGCTTCATACCGGTCGCGCCAGTAATGAAGATATTGAGTTTTGCAGACATTTGAGCTAAAAGATTGAAGAGAGGGTTTCTGAATTTGCTTTGAGACGCTGCGCCTATGCCTTCTTATACCATTTCATGGCCGCACTTCAATATTCGGATTGCTCATGTTGGGCGTGCGATTGCAAATGCGAATGTCTGCGGCATGGTCTCTAGATGAATTGCGGACAAGAATTGCCAGTAGATGGGACCAAACTTGCGACAACTTACTCAGCCGTTAGGATTGCGCATGTCTGCGGAGCAACATATATGTAGATGAGTAACGGAGCACAAAGTGGATGGGACCAAACTGCAGCAACTTACTCATCCATCAACTTCTGCGATTGGGCCCTGACATTGTTGATCACCATAATATGGGAGGAGACTGCCAGATAGATAAAGACATGGACAGAACAAGGCAAAACATGAACAGCCAACAGAATGTAAGAAGAAAACGGCCTTTCAAACCGTTCGATGCGCTGAGATGGTCAGGAATCTGATCACCCGAGGCATTATGGCTAAACGATAACCGATAGAGGATGTATCAACATGCTGTTCGGTAAGGCAACAGGAAGTTTGCAAGCATTGGAATTTTTTAAGGCCTAAATATCGATCAGATGGTTTCAGTAAAGCATGTGTCATGTACTAACAACAGGCCAACGTTAACGTTTAACACTATAAAATCGAGCAAGTCACAGGCGACTTACCTGCGATCTTGCGCATTTCAATGTATCTGTTATCTTCCCAAGTTCCCAAGTGCTATAAGAGAAAGTGTTCGGGGTTTCAGCCTGTTCTAGCCCGAGGTAGCATTGGTGAAATCCCTCTCTCTCAGTCATCAAAAAGAGTGATACTCATGCACAATAAATTAAACATGCAATATGTCCGAGGCTGACCACAGAACAAGAACACTGAAAAGGTAACAGTATGGGAGGCATCAAGAAGAGAGCGGTTGTACTTCAATTAATCGAAAACAAGGTATGGATTAGTTGACATCGAAAATGTAGTGCGGCCTGAGGAGAAAAATGGTCGATCGAAGGTCCTGAATATGCGCGCAGCAGTGAAAAATATCTGGTATACTTCCTGGTTCGCCTTCATGCCCCTTTACTCTGCACTTGCACTCCTCTAGCTCCCTCTCGATGGTTTGAACATATGCGTCCACCAATTAACACTACAAGGTGCATATGGTTAAAAGTGTGTACAAGAAAGAAATATCAACGACATACGGTCATCTCTGCTGACTTGGTGTTCATGATAAGGGCGACAATGAGACCTGTAAACCAAATGAACGAGGGTCTAAGGAACAAGCAAACCGAATGTAATACCGTAAAGTCCCAAGACTTCGGCGAAGATAAGAATAAGGATCTAACAAAGAGACGCGTTTAGTATTACATTTCTTCCTGCATGAACAAATCGTCAAATACGCACCATGCCGACGAAGAGTCTGGGTTGTTGAGCTGTGCCTCGCACACCAGCGTCACCAACGATGCCAACAGCGAATCCAGCAGCGAGACCAGCGAGACCGACGGCGAGACCGGCACCTAGTTGGGTGAACCCTTGGGCCAGAGACATATGTGTTTTGACTACAGAAATGCAGTCATTGAGATGGACTCCAACATGTGATTTGGTGAAGTCAAGCACGTACGGTCAGAGGCGATGAGCACCGACACGACAAGCCCATAGATCTAAGTCATGTAAAGAATATTAGCTGCACAGTTCTTGATGACTATCACCGCAGGAGAAACGCGACAGCACCGGTAGCTGCGGACGAGAAACGCTGACTCACAGCAATAATACCAGCCATGATAACTGGGACGACACACTTCATCATCAGGTCAGGCCGGAGCACCGACATGGCAGAGATTCCAACGCCAGACTTCGCGGTACCATAACTGCAATGCAAGTCGTCGCGGCATCAGCAAACAGGAGCTACAAGTCAAAATGGAGCGAGAACGCACCTAGCACCAATACCTTTTCGCGCATTCAACCAGGAAGAATGAGTTCGCTTGAAGCTTTCATGGCGCATTAAGCACAGAGAAGAGACTCACAGGTGAAGACAATAGCGCTGGTGCAGCCCTACGAGCAAAAAAAGGACACGAACATAGGGAGCGTCAATGGTACGTCACTAGCCAAAGCAGCTGCAAGTGCGAGCTCACCATGGCGCTGAAGAAGGGAGCATATACGGGGCAGAGATCTGTCATGATGGAGATGGGTGGTGGGGTGAGGAGGAGGACGAGTAGAAATTATGCGCTAGTAGAACGTTGGGTTCGGGAGACGTAGCAAAGTGGAGACTGGCCAGCGGCCGCTGCCCGCGCGGGCGGAGTTTCAATTATCGAATCCCCACGCTCCATCAGGAACTTGAGAGCTTCGAGCAGTTCGACGAGGCCAATGGCAAAGAGAGCGCTTGCAGAGCGCAGTTACAATTTATATAGGATTAGAGAGGTGTGGTCTATACATCCTTTCGACGATAGTAAACGTAAAGTAATAAAGGAGCGTGTGGTTAAAACATAAGAGGTGGTACGACGTGTCTAGTTCACGTCTGGGAAATGCGAAAGAGGCGGTAGAATCATCAGGGGGCTATATATACGTTCTGAAAATCAGAGGATCATAAAACAGGGAGTAGAATGAAAAATCATATACAATACTTATAGGAGAGGAAAAAGGGAAAAGGAAAAGGGGGAAAAAGAGAACAAAGAAGGAAAAAAGAAATTCAACTTTAGATTCTTTTCTTGTTCATGCGATCGCGCGAGAGGCAAACGAACGCGGCCATCGGAAGTCTGGATGATAACACATCACAAAACCCGCGGCATTCTTTATTTATGCACCGACAGTCTCCAACTTGGCTTCCCCCCGAATCGCACCAGCCTTTTCAACCACACCGCCAAACCACTCCTTGGCCTTCAGCGACCTCTTCTCCATCTCCTCTGCGCCCTTTACCTCTTTCGACCGCTCCTCCATCGCACTGCGGAACCTCTCCTTCAGATCCCACGACGCAAGCCTCAGCACCTTCCTCGTCTCGCGGCTCACCCGTCCAGCATGGGCATCCACGAAATGCACGTCCCGTTCATCGCCTTGCGCGAGCACAGACGCCTTGACCCTGCGGCCGACCGTTCGGGGGATGGAGCTAGGCAGTTCGAGGACCAGATACGCCACGGAGCCAATGGCAATGGCGCCGATGACAGGTGCTGCCCATTTGCGGGCGGTCTCGTTGCCCAACAGGTCAGTGACGCGCACGATGCCTTCGAGCACAGCCCGCATTCCAAGAGCTTGTCCGCCGACCATGGTCAACGCGCCAACACCAACGCTGACAAGACCCAGAGCGCTCGGCGTCGCGGATTCGTCCGTCTTGCCATCACCGAAATGCAAGAAGAACTGATGGTTAACATCGAAGAGGTCGAAGAAGGTGGTGTCGAGCATGTCAGGGCGTTGCGCAAGGCCAATGCCCAGACCATGCATACCGCCCGCGACGATTGCTCCGCCGATATTGCTGTATGACGATGAGCGCCTCTTGATTCCCTTTCCACCTCTCCTCGTCGCGCTGAACATGGCCTCGGGCATGAACACACGGCGGCTACGCTCGACGCCCTCCGGCAAATGCGTCTCTCCAAGGTCCTTGATCTTATGCACTCCGTTCGTCGTGATGATACGGGCCTCGTCTTCGGACAAGGCAACAGCAGCGTCCAGACTGGCAAGCAGAGCACGGCGAACTTCCCGCGCATAATCCCAGATGCCCAGGAGCCCAGGGTAGGAAGGCATTTGTACCATGGGTTTATCGACGGCAAGCTGACCGTTGCCAACGCGTTCAAGGGCATCGGTGAGGATCTTCTTAGTGTGTGCCGAGGATTGACCCGCGCCAGACTCCTCTACAGCCTCAAGAGCATCTTCAAGAACGTCGCGAGAAGATTTCATTTTTTCAAGCACGGGACGGGCTTGATCCAGGTCGTCGCGGGCGCGTTGCAATTCAGAATCGGCGACAATAGCATTCGCACCGGCAAGGAGTTCGATATCAGACAGGAGATTGGAAAGGTAAGTAGCGACGGGAAGGAGTTTCGATTTGGAGCGTTTGACCAGGACGAAGGACCTTAGTGATGTCTCGAGGTCGTCAAAGGCTGGGTTAGCGGTGTAAGGTTGGAGGGCGGAGGCAGAGTCAACGAAATGAACAAGGTCCTCTGCGTCCTCGTAAGTTCTCGGGCTCAGCTGCTTGATTTGTTCCAGGACGAGGCGACGGCATTTATCTTTATTCTTGATCTGATCATATTTGTTGACGACGATGAAAAGATACGCCTTCTCGTTGCTAGCATTCCAAAGGAATTCTTTGGCAGAGAGAGTGAAGTGGTTTTCGGCTGAAACAACGAAAACTACAACGTCGATTTCTTCCTGGCGAGCGAAAACGGCAGTTGTCTTTAAGCTGTCGCGGTTGAGACCTGGGGCATCGATGAGGGAGATATCAACAACACCGTTGTTCAGGAGGGATTCCGAGGGCGCCCTAGTGTCGGCAAGATAGAGCTTGATCAACCTTTCGGTGTGTTCATTTTCGGCAACGATGGTTTCGAGGTCGGATATTTCGCCTTTAGTGAAGGTCGATTCGTCTTTGATGTCGTATGTGGCGCCGTCCTTAACCACATGTACTTCCTCCTTTCCTTGGTTATCTGCAGCGTCGTGGACTTCGCAAAAGGCAGTCGTGCATGGCTGCTGGTCGACAGGCATAACCTCTCGACGGAGCAAGGCGTTGACGAATGTTGATTTACCCGCATTGAGATCACCGGTAACCAGGACTTTGGAAGAAGTATCTTCTACTCGTAACCGCAATTTATCCATATGATTAATCGATGTGGCGATTCTGTCATCAAGGAGATTGGCTATTGATGATTTTTCCAGCTGGGATACGAGAGACGCAGCTGAAGTTGATGAATAGTTGGAGCCAATTTTGAGGTCCAAACGAAGAACGTTGAAGTCGGAAGCAGGAATTAGGCGGTCTTCGCTCGAATCTTTGTCGAGCTCTTTTTGGGCTGAGTTGTCCTCAGAATCTTCAAGAGAGTCGGGGATGGAGGTGAGAGTGACCGAGCGGGCTAATCCATGTCTGGGTTCACCGATAACAACGTCTGCTTGGAATGTCGGATCATCAGCGAAGGAAAGGGAGCGGCGACCTAGATTCCGGGGACGCGATGAAGAGCATGCGATAATTGGGCATACTCTTTCTCATCTACTTTGTGCTGGCGAAGTTCAGGGTATCTAACCACCCATTCGTCCTTGTTGAAAGTGCGAATGTCACTGAGCACTGTTTTTGTCGAGTCGATAGCAGAGACCAGGCTGCGTGGTTTCAGTTGGGACTATAGGCTAGTACGACATGCTGCTCACCGGTCCTTGCTTTCAATATAGGCCTCCTGTACATCCTCGACCTTGAGCTGCTTGTCTCCGTTCAGACCCGCGAAAACGGAGTCATGGAAAGCTTCCTTCATAGGAGAGGCAACGCGCGCTGGAAAGTATGTCTGAGCCATTGCAGCCTCTGGGTGTTGGGTCTGCGGGGCTTGTGGACGCTTTTCTCGACCAGCTGCTCGTCGTGCGGGGCGGTGGTTCTGTTGTGAGTCTGTTTGGAGTATGATTTTGGACTGGCAGGGTTTGTTGACGGCCGTTGTCACAGCTCCGCGATCCAATTCCGGTTCCAACCGGTTCGTTTCCTTTTCTGAGCTACCCCGAGGACCCAGTCCAGTCGAGGCTTGTTCCATACGCTCAACATGTCTGAGGTCTCGTCAATGCTCCAGTCTTTTAAATTCAACTAATGTACTTCAGATGGAAACCAAACTCACATTACACTTTCAGCTGACTTCAAAACCCCTTGGCTGATTCCCAAGGCCATGGAATTCGAGCTAACTTTTTTGTGGCTGCCTGTAATATTTGGCATACGTAGAACTCGTCTCTCGGTCCGCGCATGCAAGAAATTGTATACTTTGCAGTCTGCAGTCGCGTTTGATATCATTTCCACAAGACACCTTTTCAAAATTTCACCCCTTATTTTTAGCTCCTGCTTGATCAAACCACCTAAAATTCGATCGCCAACCACCATGTTTTCTGTGCAGTGTGGACCAAGCTCCTTTTTCATCCTGTTCTATCTCGCCGTTACTACTTTCTGTGCAGAGCCGGGAATATCTTTACCAAAATGCTAGGCGGAAACCTCGAAGCCGACCAGAAGCACGCGCCATATCGTATTCTCGGGGTCGTCTCCATCTCTCTCTCAAAAGGCGCCCGTGGTCGGCGAACTTTGGAGCACTTGCCTACATTGTGCGATGTCTACGTTCCACGGAAGCTCAAACCTGTGCTTAATTTGGCGGCGCCTCAGAAAACGAGCTTTATCAAGAACTTTTCCATTCTGCCAAAAATTACTCCGTTCGCCACCTGTCTGCTGATCGTCTGTCTAACATCTCGGAAATCTAGTGAGATATCTGGTGGAGAAACAATCGCAGTCCTTCTCATATACGCTCTGGACGAACGAGGGAATATTTCAATAATCGGGTCAACTCATGCTCATGTCTTGGCTACCTCTTCCTTCGGTGAAAACTCTGCTCGGAGACTGGGTTTCTGGGACTCGAACACTCCTATTCAATCTCAACCACGGTGGCATATCTGCACCTCGTCCATTGCGTATATCTAGACCTTTCCGGCCGTTCTTCCCTGCCTGAGTTTGGGCACATTCCATCCCGTTTGCAATACCACTCGCATGAAAGAATCAGATCCATCTTCGGCTTCCTGAAATACGCTGGCCCAAAACGACTGAGTTCCTCTCGTAAGGTCCTGCTCGACGAATATGGCTACCAAATCACGCACATCGGCCAAGGCGCCTTCGCTGTAATATCTCGTGTCCTCTACCGGCCGACAGGGGACGTGCGAGTGATGAAACGGATCACTTTCGATGATTCGGGTCTGGCAAAATACCTGGCAAAGAATGAATCGACGCTCTCCGGGCTATGTCAGGGAATATCTGGTTTCCGCCTCTGCTCAACGATTCGCTGAAGGAGGACAATTTGTGTAACTATGGTGGTCATCTCGTTCTTCATTTTTACGCTAAAGAGAGTGCTGGATCAAACGATTTTATAGCCTTTCTATCGGCGGGGCGACTTGGCTGGTATATGGAACACAAACGACATTAGGCCGTGATGCAGCCCAGTTCTACTCAGCTCAACTGGTAGTAATCTCCATGCGTTTGCAGCTCCTGAACGCTAATGCTCTTGGGCACCACTAGCTCCTCGCCATTCAATGCTTGCATAAAGTAGGCATCATCCACCGCGACATCAAACCTGATAACATATTCCTGGACGAAGAAGGTCATTTAGTCCTCGCCGATTTCGGACTAGCAGAAAACATCGCAACATATGAAGGCGGCGAAGCAGCAATGGCCCAGTTTCCTTCATGGCTCGAAGCAAGGTCGCAGGGCGGCGACAATTTTCCATTCTTGTGGTTCGACGAACACAATCCGCTAAGTATGCGCGGCGCCGCTGGGACCTTTTGGTACACCGCACCTGAGGTGTTCAGGAAAGAGCGATACTCGTTTGGCATAGACTACTGGTCGGTCGGAGTGATATACCATGAGCTCATAACGGGCCATGTACGTGTATCTTTCTCTCTAGACTTTGGCTACTTCTTTCCTCGATCTGATATGCTCTTCCTCCCTTCCTCCCTATATACCTTCCGTTCTTGCTTCTTGCACCTTTGTCCAGATACCATTTAATCATTTCAAGCCTTATCCGGAGAACAAATGCCCTGTCCTTGATTTCAGGACTAAACCCGGTCAGCTCAAAGACATCACTTCTTGGGAAGAGGAGGCATTATCCAAAGTCAGTGCGCTATCTGTGCGATCGTAGAAGTGGCAACGCCTCCATACTAATCTCTATATCGTCCCAGCTCCTCGCTCCATATCCGGCTGGGCGGCCAAAGACGCTGACGGATATCAAGAATAACCGTGTATTTCAGGGAGTGTACGTCCCTTCTATTCTCTAATCGTCTATTCCTTATACGAAATTTTGCACCGGCCGACCGCTGCTAATACGCTTGCCATAGAGATTGGATTAGGATGTCCCAGAAAGGGATCCCTCCGCCTTCGCCTCCGCCACCACTCGTTGAGGACTGACTCCTAGGCCCCAACTAGGGCTTGATATCCGGCTGAAATGCACTCCGTATTTGACAACCATATAACTTGTTCCTGGTGCTTCTGCGCTACTGCAGTAGTCTTTTCTTCTTGGGGGTAGTATGGGTATCAATATAATGTCTTTTTGGCTGTAGGAACCCAATGAGTGCATGGAGAAAACTTTTAAATTTGAACACCCGGAATTCGTACCGCCCTTCCGGTCTGTCTGGATACTACTACGGCGCTATTTTGACGATACACTTGCTGATTTGTGTTCAACTGAAATTGTGCATTACTGGAAACCTTGTAACTTGGCAAGAAAGTTGATCGACTATCACTCCATTTCTGCATACACAGGGCTGGTTTCAGCGCCGATGAGCTCACTCGTTCGATAGTGACAATTGGTTACTATCCAAAAGCCATGTTATAATACCAGCCCACGCAGACTCGTCACTCGAGCGGATCTCTTGACACACAGGATCAGAAAATGGCAACAATTCCTCTCTTGTGGAGTTTATGCGGGTCGCGCTCTAGGCGGAAAGATTCCCGATCTCAGAGGTTGGCTATTCTAACCAAGCTACGGGACACGATATGGAGTCTTCGAAAATTCTACTTAACCCAAGCTTAGCCTGTGCGAAGTCTCAACTCTTGAAAAGAAGTTTAAGACTAAGTAATACTAACCGGAGGCCGGCATTTAATCCCATTTATTAATGTGCCTGTAAGTATACACCTAATATTCTCTATAGGGCGAGATGGACGGAAGAGGCTAGGGAATAAACTTATAAACGAACCTCTCGTTCTTAGCAGATGTTCCTTATTGTACTCATTGCGGAAGTTCGCGCCGACTTGTACTAGTGGAATATTAGCAGTCTGAGGTGCGGTCAATACCCTATGGCGTCTAAGTAGATAGAGGTGTGTCCGAGGTCTTCACAGTATGAGGTAGCTGTTTGCAGTGTTAATCATCCCAATAACAATGAATATATGGATGTATTTCGACCTGATACATACGCAGTGTTACTGCGATAGTCAATCTAACATGGGCCTCCAATAAAATAATTTACCACAGAATAGCATCGCCAAGCTGAGTGTTTCAAAGACGTGTAAAAATTGATTGTCATATCAAAATAATACTATCATCTGAATCGTCCTTGTGACGAGAGGAACAATTGTATTCGATCTACCTACTGTAATTGGAGGTAGATTCTCATAGTGTCATAGCATGTCCTGAGAAAAAACTGGAAACGTCTCTAGGTATATTATTCGAAATAGTACGATTTGCTCATCACCAATGACCCAGGTACGAAAAAGAAGGCTCTTGGGTTTGAGTTGTGTAGTTAAAATAAAGTAGTGTCCACTGTTTACTCCATGTCTCCAAGCTCTTCTTCTTCCGCAATTAGTTTTTCTACCTCGAGCGCGGCCATGCAGCCGCTGCCCGCACTAGTGATAGCCTGGCGGTAACGCTTATCTTGCACGTCTCCGGCAGCGAAGACACCCTTGACAGAAGTTTGAGTCGTTCCAGGGACGGTGATGATATAACCATCGGGGTCGGTTTGCAACTGAGAGCGAACGAGAGAAGTTGCAGGTTCGTGGCCTGGTGTGGATAGGGTATATGGTAAGCCCGACAAATAGGTGCAAGAAGGATGTTACACACCAATGGCATAGAAGAGACCATTGACTTGGAGGTCCCTTTCTTCATTTGTGACGACGTTCTTGATACGGAGGTTGTTCAAGAGGTCACCATCGCCTTGGCACTCAGTGGCTACAGTATTCCACAGGATGGTCTAGAAAAACTTGATCAGATAATTTTAACAGTTGAAGACAGATAATTACAATTTTCGGGTTGTTTTGCAGACGTTTCGCCATGATCTTCGAGGCTCGGAGTTCGCTTCTACGGACCAGAACATAAACGTGGGATCCATATTTCGTCAAATCTGGTCCAATACGGGATGAATACTTAGAAAGATCGATGTGGGTAGTACAGAACGTACATGTGGCCTCTTCGGCAGCTGAATCGCCTCCACCAATGACGGCCAAGGGCTTGTTCCTATCGATGGACTGTCTTAATTCAGATCTTCGGAGAAGTCGCGAGGACATACCTGAAAATAGGTACCGCGCCATCGCACACTGCGCACGCACTAATACCGCTTTGCCAGTAAGTTTGTTCGCCTTTTAGGCCCAATCGCTTCGCGCTTGCGCCAGTGGCGATGATGATAGCATCGGCGGTTTCGGGCTCCTGGTCTTCTTGATATTCGCGCCAGTACCGGAACGGCCGTGCAGAAAGGTCAATCTTGGAGACGGTTTCGGTGATAACGCGAGTGCCAAATCGGACAGATTGTTCACGGAACTTGTCCATGAGTTCGGGACCAAGGATACCGCTGGGGAAACCGGGGAAGTTCTCCACTAGCAGTCAAGAAGAATTAGATATCAATATCGTATTATAAGAATCTTGATTTGTGCGCACCATCTGTGGTCGTTGTTAGCTGGCCACCAGCAGCAAAACCGTTGGCCATGAAACCCTCGAAAAGAACAGGGTTAAGATTAGCGCGCGCGAGATAGATCGCAGCAGTGTGTCCAGCAGGGCCGGAACCGATGATGACCTGGAAGATAACATGTTCAGTGATATCTTATGGTGCGATGGGATTTAATGGACGAATACTCACGACTTTCGAGTGCATCTTCGAGCTCCTCTCGGCTCGGAGGGGCGATGTGGGTGCCATATTGGACGATTGCCTGTGCAAAATTGGTACTGAAAGTACAGAGATGGAAGCCAAATTCCTTGGAAAGGTTTGGCTGAAGAAAGTGCGAGACAGCGTCGTGAATGAAAGGGATAACTTAGAGAGCCCTGGGTAAAAGACCGGATCGATTTTATGTTTCCAGCATCGTCACAAGTTTGCCCGGTCTGCTTGAGTAAGATGCTGATCAATAAAAACACGTGCCACCGCCCAATCCCAGCCAACTTGAACCTCATCCATGTATTCCTTTATCCGATGCAGGTGCTTGAGTTTATCAGCCACTGCTAGGACAAGCGATTTGTCAGGAGGACCATAGCATCGATGCACAATCCAACTCATTCGGACATCTAATTATACGGATTCCTTATATATGTGGCATGTGATTGATTTTCCATACCGTAGTCTAGACTCTACCGTAGTCAAACCGTAGTGCTTGTTAGTAGTATTTGCATCTGCAGACGTCAGTAGAGATCGCTGCGGATGCCAAGAACAAAGATTCGTCGGGCCAATGCAGCAACAATATTTCCACGCACAAAGATTGAACGCAAGGTGTTTGGAAGTTGCCTATCAAGACGGTATTGATTCTGGACTTTCATTACTTTTAAATATCACAATAAAGGATACTTTCGACACTACGATACGTAAGTAATCTTGGGCTATGTCCTAACCTTGAAAGAAAGCTTGGTATATATCATATCTAACAGCTTGGAATTCCAGCACGATAAAAACTCTGCAACTCAAAAGTGTGCATGTCCATCAGAGGAAATCCTGCACTTTCCTACACTTACATTGAACCACGAGAGCCGAGGATATAGTATCGCAGACGTGGCTGGACCTCCTGACAGAAAGGTAATCATCAAGAACGAGTTAGAGAAGCCCCTCAACTTCAATAACTGCTCGCTACGGTCCCCACTCGCCCACCATCCACCAGCCACACCGCTCCATTCACATAAGCGCCGGCGCGACTCGCCAGGAACAAAATCGTTCCAGCCATATCCTGTACGCATCACTGAATTAGCCGCAGACAATTAATTATCACGGCAGAGACCGAGCCGCCAATTACCTCTTGCGTGCCAGTTCTGCGCAGCGGTACTGAGTCTGCCAGCGCAAACGGGTCTAGTGCAAAACCTGGGGTTGGATGGGTCGTCATGTCTGCAGGTTCGCAGAGAAAGGTGTGGGCCAGATGTCATTAGCGGTTAATATCTTGGCAGCGGCCCATACGATGAATCGTACCAGTAGGCCAGACACCAGGCGCCAGGACATTGCTCCGGATACCCCAAGGTGCAAGCAAGTTAGCTAGAAGTTTTCCAAGTTGTGTACAAGCTCCCTTCGAGAGCGTGTACGATGGGGAGAGAACCTGAGAATCTAATCGGAATGACCCGGACGATGAAACAGACAAAACTTGAGAGGTGTGGTGCGGAGGTCGAAGGTGACTGTTCGAATCAATGGGGCCTGCCAATCGCTGTTTCCTGATGTTCCCTTCATGAGAAGATCCAGGAACGCTATTGTCGTATAATAGGTCGCTGTCACGTTAGTTGCAAAAGTATCTGCAAATTCCTCTACCGAGCCTGTATTCCAGAGCACGCTTTGAAACGCTTTGATGGACGGGATGGAGGGCTCAGACTTGGGAGATGCCGGAGGAGATATTGGCTGGGACATATCTTGCCCATATTCTGGAGAAGGTAGAGGATGTGGATATAGGTTTCTGGCTATCGCTGCATTGTTTACCAGCAGATCCACATATCCATGTCGATTTCGCACCACCTCGACGATTGCGAGCAGATCATCACGGTTTGTAATGTCGCCTTGAATCGGGATGATTCTACCAAATTTCTGTAATACGGAGAGAAACATCAGCCTTTGTGTAAAGTCGCTAAACATGGGAAGTGGGTGCAAATATAGCAAAATATGATAGAGGAAATGGTTCAAATGGCTTAAAATGCGAAGGATAAAGTGAATGCGGCTTACATTATTTTCTTTTGCAGCCCTTTCAAGCACTTCAGCTCGGCGGCCTACGATGTACACCGTAGCTCCGTTATTTTCAAGGGCAGCCGCCATCATCAATCCAAGGCCTAATTATGATAAGATACCCTCTAACGTTAGTCTGGGTGGATTGGGCAGAGTTTCCAAAGAGTGAAAACCATACCTGTTCCCCCTCCTGTGATCACGACAACAAGGCCCTTAACATCGAAGATATTTGCAGGGTGCAGAGACGAGTAGTTTGAGGGTATGTTAGTCGGTCCACTTGCTGCTGGACTCGGCGGGCCGTTGACGTTGGAGTATGCAAAGCCATGAGTGGCCGGCATGCGGAATGGCAGGCACCAATGTTGGAAAATCAGATACTACGAGTTTTCCAACTCGGAATTGGGGATTGTTTTGAAGACAGTGTATAGAGTCGCAGAGCAAGCCGCACTTTTATAGTGTCATCATAAGCATGCTATGTATATAAAAGCATGCGAAGGGAAACCCTTCAGGTTTGATGCCTGATGGATTTGTTCCGCCGGTGATTGGACACAATAAATAGTCACTGACATTCAACGGCATATGGAAAGTGGGCGAAGGTAGGTGAAGATGTTCCAGTCCTGGTGCAAGGTGAGCTTGGCCCTTCTTCTCCCGTGTCCACATCCGTCCACTAGATGGGAGAGATTAGAAGAAACTAAAAGGAAATGAACACTAGAGGTTCACAATCTCAAGATTCGCATACGGTGCATACGCTTCGATGGGGTGATAGAGTCGCCGGTGTGTTAACTGTATAATTGGGTTTGTCAATTTCGTTCACGCAGTGTCAGAGGTCTGTAAATGATCCATTAAAAAGACGCTGGGCTCACCGCAACCAACGAAAGTGATCAGAATTCAATGTCTTGCATTCCTTGTAACAGGTACTGTGTCTGCGCGAGGCAGTGGTCTTCCATACGTTCATTTGAATGAATTCGTTAAGCAGAGAGCTAAGAAAAAGGCAAGAATAAATTTAGTTTCATCAAACAAACATGGACGGACATAAAAAGTGGCACATATGGTTTTTACACTTGTGAATATAATTCCGATGAATGTCTTGGAGTCCGCGGTTTTCACTATCGTTTGCTCGTTCTATTCCCGTGGAGGAGGATGCAGTTGAACAATAGGCGCATGTAGCCCTCTGCAAGCCATTCACCTGAGTAGCCAAGGCTCGGATCAGTGCAAGTTTGGAGTTCATTTCGAGCCAGTCCACGGGAGGTTAAGAGCTAGTTATACTTAGAAATATTTCCCATCTTGCTAGGCACTTTGTAGGAATTTGCGGGAATCAGTGCGATGGTACTTGGGTGTAGAGAGTGGTACGGAAACGATCCGTCGTCACCAAATCGAGCGCTTCATAATTTGGCAAGACCCCGGAACACTGCCGTTTCCGACTTGTCATCCGGATTTACAAACTTGTGACGCCCTAGCTTGTCCTCCACTCTACTCCCACCAGAAACTGATATCGAAAGGCTCTTCTGAAAACCATCTTGATTGTGGTGGCTATGCATGCAAAGGCTATGGATCATGAACCTCCCTCAACTTTTCTTGCGGTTGACTGGCTCGGCGTCGACCTAATTCACCTGCTGCTCAGCCATAGCCCACCACACGCTAACAAGACTATGCACAAGTGGTACTTTTCACTGCTGGAACATCTTCGGGCTGGATTTCCTAGATTTGCCGCTATTCTGGTGTAAACCCGGGAAAAAACGGCTGCTTTGGCCATGATGTATGCATGGATTCAATCCACGAAGGTGCACCCCGTCTCGTGTGACGGCCACGACGTGGCCCAGGATATCTTCTGTGGGCATGTTGAATACATACATTCAATATCACCTAACGTGATGGATTCACCGCCGATGACACCGGAAAGATTACTCTCTACAATCTGAATCTCAGCACCATTGAATATATACCTGATTGTACCAAGCACGACCGGCTGTCTCCGTTTAGTCCTGTCTCTTGTTCAGTGAGAAGACTTTGCATCGTAATGTACCACTGGCGTTTCAACATGATCTTGTGTAAACCATATTTCATATCTGATACATAATCTGTACGCCGGATGTGTGATCATAGTCCTTAACATACCAGGCGAGTTCATCGGAACTTCTTGCAATATCTCCAAAACCAAGCCTTGGCCAATGAATCTTTAAAACGTCAAACTCCAGCTGGATGTGTATATTTTCTCATGAATTTGCATGACTGCATGGATAAATTCGACCACTTGTTGTTCCATCATCATAAGCTCTCCTTTTGGCTTGTCTTCTCAAGCTCATGGAGAATGTGCCCTGCGTCGCACTTACATCTGACAGAAAGAGTAACCCCTTCCCGTACTGCTGATAAATGAAAACTTACGGATTAGAGCATTTCGCTGACATATCAAATATTCAGGAACTTTCAAAGTGCGTAAGTAGCAGGCCTGCTGCCAAATTATACGAAAGTCAAGAAATAGAATGGCTTAAAGGAACGTTTTAAAACACCTTCGAATATGCCAAATGCCACCCAATCTGATGACTGTTCTCACCGTTCAAATAAGCGATATCTCATAGATGAAATTCGGACTTGAGGTCATAGATGATGCATGCATACCTTGGGATTCAACGATTAAGCCCGCCGCATCGCCGCAATTGAAAGAAAGGGAGAGTGTACGATTATACAACGAACGAGTGGGCATAGGTAGCCGCCAACCTGGACTTCACGTATTCCCCAGCTGTTACAACTTCATATTTGCTGGGCGAACCCGGTGAAACGCAGGTAGGTATGGGCTATTGAAGGCGTCAATCGATGTAGCGTATCAGCCGTCAAGACGTGAATATTCAATACTGACCTCTAGAGGTACATCATAATCAGTCCCAAAGAACAGTGGGATAGAATAGCGCTCAATGCCTGAACGATTGATCACCCGATGCAAGGTCGATTTGAAAACATCGTCTGTGAAAATCGTTTTACTGATGAAGCCTTCTCTTGAATCGGAATAGAATTGAACACTCACTGGTCCATCGAGCGAACTGATCGCCCAAACTACATTATGTACGAAAGGATTGAGCACCAGTTACTGATGTTTGAATAGAGAACACGAAGGAACTCTCACTTTACTACTAACGTGCCCGGAATAGGTACAGCATCAACCCACTTTCCTGCAGCATTTTGAACTTGCAGGCCCCCAGCTTGATCTTGCCATAATATCGTGAAGCACTTTTATCCTATTAGAAATGCACTCTTGTGATCGACTAGCCTTTACCTCGTAGCTATGAAAAGTAAAATCAGCTGCAGATCGGACGTAAATTGACGATGATCATATACTCTGTATGGGCGCCGATGCCTATCTGTCTTCCATCAGGATCCATCTCGAAGCTAGTTGGACTCTGTGGCGGATAATGAAGGAGGCGCATAATCGCAGCAGGGGTAGTCGTCTAGAGTGTATTCACACCAAAACGGATGGTTATCAAGTCGAGTAGATTGTAGATGTCCACATCAGCAAGCTAATATTGATAATGTAGACCCGGAGGGACGAATTACCTTATCGTCGAAGAAATTCTCTGGAAGGTCGAGAGCAAGCGCAAACAATGGGAAGAGCAATTTTCCGACATGGAGAACTCTATGGCTAGAGTAAGTGAAAACAAGGAATCTCGTAATTAATCTCAGGTACTCATGGACAAAGGATCAAATCATGGACTCACTAGTAATTCGTTATCACCTCTCTGAATTCAGGCATGTTTTGTGGCCAGACGTTGCCTCCGGTCATGGCGCCATCTTTACCTGAGTTAGAGGCTTCTACATCATAACCTATATCAAAACCTTCATGAAGATCTCCAAGGCTTTCTGAATTGGTATTTTCACCAAGAAGGGCAGTATACCCTTTAAAGTTGGCGCTTTTATGGATATCAAGCTGATATACAGAAAACTTTAAATATTACAGAAGTTGAAAATTTGCATTGCTTACCTCCATCTTAGTCGACTCTGGAAGTTCGAAATATTTTTTCGCGACGTTGATGGTGTTGTGGATGACCTCTTCAGGGATTCCATGAGACTCAACTAGAACACCAGGTCGATAAACCATCACTGTTCACGATGAAAGAACCTACTATAGAAAAAGCCAACCTATCCAATGCATCCATAAGTATCATCAAATCCTTCAAGGCTCCAAAAAATCAAGGTACCACTTACGTTTAGACAAGCATCGCGGATAAGATCAGCCAGCTTTCTCCTGGCAATGGGATCGCTGCTGTAAGCGTCCGTTATATCACTGTCGACATCGACACGTTCTCAACGCCTGCATCATTTCGCAGGACAGGTAAGGCAAGCTAACATCACTGGGATTTCCTCGAATGTGCTCTCTGTCCGTTTCAACGCGAAGAGCAGTTCTGGACTGCCAGCATCTAGAGAAGGATCAGAATAGGACATAGTTGTGCTCCAGAGAACTGTGATCGCTGGTCGATGAGGGCTTTAGAAGTGCCGATGGTGTTGACGAGGTTTTGTCAAAGAAGATTGAGATCTACGAGTTGAACAAGTTCAAGTTGGCAGAGCTTGAGAACCAGCTAGTCACATGTGGGGAAATCGCACCGGCTACCGATGCCAAGCCCGTTCCTGGCCAGATAGGCGCTCAAGCAGCGCTCAAGACACAAAAGCGCACTGAGAAAGTCATCAAAATTAATAAGGAGCGTCGGCAGAGCAAAAGAATGGAAATATCAAAGAAAGTATATCAAAAAAGGAGTCCATTAATTACATCCACAGTAATAGTGAGGAAAGTGTCCATTTGTACGTTACTGTAAGCTCGGCCCTCCCTTACTACTACTTATCTCACCTTTCCTTACCTTCTCGCGCCTCCACCCGGCGTCGCCATCAACCTTAGCGCCGGCGTAGCGCCCGCTCTTACGCGCCGCCTTTTCGCGCTCGCGCCTCTCGCCACTCCAGGCTCGTGACCCCGATCTCTGACCGCCCCAAAAGGCTCAGTGATCGAGGTGGTCCTGTACAGTACCACCCCGATCCCCTTCATCACCTGACCAGGGATATATTTTCTTTTCTCATCCACCTTCGTTGCCCTATCTCCTACTACGTGCAACGAAGGTGTGTTCATTCTTAAAAATCATGTTATTATATTTTACTTACTATCTCCTACTACGTGCAACGAAGATAACATTGTCTTGTCATTGCCCGTGTGATTTCAGTGAGGCTAGCGAAGCACGCCAGCCTTTCACTTTTTTTTTGACACCGACATCTTTCTTCTCACGAAGAAATACCTCTCACGCTGTCTCGACTACCGTCAACACCGAACCCACTGTTGACACGAGCAGAAGCCCGAAGGAGAGCAGCACTGCCCTCCCTTCTTACTGCCTTTCCCTCCCCTGCTCCTACCCGAGAACCTGATACCTCGGAAGGATACCTCACACCGCGATCTGGATCGCCACTCACCCCCACAACGCCCACAAGCCCCATTTCGGACACATCGTCGATAAGCGAGCCCGACATCATCGCCACCACCACCCACGGTAACCGACGATCAGCTTCTTATTTCCCATCATACCCAAAAATGGCTCACACACCCACATCTCTTGCCGAGGTCAAGTGCTACAAGTTGAAGGACTGCCCTATCCTCACAGCTGGTCACATCACTCCCCTCATTCACCAGTCTTGGTCTCTCGCCGCCCGTCGATACCAGAAACATGGCGGTATTGACGCCAAGGAAATCGTCAGCTACGTTGCGACCGGAATGATGGAGCCGAGACTCATTGCGTGGTACCAGGCGGATTCCACCCGCATTGATGCCCTCACCTTGAATGACTATCTCGCCGAACTTGGAGTTTTGGTACTCGACAGGAACTGGCAACACAAGATCCGGGAGGAAATCCTACTCACACGTCAGGAGTCCCAGCCGTTTATGCATTGGAAGATCGCGATGGAAAACCTAAACGCCCTTCTCACTACATCTGCCCCCACCTTTGCACTCACGAAGGCTGGACTTAAGGTCCAGCTCGAGGCAAACCTCCGTCCCGCACTTCGTCTCAGCCTCGCGACCGAACCAGTCCTCGCTACCGAACTCGCCGCATGGTCACTCGAAGTCAAGGACCGAGACGACCGCCTCACGGACGAAGAAGCACGAGTCCGCGTCATCATGGCCGAAGGCGAACACAAGAAGAAAAAGGACCTGCTCAGCCGCCTCAGCGACCCACGTCCAAAATCATCCACTTCTTCCTCCACCACCTCTACCAACTCAACCTCTGGCAATTCGACTTCAGTCACCAAATGGCTCGCGAAGTTGACCCAGGCCGAGAAGGATCTCCTCAAGGAGCACGACGGTTGCACCCGTTGTCGCAAGTTCTATGTCGATCATGTCGGAGAGGAGTGCCCGATGGTCGCAGAGAAGATCTGGCCAGACCCTGCCACCACACCCGTCCTCACTGCCGAGATGGCAAAAGCGGCTGCACTCAAACACAAGAAAGTGGTTGCCGCCACCTTCAACTGGGATAGCGACTCACCTCCTCCTCTCGATGAACACACGGACTCCTCTGACTCGTACGTGCCTTTCAATTCCCCCCATCTCTCTCCTGTCTTGGACTTCTTCGGACCTAAAATCCAAGATTTTCCTAAGCCCGTGACTTCCCTGCTTGACATCGGTTGCACCACTATAGTGATTAGCGACGAGCTTGTCACCGAGCTCGGCCTTCGTCGTTTTGCCCTCCCCAAAGAGGAAGACAACCTGGCATCGCTGTCGAAGGAACCGTTGAGATGCAGGGAATGGGTTCGGATTGAGATGTCGTCGGGGAATGGTGTTTGGAAGTCACGTACACATAGAGCCAAGGTCTGTGTAGGTTTACCGATACCCATAATTCTTGGAATGTCATTTCTTTCTGCCGAACGAATTGTGATCGATACTGAGCTACGTACCGCCCGAGACAAGGCCACTGGTTACGACCTCATGCGAACGGACCCTATCCCACCACGTCCTATCGTCTCTCCACCTACCCCCAAAAATAAACACACCAAACCCACAGTCACCCCTGCCGTGCTTACAGACAGTCTCAACCTCCCATCCATGCCCTCTGAGCCGCCACTCGCAGGATACCTCTGCCCAGGACCTGTGCTAGCCGCTGTTCGGGAGCGAATTGAGATCTTGACGTTTCGTGAAACCCTCGAGAAGAAAGACCTCGAATTCAAGCAGAAGTTTGCCGACCGTTTCCCAGCCAGGCTGCCAGATACCCTTGATGTCCCAGATCATATCTATCATCGAATTAGGCTGAAGGACACGTCGAAGGTTGTTGCTGGCCGCGGATACCACGCACCACGCAAATACCATGCAGCATGGAAGGAGCTCTTGGACGAGCACCTGCACGCAGGCCGCATCCGCGAATCATCATCCGAATATGCCTCACCCGCCTTCTGCGTACCGAAATACAAGGATGGGAAACCAAATCTTGACGTACCGCCCCGCTGGGTGAACGATTACCGTGAACTGAACCAAAACACTGTCCGCGACAACTTCCCCCTACCCCGTGTTGATGAAATCTTGGCTGATTGTGGCCGCGGAAAGATCTTCGGGAAGATCGACATGACCAACTCTTTCTTCCAGACGCTGGTGCACCCTGACGACATCCACCTCACCGCTGTACGGACACCTTGGGGCCTCTATGAGTGGGTTGTCATGCCTATGGGTGGCTGCAACGCTCCAGCAACACACCAACGTCGAATGACGGATGCTCTCCGCGAGCTCCTGGGGAAGATCTGCCATGTCTACTTGGATGACATCATCATATGGTCAGCCAACGTCGAGGAGCATGAGAAGAACATTGCATGTGTCCTGGAAGCGCTACGGAAAGCCAATCTCTACTGCAACATCAAAAAGTCCATCCTCTTCGCCACCGAGATCGCCTTCCTCGGCCACATCATCTCTGGCGACGGTATCAGCGCTGACCCACTGAAAGTTGATCGGATTCTTGAGTGGCCACAGCCCACGACAGCCACCAATGTCCGAGGATTCCTAGGGATTACACGTTACCTCGCTGCCTTCCTACCTGCCCTCGCTGAACACACCAGTGTATTGACGCCACTGACGATGAAAGAATGCGATGTGGAGTTCCCAACCTGGACCAATGCCCACCAGTCCGCATTTGAAACCATCAAGCGCCTTGTCACCAGCGCAGAATGTCTGACTGTCATCGATTACGACGCACCCAACCAGAAGATCTTCGTCACGACCGATGCCAGTGACCGCCGAACAGGCGCGGTATTGAGTTTTGGCGAGTCTTGGGAAACCGCTCGTCCAGTTGCATATGATTCCTACCAGCTCAACAGTGCCGAGAAGAACTACCCTGTCCATGAGAAGGAGCTTCTCGCAATTGTAAAGGCCTTGAAGAAATGGCGTTCCAGCCTTTTAGGCGCACCATTCGAGGTCTTCACAGATCACCGCACCCTAGAGTACTTCCAGTCCC
Organism: Pholiota molesta; assembly: GCA_014925825.1. Classification (NCBI taxonomy): domain Eukaryota; kingdom Fungi; phylum Basidiomycota; class Agaricomycetes; order Agaricales; family Strophariaceae; genus Pholiota; species Pholiota molesta. Next base: position 159,932 of record JACGCK010000090.1, read on the forward strand.
AGAAAGATATGTCACGACGCCAGATGCGCTGGTCGATGTACCTTGCAGACTTCGACTACACTATCACCTACATCCGAGGAGAAGAAAACTCCGTAGCCGACGCCCTTTCTCGTATGCCCGATGATCCTCCTACCCCCGTCTTAGCCGCCTGTGCCTTAGCCTATACACGCTCTCCAAAACCCCACTCCCTCGCTGCTGGAATCCTTCAGATCTCGTCAGACCAATCAATGTTGGAGGGGATTATTGCTGGTTACGAGACCGACAATTTCTGCGCGATGCTCCTGGCAGACATCAAGGCCGGCAGTGCAGTCGAGGGGGCCACGTACTTGAATAAACTCCTCTACGTCGGCCGTCGCCTTGTCATCCCGGACGACGTGAAGATTCGTGAACTCCTCTACCACCTCGCCCATGACACACTTGGGCATTTCGGCTTTGATAAGTCCTACGAAGCTCTGCGCGACTCGTATTACTGGCCGAACATGCGCCGCGACCTCGAGAAGGCGTACATACCATCCTGTGCAGAGTGCCAACGCAACAAAGACCGCACCTCAAAACCTGCCGGCCCTCTACACCCCCTTCCAGTGCCTGATGCCCGTTTCACCTCGGTCGGTCTCGATTTCATCGGACCACTACCCGAGGAGAATGGGAAGGACACAATCCTCTCCATGACCGACCTCCTAGGCGCTGAGGTTCGCCTCGTCGCTACACACTCCTCCAACACAGCTGCCCAGATTGCCGTGGTCCTCTTCGACGAATGGTTCTGCGAGAACGGCCTCATGGACAGCCTCGTGTGCGATCGTGACGCGCTGTTTACGTCACAGCTCTGGAGTGCCTTCATCAAGCTGACCGGCGTCAAGATGAAGATGTCGACTTCCTACCACCCCCAGACCGATGGCGGATCCGAGCGCACCAACAAAACCGTCAACCAGGCGATCCGCTACCTCGTCGACGCCAATCAGAAGGGCTGGTCCACCCAGTTGCCAAGAGTCCGCTTTGCCATCATGAACACCGTGAACGCGTCGACAGGCTACTCGCCCTTCCAGCTCAAGACAGGCAGATCCCCCCGACTCATCCCTCCTCTTGCACCCCTCAGTGACGACGCCTCCCCTGCCGAGATAGACGCCCACACCCTGATAGCCGAGATTGATCGCAACATCAAAGACGCCCAAGACAACCTCACTGCGGCGAAAATCCGACAGGCGTACCATGCAAATGAACATCGCGCCCCGGAGGACGTCTATGAAGTCGGAGACCTCGTCATGCTCTCCACCACCCACCGGCGCCGCGACTACAAGCGCAAGGGCAAACGCCGCGTGGCCAAATTCATGCCACGTCACGACGGACCGTACGAAGTCCTCAAAGCCTTCCCAGAGCGTTCCGAGTACACGCTACGCCTGCCCAACAACCCCAAAACCTTCCCCGGGTTCCATGCAAGCCACATGAAGCGCTTCATTCCCAATGACCCCGCCCTTTTCCCGGACCGCGAGTTCACGCGGCCAGGACCCATCATCACCGCCGACGGCGCCGAGGAAAACATGATCGACAAGATCGTCGATGCTCGCAAACGGGGCCGCGGACGACAATACAAGGTCCGTTGGATAGGATATCCCAAGGACCACGACGAGTGGCTTTCAGGGAAGGAGGTCGAGGACACGGAGGCTTTGGACATCTGGGAAGCCGAGAATGGTGTGGACGCCTGATACGTGCTTCAATTTTTTTTTCTCTTCTCCTTTTCAATGCCCTTTCCACACACAAAATTCTTCGGAGGGGGGAGGAGTGTAAGCTCGGCCCTCCCTTACTACTACTTATCTCACCTTTCCTTACCTTCTCGCGCCTCCACCCGGCGTCGCCATCAACCTTAGCGCCGGCGTAGCGCCCGCTCTTACGCGCCGCCTTTTCGCGCTCGCGCCTCTCGCCACTCCAGGCTCGTGACCCCGATCTCTGACCGCCCCAAAAGGCTCAGTGATCGAGGTGGTCCTGTACAGTACCACCCCGATCCCCTTCATCACCTGACCAGGGATATATTTTCTTTTCTCATCCACCTTCGTTGCCCTATCTCCTACTACGTGCAACGAAGGTGTGTTCATTCTTAAAAATCATGTTATTATATTTTACTTACTATCTCCTACTACGTGCAACGAAGATAACATTGTCTTGTCATTGCCCGTGTGATTTCAGTGAGGCTAGCGAAGCACGCCAGCCTTTCAGTTACATACTAGTGATTCCAGTAGCAGCAGCAACAAAGAAAATGCACATCTCGTAAGTAGGCCCAAGCAGTAACATGATTAGCAAGCTAACATTTCTTCAGTATCGAGGTCCATTGTTAGGGTACGGGGGGTAATTAGTATTTTGGGGCCCCGCATAATCAGTGTACGGAGTATGCAAGCTCGCAGTGCTCCCGTTCCATGTCTGGCTGTCGTTGTTCTGCTGCAATGGCATGAACGCACTGGAATCCGACGACCGCACCCCGCGCGCACCACCAAGCACACCAGCCACACCGCCGCCCACACCGCCCGGGTTGTACGACGACATGTCTTTACGCGCACCCGCCGCAGCGCGTCGGCGGCGGGCGATGATGAAGCCGATGGAACCGCCTACAATCGCGATGAGCGCTACACCGCCGACAATGACACCGATAATCAGTCCCAAGTGGCTGGTTGAACCCGAGCTGGGATTCGCTGTGCCGGTGGTGCTCGAGCCAGATGCAGACCCCGAGGCCGAGTTCAGCCTGACACTCGAAGGAAGCACACTCGCAGGCGCAGTAGGCTGTGTGCCGATTTGACCGTTTCCAACTATGACGTAGGTTCCATTGCTTGGAATGCCGTGGATGTTAACGAACAGCATGGCAGGTCCGGGTTGGAAGAGGTTGGCATTTGGAGGAAGTTGGGCCACATGCAATGTGATCGACCCATCGCTGTTTACCGTGTATGTGTTGTTGAGCTGCAGATGGCGCTGGCCCATGTTCATAGCATGCGTCGTGAATCCACCGCGGATCAGGACTACTGTGGTGTTATCGGCGGCATCGTTCGCCGACCCTGAATAGGAGGAAGCGGGGATCGTAAGGTCGAATGGATTGCCGCCATATGTCAAATTGGAAGGAATTCCAGTCGGAGATGGGCGAGTAGCCGCAGAGAAATAGGGGGGATAAAATATCTCCGCTTCATACGTCGTAGGGAAGATAGTGGAAATGTTGTAGTCGATGTTGGGATTAGAGCCGGCAATGAGTACAGAAGCATCGGGAAGGAGGATAGCGGATGAATGGTATAGGCGGGGGATTTTCGATGCTTGGAATCCTGCATTGGACCACCGACTACCGGCAGGTGCGTTTGGGTTGTAGATGGCGGGAGTGAGGACAGGGCCTGACGCCAGACTCTCTCCAAAAGGCATCAGTGAAAAACTGGGGCTGGAAAGAGTGCCCTGGTTTGAATATCCAGCTGTGCCATTCAGTCCACCATTAACCACAAGCATAGTCCCATCGGGAAGGGCAATAAATTGCCCCATAGTCCGTCCTTCCAGCATGTTATCATCTTGAACATATACAGGCGCAGATCCGTCCTGTGGCTCAGGGGTGATGCGCTGACAGTCTTTCGATGCAGGATAATTCCACGTATCGATATAAGGGTATGAATAATTTCCGAAGGCATATTCGGGCATATCCGTGCCACCGCAAAAGATCATTGTTGGGGTGTAGTTGTTTGCGGGTGTCAGAGGCAACATAGCGGCGGCGCCTGAGGCAGGGTATACACGCACAACACCGCCTGGCATGGGGGGCAAGGGTGTTTCGATGTTATTTTGATGGTCCCATAGCACTATGCGTCATGTTCATTAGCAGCTAGCTATAAGCAAGATATATTTTGTGACTGAATAAATACCTGTTGAGACGTTTGCCTGCACAAACATTTTACCGGAAGGCATGAGGTACGTGTGCGCATATGCATTCAGGCCAGAAGTTTGGATCAAAAAGTTGAAGGTCTGAGGTTGGCCAGATCGAGGAGGATAATATTCGTACGTGCTATCGGCTGCGTTTCCCTCTGTTACCGGGTCGACATTTGGGTAGTTGCGATTGACGTAGCCGCCATTTACAAAACCTCCAATAATAACCACGTCTCCTTCCGCCGTGGCCTCCGCAGCTGAGTACCAGCGACTATGCTGCATAGACAGGACAGTAGGATCATCAAACCAAGTACATTGAGGGGAAGTGAAGTCGGAACCATCAGGGCAAGGATTCAAAATTCGTATCGCTCTTGTTCCATCGAAGTCTTGGTATGTAGAATCCCATGCACCGGAGTATCCTCCTGGATTTGGTTGCGATCCAATGTTGCCTCCTGGGCCAATGGCTCCATTCCCTCCAAATGTGACGAAAGAGCCATTCGGAAGATGCATGCCAGAAGAACAGAATGTGTTTGTTCTGACATCCATCGCCGTTGCAGTCCTCGTTGTGAAATCCCTGATATTTCCCGGTCAGCCTGGGCTCCATATCGCACAGTGTATGTAGACGCACCAGACCGATCCCCATGCAGGGTGTCCATTAATTTGTGCGGGATTTCCCTCAGCTTTATCGAGCATATACACCTTCCTATCATTACCCAGGAACATCTGAGGAGGATGGGTTAGCCTTGATTGTGTGTGGACCAAAACGTGGCTGTCTCGCACCATCATAGCACTGATTAAAGTATTTCCTCCATCTGCAAATGTACCAGCAGTTGCTGCAAGCGCGGGGGACGAGGCGGTGGCTACCAGGAGAAGTGCCAGAAGAGAATGTGAGGACAGCATGGCGGCGAAAGCTGCTGCCTGGAAAGAAAAGAGAACGCAGTGAGGTGGAAGAGAGGGAGAGAAGAAGGCGGCGTGATGGGGGCGATTGAGCTCAGCCACGGTGTCCGCTCAAGTTCACACGCCCCTTCATGACAACATTCCCGCTATTCTTAGATGTGGTCCTATTTATACCCCTCTTGCCGTCCGGCGGCGTCCACCCTGATACTTCAAACTCTAACACAGCCTTTACGAAATATGCAAGGATCCGTTTTCGCCTTCGTGAGGATGTTGCAGGTATACATTATTGCAGTAGTACAGGCTCAGAGGAACAACATTATTGGCTGACACAAATTTTGTCCACTCGGCCACATGAATAAAAATTATTTCCGACGGCGTGGACTGGCTCGACTAGGGGACAAACTTGGCTCGACGTCTATTCTTAATGTGTGCTAACTACCGACGATCGGAAGCAATCGGGTGACAAAAAATCGTTCACGAGTCAGAATGCGCAGCCATGTTGATGTAGAAAATTGGTATCTGCTTGGTATCAGCGCCTATTTCATTGCTTGTGAGCGACTCAACGACAGATATTGGATAGATTGGGCCGTATTTCATCTATACTAACGCAGCAGAAATGACCATCAGTCGTGCATATTCTGTTTACCTACGGTGAAAGGGTGCAGAAACCGTTTTTGACAGGAAGGACAGACTCTTGACCACAGCGCCTACACATCGACGAACGACTGTCAAGTTCTGCAGTTGCTCATGATGTCATTTGTCCCTGAATGGTTCTGCCAGTTCCCGGGCCAGTCTTCTCCGAGCGTCTCCGAGTCCTCCAAATCTCTTTCCAATTTGTTCCTTTTACAAACACCTCGCAAACACCCGTTGCACGTATCTCAATGTCGAAGAACCCTATCTCTGGATGTCGGCGACCCGCAAAGAAAATATCAACCTAATAAGACATGTGCAGCCACGTACATTCATTACCTCCGGCTGAGGCGGTGTCATCGTCAGTTCCGTTGATGGAACGCCTAAACGGCCAGCCACGGGAGTCCCTTGCGGTAGAGCAGGTCTCCTCATACCACTATCATCGCTGGGCGACATATCTTCGAATCTGGGATTCGTAAGATCACAACACAAGGCTATCCATGTTTTCAACAATGTTCTCATTTCCGTGAGTTCTTGCACCTCGAGAAGGAGCTTTGAATTCTTCAGTGCCCCTGTGCTGCTTCCTCGTGCAAATCTTAGCCATGCTGAACATGATAAATTACTGACTTGTATCTTTTTGATGTTTAGATTCCAGTACTATTGCTAACCTTTCAACTTGTTACCGCCCTTCCCCGCCCGCTTGCAAATGACTTTCTGGACACAAACGACTTGGTCAGTCGAGCGCAAGGTCCTAGCAGCTGTTCTCTCCTGGATCTCGACGATGCCGAGTCGCGTGAGTTTGGCTTAATTCCAAATCCTTCAGCGTCTCCACTAACTGATACTACAGTTCCTGGCTGGTCGAAACTCGAACAATACGCACGCAGCACTTGGGGCGAGGGTGAATGGACAGTCACCATCAATCCTCCTGGTGTACGTTATTCGTGTGGATTATACTGTCTCCGAAGCTGATGTATACTTGAATGCAGTATAGAGACAAGCCTGCAACTATGTGCGTCACTGGGTTTTCGAAAATCATCGAAGCGGGTGAGCATATGTCGTCCACACACCGTCAACTCCCCACTGATAGGCCTTCCAGGCGATCCCAATTGCACGGAGACAAGAGTGGGCATACAGCCAGAGAAAAAGGATGGAACAACTATCAAGGTCGATGAAGGGTTTACGAGTAAAGGAAATTGGAACATCACAAGCAAGTATCTTCAACTTCGGCTTCATTGCCTACCTAATGGATTCCATTGAATGTAGATGTCACTACCGCTGCCCACGCCGAATTCTTCGAAGCCCATTTCCTTTTGCCGAATATTACCAAACTCCACTTGAATTCCATGAAGGCGGTTGGAGCGTTCATCAATGCGCCTGACAACAGGTTTGTCTTTCGACAAGAACAAGATCAGCAGATTCTTGAACCATGATTTCATCCAGTTTCGTCACGACTGCAACGAATGTGACGATTAAGAGCGCAGAAATTACTCCAGTTCCTGACAAACATTGTATTGGAACGGTAAGAACAAGTCTCTTTTTGCTTGCATAATATCTGACTCTCGCCTTTTGATTGCAAACAGATTCATAACTCACAGTGCATCATTCCCGCTCATGGAAGAATCCAGTTAGTGGCATCAGGGTATATCTGGTTCAACTACAAGACCAAGGTCAACCACAACCGTCTTTCACAACTCTTTCTACCGTTGATATATTTTCTCTATACAGAGAGCACCTCTGGCCAAACCTAAAGGAGCAAAACACTCGAGATGTATGCTTACTTTAACAAAGGCTGAACTTGACTGATAAAAGCCGAATTAGATACCGTCAAGATCGAAGATGTTCTTAAAAATGCAACGGACCGATCTGCGTGGATTGATTACCAGGGCTACATGAACACTTCGATGCGCTATGACTATTATGATGAATGTGAGCACTCCATAGCTTTCGTCACGATCAAGGCGCGGAGTCGCTCATGTATGTTGTGTAGGTCGTTGGGCTAACAATTTGTAAGGTGATATTGGCGGTTCGAAGTTATGTTCAAGGTTGTACTGTAAGACTCTGAATAGCATTTTTCTGACACGTCAGCGCGTTCAACAATGGCCGTTATCTGCTTATGGTCCGGTAATGTAGGAATTTTCCCAGTCAAGTTTATGCTCTTCGGGAATAAGAATGCACATCTAAAGCTTTCTACTCATATAGAGCAGGGCTGATGGAGATCAAAGATGACAAAAAACATCGAGCCTTGTCCAACACGTGTTAGATGTCTTTTGCATTTCAACTTCCATGTCAACGAACCCATCCGACTCTCGAATCTGTCCCACAAAAGCATTCGTGTTGAACCTAGCGCTCATGCTTCAAAAGTAGGATATAAAAGGCCAACCGAACAGCAAAGAGTCTCTGCAACCGTACCGCAGAGTTCCAAAGCCAATTCCAATGCGTCTACAGTACCAAACCAGCACATTCCTGGCCGTTGGTATTACCTGGCGACGATCTTGCGTTGGATCCAAAGTGCCCCGCTCAGAGTCTACGCCAGTGGCTCCGTTAGAGAGCGTAATCCAGTTACTTCTGAAGGAACATCGTTATGTCGCTGCGCCTCCGCCATAGACTCCGAGGTTGATTTATGCGTCGCTGGACCTCTCCTAATATCGTGGACAAAGCCGACGTTGTGAAGTCAAGTCGCCTAAAATAAAGGTTATTGTTGACTATCTGACCGCGTACTACCACGGGATGTCCGTGAAGAATTTGCCACCTTCGACTCTTAAATTTGCGAGCTGGGACAGTGCAACAACGGCGTCAACCAAAGGTCAAAGGAAAAACAGAGAAGAAGGCGCCGCGGTACGTGGGATTGAACACACTCGAATGCATTCGGATACGCACAAGGGCGTCCAACGATCGTATATTCGACCGCCAACTGAATCTGGACGACCTGCTCGACGCAGCGATCAGCATCCTGCCTGAAGACGCGTATGCGCTCGTCCTTCTTGTCGACCACGATCTTTATGAGAGCGCCGAGGACGAGTTTGTCTGCGGGCGTGCGTACGGGGGGAGTCGTGTTGCTGTCATTTCGTCCGCAAGTATAATCCATTTGGATGCGATCCAGGGGGTAGAGCGAGATCATGCGTGGCCAGCGTCTCATTGGAAGCTTATGTCGGGGCTTGCTGTGACGCGACCCCGCAGCCTGCAAAGAAAAGAGTCAAAGTCACAATTAGCAGCAACAAACGAAATCCGTCCAATCTTCATCTCTTGACGACAGAGAGCACGTTGGCTCTCCCATACACGCAGCACTGATCGCTCATCAATCACTACCTTCGCTCGATAATCGCCGCCAAATTCACACTCGACGGTCTATGGCTCGGCCGTGTCTGTCGAACGGCCGCCCATGAACTGGGCATTGCTTGGATGGACCACTGCACATATTACGCCTGTTCAATGCAAGGCAGCGCATCGCTCAAAGAGGATGCGCGACAGCCTCCTTACCTTTGCCCTGTTGACCTGGCCAAGATGATATCCGCGACACAGACAACACCAGGAGAGCGATATAGGGCAATTTTGGCGTTTTGTGCGAAACACGAGGGAGTGCATTTGTTTGATGCCTTTCGAGCGTGGATAGGCGGAAGGCTGGAGGAATTCGTGAACCCAGATTCATAATAAGAGCGGTTGCATTTCTTTTATCTGGAATAAGTAGATGGGGAAAATATACCACAATCGAAATCTAATCGGCGAGAGTGAGGAATGAAAATTTATATTGGAAGACAGTGCATTCACCTTTGAGTAACGAGGGCAGATCCAGACTGTATATCAAGCTTCTGTTCTTAATTTCTCCTCTCGGACGAGACATACCAATCTTAAAGCGTGAAGCAGTCCCCAGATGCTCTTCCTTCTCGTTATGTACAATTCCGTGATTGTCATGAGTTTAACACGGTTGAACGAAGGGCCGCTTGTATGGTGAATGGCAAAAATCACCGGTGTCCTTTTGCGTGCATGGCCAACAACATAGACTGATGCGACAAAGAATCGTGGTGAACTCCCCACTTCTGGTGCGTACACTGGCGCAGAGGCAGCGCCGGTTGAACGATGGACGCCAGAGTGGCCACATCGCCGCCCAGATCGATGTAACGGGTCGACCGCCACATCTATGTGTAGCAGAGAGTAAGATTGCAACAGATGCCATCAGTCTAAGGGTGTCGGCGTGCGAGAAGGAAGGAGATGAGACTCGAAGAGTTCAAAGCTGGCTGGACGGGTCTCCAACACGCCTTCGCAATTACAATCTCCGCAATGGTTCTTCACAGCTTCATTTACGGCATTTGCTCTGTCGTCCTCTGCATGAAGCCTATTGTAGCATTGTATTCGTTTGCGTTATCTGGAATCCAAACAGAAAGATGTGCACGAGCACCTATAGATAGTCCAAGAGCTGCGGTACTTGGTTGTCTGATCGGTTCCAGAAGCTTCGATTGCCGCCTTCGACGACGCGCCGCGCACTAATAACCAGCTCCGTTTTCTTTTCAACCACAGCGACTTGTACGCACTCTCCCCCTCCCTCCTTCGTTCCGCACAAGATATGCCATTGAACTATTCAAAGTGGGATCAGCTCGAGGTCAGTCGCTTTACCATCTCCATCGGACAATCATCTTAGGCGCTCATACCACGATCTAGTTATCCGATGACTCGGACATCGAGGGCCACCCCAATGTCGACCACAAGTCGCTGGTTCGGTGAGTTATATTCTCTCTCAAAGAACACAGATTGTAATCATGCTCTCGATCCCGCAGAATGAGACAGCGCCAGATTCACGAACAGCGTGAAATGCGCAAGTTCAAAATCAAGAACCTGACCGCGCAGATCGCCTGCAACGAAGTTCTCCTGCCCCGCATCAAGAAGATCCACGCCGATCTCACGAACCCATCGTCCTCCACGCCCGTGCCCGCCTACTTCAACGCCGTGGTCGACCAGCTTCAGACCAATCCATCGCCCGATTGTCCCCCCGGAAATGATCCTACTAAAATCGAGCAAACCTACGACGGCATGCTGCTCAGTCTGCTCAAGATGGTCGGCGAGAAGGCGAAGGAGCGCGTCAAGGAGGCGGGTGTATCCGAGTCTGAGAAGGAGGAGAGGCTGGCAAAGGAGCTGGCGAAGGAGATGGAAGTGCACGTCAAGCAGCTCGGCGAGACGATCGAGAAGGACAAGAAGGACCTGGAAGCTGAAGAGGCGGAGCAGAAGAAACATATCACCATGGACGACTTGCACGAAGGATTCGAAAGCCATGTAAGTCATAATTTCAGCTTGATCAGTGCGAGCTGTACCCTCAACTTCCCGTAATATTTCAGTACGTTCCCCCAACACCTGCACCACCACCAGTGCCTACCAAGAGCTCGGACAAAGGAAAGCAGAAACAGAAAGAGAAGGTCACCGAGATCGAAGTCCTCAATCCCAAATCCGCTGCTCCATCTACTGCTCCATCGAACGCTACAGCCGATCCCGAGGATGACGATAACGAAGAAGAAGAAGGCCTACCCGAACTGACGCCTTCCCTAGAAGAATTCTCCAAGATCCCTCTCTGGAACTACCAGAAATCCTTCGAGTTTATCCAAAACCACCGCGACGTGTACGTCCCTGGTGCATCCGACGCCCTGTTAGTCGCCGCCTTCACCGCACAGGGCGAAGGGAAATCCAAGTATGCGAAACAATGTGTTCATCAGAGCCTGCTCCTCCAATACTGCGAGAAGCTCGGCCGCGATGGCGTTGGCCTCTTCTTCAAAAAGCAAGTATCTTCCCCCACCCAAAACCTCACATCCACCCTATGCTAACCATCATTCTTCCATCACCAGGATGGTCAACGGCGACAAGCGCGCCCTCAAGGTCTTCGTCGACGACGTCGAGAACACCTACAAGCACATCGTCGAGCGCGTGCGCGTGAACAAGGAGGAGGCCAAGGCCGCCGCGGGGCGCGAGCAGATCCAGCTCGTCCCGGAGAACCCGGACCAGGTCATCTCCTTCAACGTGCCCGACGGGCCGCCGCCCGAGAACCTCGTCCTCGAGGGCCCCGGCACGGAGGGGCTCGACATCGAGCAGGTGCGCCAGGCGCTGCAGTTCCGCTGGGACGTGTTCCAGAGCTTCCCCGAGGCGCTCCAGGACGCGCTCAGGAAGGGCGGCCTGGACGATGTGAACGAGGTGTTGGGCGATATGGATGTGGTGGAGGCGGAGGGGATCGTGAACAGCCTTGATGCGGCGGGGATTCTGAACTTTGCGGATGGTGGGATTCGGGACCAAACGGCGGAGGGTAAGGCGTGAAGATAGTTAACGGGTGTTGTAATATTCTCTGTAGCTGCTAGCATCGAGGCGCTTTTTTGTCATATGTAATCTTTCACGGTCTGGATTGCATTTAAATAATATACTAACCTCTTTTCTTGGTGCAAATATGATTTCTCTGGATAATATCAATCTGGTCTGACCATAACATTCGAAGTCTGGCGCAAGGTTAAATTACATTTCGGGTATATTACATACAACATTGTTTTAACATCCATTACAAGGTATCATATCCGGGTCTCATCGTATCTAGTGTTGCAGAAAAATCATCAGAAGTCGTCCTCTTCCTCCTCGTGCCAATCAATATCATTCAGTGCACTCTCGCCTTCCTCGTACAGTTTGTCCAAGCCAGTCAGCGTCTCGAGATACTTGATGTCGTTAAACGCTTGAAGAAGCATCGAAATCCTTCCTTCTCGTACGCTTGGAGGACCTACACAAGCCACGAGCCGGACGTTCAGATACGGGAAAAAAATAGTAGACCATGGAAAATATGACATACAATCTCACTGCAGCCTGTGCATCTAGTATACGCATCGCCCACAAGCGGCATGGTCTTGAACTGGCCCAAGAAACCGCGCAGCTGATGAGGCACCAAGCCGAGCACACCGCTCAGGCCTTCCTGCTCTTCACTAGCAGCGGCAGTGGCATTGGCATTGGGAGGCGGAGCAGGAGCATGATGCCTATTTCAAACGGTCACAAAAAGTAGTCAGAGCTGCAGGGAATATATATGATAAAGGCGATAACTACCTATCAGGGTGCTGCAAAAGGGAAGCAAGGAGTTCTACCGCCGTCGCAGCAGCGATGGGTGCAAGCCCAGGCCTTGTAACAGTACACATTTGATCAAGCGTGCGATCCGTAAGAGACTAGATGATGCAAAAATCAGCCTTCCCAGTTATCCTTTGAGCCGCAAGGGAACGGTTACGCACATCGGCAGGAGCGACGATATCATTGCAGTAGTAGCACCCCAGCTTCTGATGTGGTTTCCCATCGGCGCCTGTCGATAATGAGGAAGCACGAGCGCCATGGCGCATGACGAGGAACGTATCAAACCCAAGAGCTGCGTTCAGGACAATCTAGAGCCACATCCAGACAGATTCAGTAAACAGAATCGCCGCGTGTTCCTTCAAAAAAGATATACCTTTCCCTTCGCAGCCGAAATTACTGTCGGCAGCCAGCGGCTTTCTCGAGAGTCCATCAAGAGGAAGACCGCATCATGTTCCTCGATAAGTTTCTCCAGTTTCTCTACATCAGCCTGTGCTTGCGCAAGAGAGGTAGGGTTGGGTGGGATAGGATGTCCTGGCATGGGTATAGCGAGGGTATGTCCAGTAGCATTCTGCATACGAACACGGTGTCAGATGTATGATGAATAAACATATTTCATTGACTCACGATGCCAGGGAATATTCTCTTCAGGCTTTCAGCAGCGGCTTCTGCCTTTGGCTTTCCGCCGTCAAGACAGTCGGTAAATTCGAACAATGGTTGCCTAACGGATTCGAAAATGAAACTTTTCCAGAATCTACTAATGTGATCGTTCGGACGCCCCAGCCCTAACAGAGAAATGTCAATTAAAGAAACAAAAAACATCAAGAAAGAGGAATCACGCACCATCAAGGCCCGAGCTACATAGCACCCGAGTGTTCCAGCTCCCAACAGGAGGCACCTGGTCGAGGACATCTTATCCAGATCAAGAGCAGGCAGAATTCTCCACCTCATGAGCTTCAATTCAATCAACCGCTTGTGCTGCCAACTATCGCCCCAAAATGAATTTAATCTTCACCCATTCTAAGATAAACACATACCTGGTCGGATCCATCATTGGTGCAAGATCAGCTACACGAGGCCCAAGCTTTCCCTGTGGGTTCTTCTCCCATCCAACAGCGGAAGGACGCCCTGAGGCAGGATCTACGGCAGTTGCTGCGACTGTGAGAGTACCGATCTGACTTTTCCAAGGTACATTTGGAGACGCTGGAACCTCCGTGTCGCGCCATCGCAAGACACGGAGCTTGGAGGTTGTTTCTGGGTATAATGCACGGAGGTATGCAAGGAGGTTGCGAAGGGGCCATCCTGGATTAGACGGATCCGCCGAGGGATCGAGGAATGCGATCGTCTGCTTCTCGGGAGGCGTAGACGCGAAGAAAGATTCGTACTGCTCTACTGGAGCAATCGACACATTTCTTGACGCGTCTTCTCGGACGAGAAAGTACGGGAGTGGCGAAGTTTGGCTGCGCAGCTGGGCGTGGATGGTAGAGAGCTGTGATATGGCGCGTCAGATTTCAATGGATCACAAAAGCAATAAGTGCGTCATCCACCTTTTCAGGATCAAATTCCTCAGTGGCGTTCTGCCAGCCCTGTTCTGTGATATCCCATGCAGGCTTAGAGACGAAGGCCGGGAATGCGAACCAGTAGTAGTATTTGTACTTCTTGAGGTCCGCGAAGGTAATTAGAAGGAATCGGTTCAGTTGCGCTGTATCACGGTTCTTGATGATATTGTCCCAGATCTAGAGAGAAATAAGAATATTTTATGGCTGAAAGAGTAAACACACGGCTTGAGCTTCGTGATTGAAGAGAGCTGTCTTGTCTGCGGCTTTGAATTCCTCAATGGTATTGAAGTTCTTCAGCGTACCAACTGCGGATACAGACCCATGTGTTGGACTGAGGGATGTTATATAGCCGTTCATAAGAGTTGATTTTCAGCTACACACCTGTAGTCGTTATCGAAAGAGTCCGAACCAACTGTAGATTACACGGCAAGAGATCTCTTGGCCAGATTCTCTATCCTTGACACTTCGTCCAGCTGTATACGATCCTTGAGTTGGAACAGCCGCGTCTGAGAGCTTTAGGACATCAATTTTGAGGTCACTGAGTTTGTGCCATAGTGCTGGCTGCACTAAGGACGAGAAGGGCGTAAACTGCACGATCGGCATCGAGGATGGTTAATGAGACGGGTATGGGTTTGATGGTTGGGCGTAGGAGCCGATCTGAGCTTCGCTTGGGTAAATCAAGGAAATATGTGTATATGAGTCTCGAGGCTGGGTCGTTCTTTGTTAGTTTGTGGAAGAGAAAGAGGCGAGGATGATAAAAGAGTCAAGTAGAGGAGTCTGAACGACGCGGATGGCAAGCTGTGCCAAGATCTCGTGATGGCTTATCTTATCTAAACTACCTTCAAGGTTCTGATTCAATTAGAGCGCGCTGCTGAGTCCGCCTCCGGTTATCTCCCTTGCGTCGAAACCATAGTATGCACCCTCTGTGCCCAGTATCTGCCTTGACTCGGGGTCGGCTATCAGATAAAATCATGAAGGGATCACTCATCATCCATTCGCTGACTACCCGGTCCCGCATACTTACAAACCATGACATATATATTTGAAATGGTTCCCAAGAACGGTACGGAATCGAACTTACCCACCACCATCATCGCACAATGCCAGTCTATGAAATCTTCGTATTCCCTGCCTCCGACGCCTTCGTGGCCGACCCTGCCGCAGCACTGAAGCCGGCGCGCGAGTTTATGAGCAAGGTCGACGGTTGTCTTAGGTAGGAGTATCTCCTGACTTGGGAATTTGTGTTATGGCTAAATCTGAGGTCATTCCTAGCGTTCATGGAGGGGCGGCAGAGGAAGAAAAGACTGGTTATCTCGTGGTCGGTAAGGATTATGAGGCTAACTTCAGTAAATGTGCTCATAACATTTACTAGCTTGGGAGACCTATGAACATCATCTCGCCCTCATGAAACGCGAAGGATATCCTGATATAATTGGTCTGGCTCCCGTATTCGGTGAAGGAGACCCAAAGTTATACCACGTCGACTTTATTGAAAGCCCAGAGACTGCGCTCGCACAAAACGCAACTGAGATTTTAATCATGACACTGAAAGAGGGCAAGACCAAAGAAGATCTCGCTGCAGCCATTGCGGTCTTGGGTGCCAAAATCACTGCGGAAGAAGGGTGCTCTAAGCCTCTCGCCTGGGGGGAGACCCGTGAAGAGCCTGGAAAGACTTTCTTCTCTTTCCTCGGATGGGAAAGTTCCAAGGTGGGATGGCCATCATGATACTTCATATTTTGTTGTTAACTGCGCCTTTGCAGAGGCATGTCGAAGTTGTTGGCCAGAACTCCTACGAGACACCCATTCAGAATATGTACGCTGCCGCTGACATCAAGATCGTCCACGTTGATTTCAAGAAGGTTTTATGAGGTTTAAGTTGGTCCTGAGAACTTGGATGAGCATTAGACATCGGAAAGTACCTATCAATTTGGAAGACTTGAATACATTGAAAGGATATACAATTTCCAACACGACAACTTCCCTTGAGAACGAAATAATCATCAGGCATGTCTTATCAGGTTTGGGATGCATATGTATTAGAACATGAAGGCACCACCTATCCATCCGCCTGACTGACGCTCCCCAAATCCGGCCTCACGTATGTACGTACAAACCCACATTCAATATAAACGGTTCCCAAGAACTGTACGGAATCGATCTTATCCACCACCATCATCGCGCAATGCCAGTCTACGAAATCTTCGTATTTCCTGCCTCCGACGCCTTCGTGGCCGACCCTGCCGCAGCACTGAAGCCGGCGCGCGAGTTTATGAACAAGATCGACGGTTGTCTTAGGTAGGAGTATCTCCTGACTTGGGAATTTGTGTTATGGCTAAATCTGAGGTAATTTCTTAGCGTTCATGGAGGGGCGGCAGAGGAAGAAAAGACTGGTTATCTTGCGGTCGGTAAGGATTCTGAGCGCGAAATTCATCAAATGTGCTCATATCATTTAATAGCTTGGGAGACCTATGAACATCATCTAGCCCTCATGAAACGCGAAGGATATCCTGGTATAATTGGTCTGGCTCCCGTATTCGGTGAAGGAGACCCAAAGTTATACCACGTCGACTTTATCGAAAGTCCAGACACTGCCCTCGCACAAAACGCGACTGAGGTTTTAACCATGACACTGAAAGAGGGCGAGACCAAAGAAGATCTCGCTGCAGCCGTTGCAGTCTTGGGTCCCAAGATTACAGCGGAAGAAGGGTGCTCTAAGCCTCTCGCCTGGGGGGAGACCCGTGAAGAGCCTGGAAAGACTTTCTTCCTTTTCCTCGGGTGGGAAAGTTCCAAGGTGGGGTGTCTCTCATGATCTTTCATATGTTGTTATTAAGTGTGTCTTTGCAGAGGCATTTCGATGTAGTCGGCCAGAGCTCCTACGAGACTCCCATCCAGAATTTGTTCGCTGCCGTTGACATCAAGATGGTCCACGTTGATTTTAAAAAGGTTTTATGAGATTGCTTGCCGGCCGCTAGGTATACGAGCGACATGTATTAACAGCGAATATGCAATCGGGAAAATGCCAGGATCTCCAGCACTATATATCTCATGACTGACTTCTTTGAGAACAAGGCAAGGTTGATCTTATGTACTGTGATCTTATCAGGTTTGGGACGTACTGGTGCCGATCAGCTATATATAGCTCCAGGTTCTAACACGATTGGCTTCCTTTGAGAACGAAATTATCATCATGCTTATCAGTCCGGGACGCCGTATGTATGTCCTAGAGCCGATCAGTTATAAATACTAACTTGAGTGCGGCTCCATGGCATGGCATGGTTCCCTTTCCAAAGTTTGAACTTCGTTTCGTCCTTCGTCCCATCAACAATAAGCAATGCCTATGGTCGAATTTGTCTGGTGGCCTGGGACGGATGCCTTCCTGGATGATCTCGAGAACATAATCAAGCCAACCGTCGCCCACATTTCTTCCACGAAAGGCTGTTTGAGGTTCGTAGTGCACCATTCCATATCAAACCCACAATAGCCTCTATCAAATATCCAGGATCTGCCACGGTCTTGAAGAGGAGGACAAAACCAAGTTCTGGATGATAGTTGGTGATGGCACATCTCCCTAACCTCCACCGCATCTATATCCCGTCCTAACCATCATTATGATTTTTCGGGCCTCAAATATAGTTTGGCAGAGCCATGCCCACCATCAAGCGATGATGGACAGTCCGGATTACGCAATAATGGTTGGGAGACTGAAGCACTACTTCGATGGAGAATTGAAGATGAACCACGTCGAGTTCGCCGATGACGAACAACCGCCGTTCAGTGCACCAATCACAGCGATCTCGTTCCTTAGATCTGAGAACACGGAGGCCAAGGAGGCCGATGAAGCGCTACAGTCTCTAATGAAAGTGAACATCGGGGGTATCGGTGCGACTTGGGGCCAAACACAAGAAGAAACCGCACTGAAAATTGTGATCGTTGGTTGGGGACTGTCGAGGTAGGAGGCCGATTGCATATTCCCTTTTGCGTCGGTTAAAGTTATTGCAGAGTTATCCAAATCCTTCAGCACTTGTGGATGCCGACGTCGAGACTATTCACGTAAAGTTCAAGGAGGTATTTAGGTCTCGTGAGCGCTAAAAATGGGCATTGCTTATATGATTATTCCATTCGTTAAAGGCCGAAGAATAAATAAATCGGGTAAATCTATGAATGAAATCCAAGGTCAGGATATGGAATTAAGACATGTTGTACACTCACCACACCATCAAGCCCTAAACTTGGCTTTCTTCGACATATAAATCAACTCACGCTCCGGACATGCTGCCTAAGCCATGGCAACCAGGCAGAATCCACACTTTGACATTCATTGATGACCAGAGACTCGATTTGCTTGACCTGCGGGGTGGTTGCGCATCCGGGTTCGAGGGTCTGGCAGCCGCGCTTTGATCATGCGCACAATGGGGCCCGTCTGGACGTCGATGCATTCGAGAAGTTGACATGGGTGAGTTTAGGGCATCGAACTAGAGGAGAATTTGACGAGGAAGCAATTCTGGAGTATCGTCTGGCGGAAGGGAGTAGCCAGATAGTTAATTATCTTTGCCGCTTCTGTGTTTGAAACTTCGAGAATTTGAAGGTCTGGGGAGATGAGAAGGACCGCAATTATACGCGAAGTGTCAGCGGCGCAGGAGCGAATGGTGAACTCCGTAAGATTTGGATTACATCTCTCGACAACGTCCAAAAGTTCATTGGCGTAGGTGACAGCCTCGAGTCGAAGGATCTGCAATGCAGGTAGATCAGACATCAGTATAGGGTACCTGAATCTCTTGATGTCCAAGCAGGTCAAATGCCTCAGAGGAACCTCTGTCTTCAAGGTTAAGTCGAAATTATGCAAACAAGACATTCAAGCAGGGGATGGGCTTCTATAAATTCGTTAAATTCAGCCACTGTTGCGTCGCTGGCATTTTCCAACGTGAGTGACGAAAGGTTTTTGAAACTGAGATCTTGGAACATATTCCGTGTTATAGTAAGATGACGAAGGGCGAGATGTCGTAGACTTGGCAGCTCGTTGACGGGATTGATATCGTTCTAGCGTACGTGCGGCCGGTAATATCCAAGGTATCGAGGTGGCATAATGCATCAGACTTTCCGATGCGGCGCAATATTTTTCCATCTCCCAGCGTTCATATTTCAGCACACGAAGGTCTTCCCACCTCACTCCGCTCAGGATATCGTACGGCCAAGCAGGATCGCTAAGTACGTCCGCGTCCACAGATAGTTCACGAAGCTTTCCTTTCGATCGTTGAATCCAAGCTTTTGCTTTGTGTTTGGCCGATGGCGATCCAATCTGAGGACTTCCCATAGATAATGACAGTGATGGATGACCTGACGCCAGTGCTTGGAAACTTGAGAAAGCCCAATTACCGAGGTGTGTTTATCCTCAACGACCATCCTAGCAATTTCTCCAAACAGCTCTACGGAAGGTTTCCCATGTGGTCAATGCGCTTTCGCCGGCGTCGCTCCGCGTCCTCTTGGGCCTCCAATGCTTTTGCTTCCAACGACAGCACGAAGCGCGTCGTTCTGTATGTTCTTCCTTTAGCTTGCTCAGGCCTAGTTTAACCATCGTAAGAGACGCTTCGGGTTTGTTCACAGTAATAAACAGCTGTGCAGCGCGTGAATAGCCCTGCCATTGGTCGGGAGCGACTTCGATTGTCTTCTTTGCGTCCTTCAAAGCCTTCTTGGTCTCGCCGAGTTTGGCATAAACGGCTGCTCGTGTGTCAAGCATCAGGTAATTGTCTTGAGCACCATTATCGATCGCCTAGTCATTAAATTTCAGTCATGAAGGCAGGAATAGCGCTATGTAACTAACTTTATTGAACTGTTCCAGAGCTTGTTGAAGATCGCCGTTTTTGTAAAGGATTAAGCCTTGTTGAAAGTGTTTTTTCGACATATTGAGTGGCCACTACAGCTTCCACAAGAGTCCCTCCTATAATATAAAAGGTAGAAAGGATTGAGTAAGGTCTTGTTGAGGTTTGAATTTGAGAGGCGAAGCGCGTTCGCTGAGTCTGGCGTCACTCGTCACGCTCGTATCACATGACTTTACACTGCGCGTTAAGCCAAGAGCCGAGGGAACGCGCACCGACGACGTGATGACTCCCAAATTTCACTTGTTCACATCATGGATCTGATAAGTATCAGTGAGTCATCTTACCGTTGATAATATTGGTTCACTCGGAAACGTATAAGTACTTGAAACCTTCAGCCTTTCCTGTAGAATCCACAACGAAGACCAGCACACATCCCACTGTAGCACCTATCTCTGATGTCAGACTCATGGCAAGGTCGATTAAGGGTCCGCGCAAATGGACCTCCGAACGCCCGCAAGACCTTTCGAGGAGGCGCATCTGGTAGCCAACAACAACAGAGCAACGCTCCGACCCCTCCCCCACAACGTCGTAGCCTAATTGCAAGCCTGGAGGGCGCTTCTGACCCCCAAGACGGCTCCCCGCTCTTTATCACTATCCCACCCGAAATTCGTAACAGAATCTTTGCGTTCGCGCTGACTAGCTACGACGACAAATCGCATCCATACCCTGAAGACGCCTACTACTATCGGCCTGGATATCACTACCGCCAACGCATCGACACCGCACTGCTTGCCACATGTCGCCGCATCTACTCTGAGACGCACGATCTCCCAGTCTCTCAAAACGAGCATGTCTTCTGGGGCAGCGCCGACCGGGCCCCCCCAGGGTTGAAGTTCTCTGACAGTCCACGTCACTATTTCAAGCAGATGACCCTTGACCAGCGGAAGGCTGTTGTGGATGTCCACCTCTTCACTCAGCTTTTCTGGCTGGAGCGCACGTTCCCACACGTTTGCAATGAAATGAACCCAAAGCGCATAAAGATCACCATCCGGCATACCGATTGGTGGTACTGGGAGAACAATAAACCGTTGGTCATGAACACCGGCTGGGGAGACAATTTGAAGTCAATAAAGGAATTAGAAGTGCTGGAAGTCGAATTGGAAACGATGGAAAGAGATAAGGCCCAAGTGAGTAAAGCGCCACCAATTGTGACATCTCATGAATAATTCTCGTTCGTATAGTTGGATGCCATTGTTAAATCCATGAACACATGGACGTTTGCCCTGGACGGAGACCGCAAGCTGACAACAGAGGGAAATCAACTCGTCCGCGAACGATATCTGGGGCAAGGGTCTTTCAACCAATCCGGACATTCCGCCAATACCCACTATGATTCTGGCCTCAACCTCTGGAATGTGACACTGGTACAGAGACCGTCAGTGGCAGCGTCGGCGCTGGTGTACACCATCCCGCGGATACCCTATGTCGTATCCATTCTTCGATGGACGGCAAAGCAGAACCAGACTTAACTACTTCAGTGGCATGCGGACTATGTCATTCATTTTCAAGGTCGGTCGAAATCAATTATTGGGTGCGGTGTCGAATATGAACAATATTTTTGTATGTTGTAACAGTATATAGTTGAGCAACTGAATGATACCCAGGTTTAATGTTAGAAATTATGACACGCCACCCCTCACTTCCACTGCAATAATATCTCAGAGTCAGGCCTCAGGCCTCAGGCTTGTCCTAGGCAGATTCCAGAAATCTCTCCCTTAGAGCAATGAAGCCAACTTTATTCAATGTCCTGATCACAAGCTAAATCGAGTGATTACTGTAATATGATATTGACATCATTGATTGTCCCTTCCTCGACTGATAACGTACTCATGACATCCCCCCACCCGTGTCACGTCGAAGGCGGCCTCGAAGGGCCCTCCCAAGACGAACCACTCCCCACCAACCAAAACCACACACGCCCCACCGAAAACGACCTCCCCACCATCCACATAACCTCCTACGGACATCGCCTCGGGCCCCTCCTCCCCGCGCCCGACTTGGCATTCGACCTCCGCGCGCTGCCCAACCCGCCCAAGAACGTCCGCACCGGCCACACGGGCTCTCCAAAGCGCTCGGGGACGCCTTCTTTGCGGACGAGCGCGTGCAGCGGCGCTTTCAGGAGACCTGCGCCGCGATCCGCTCGCGGGCGGAGGAGGCAGCCGCGAGCGGGGTCGGGGCGCTGAGCGTGGGGGTGTGCTGCGAGTTGGGCAAACACCGGAGTGTGGCGTTCGTTGAGGAGCTGGGCCGCGTTCGCTTTGAGGGCTGGAATGTGGTCGTTAGACATAGGGATGTTCATCGCAAAAACTCCAGTCAAAAAACAGGTCGCTCTAGTAGCCGCAGAGTTGACGCCGATAGTGATTACTGAGTGCTGAGGCCTGAGGAGTCTACATACTTCAGATTTACACCTGACGCGTTAATACCCTCCTCCATATCGTTCCTGATAAATAAACTATGTACATGTTTTTACAACTACTAGATCCAATGTGGTATAAACTAGTCCCGATGAGTGCATAAGAACATCACACCAACCAATAGTACAAAGACCAAAACAGCCTTCCCTTCGAGTTGAGCCGTTTTGTCACTTGATCTTGCTCAACCTCTTGCTCTTCCTCTTCATACTCATCGATATACAGATTCACGCTATTCACATCAACGAGATCATGGAACTGTGACCTTCTTTGTGGATGGATGTCCTCGAATCGCGACGCCCTTGCGAGTCCAACGAAAGCAACGCCGTTCGGGCGTCGATCTGGGGGGATATAGTAGGAAGCGGAGGCGCAGAGCGTTTGAATGACATCCAAGCTATAAACATGATGATAATGATAGGAATTTCCACGTAGAAAGAGACAAAGTCGATCGGCGAGAATATTGGAATCACAGAGGACCATCCTTGTACTAGAAAAGAACGTTCAAGACTCTTGTAAGGGATAGGATATTTGGAAGACATACTCAGAATGAGAATGGAAACGGAGATTATCTGGAAATTTCCGGAATGAATGGGCAGTCAGACTAAAAGATACGATGCTCTTACAACAAAAGGTGGGCCCCATGGCCACGTCCACGAAGCCGATATTTGAGGTCTCCTAGCGGGCGACCTTGTTTGATCCACGCCTTACGGAATCTCCAACTGGAAAGACCAATTGACAGCCAAGCAATCTGAGAAAAGGATGACATTGAATTTTCCTCTAGACAGAATATCATGATTTTACGCACCTGATTCGAAACCCCGACGATATTTTGCAACCAGCCCCAAAGTTCGCCACTACCAATGAAGCTGGTGAAGAAACACAGGACACTGATGCTGCTCGTCATGGCGAGAGCCGGAAGCGGCGTTCCAGCGGAAGTGGTCCATGAAAATATCTTGGGAGCCTGGCGTGGGGTAGTCACCGACAAACCTATTCTGCGCATTAGGGCTGTTCGAAGAACGACGATATCAGAAAGAAATTACCGTAAAGAACTCGTGTGCCCGCGAACAAAGCGTGGTTCCCTGCCGATAGTACCGATGTAAGAATTACCGTGTTCATAAACGATGCAGCAACAGCTATAAGCAAGATCAAAGTCAGATTCATGAGACGCGTGGAAGCATTGATAGAATAAGTTACATGACCCAGCGGATTTGAATACAATTGTGAATGGCGAGGTTGTTGTGCTTCTATTTGATAGGTCCGGGTAGTCCCAAGGCACTGGCATATCCATATCATCAGTTGATTGACACTTGAGCATGTCAGGAATCAAATAATACCATTTAACCCAATTATTAGATAGTCAGAACATAGAAAATCATGATTCTAGGAGCGATACAATTAGTCTGGATTCTTATTTATGTTGTAGTCAGTGTCTTCATACCTCCAGAAACAAGATTGACTACTCGTGGCATATTTTTCGAAGGATTCTTCGTTTCCCCAGCTGTTATGCCGAGACTTTCTGTGCCGCCAACTAAGACGAAAGGTAGATGAATATCATAGAAATGGGGAAAATATTGGAATACCCACACGCAAAACTGGCAGTGACAAACACCCTCGCAAATCCACCAAACCCACCGACGAAAGGTGCACCTGGTATCCTCCAGTTGTCGAAGCCTATGAACGCATGTTCAGAATTGAAGCCCACATTCACGAAAGCCCCTATGATTATGAAAAGAATGACAGTGACGATTTTCAGCGACGAGAGCCAATATTCTGCAAACTGCATATCAGTAATCTAACAGCTCGACGACAACGACGGTGAAGACCTACCTAATTCACCATACCCTCTAACATGCAGTGCATTCACCCCAACAAGGAACACCCAGAACACGACGCTCACAATCCATGCATCCTCTACCTTCCAGAACTGCAGCACGAGCTGCGCCGCCGTAAGATCCGACGCTACAGAAACAGCATCGTTGAACCAATAGTTCCACGCCAGCGCAAATCCATATGCCGGGGAGAAAAAGCGCGTTGTATACGCATTGAACGAGCCCGCCACCGGATACTGCGTCGCCATCTCCCCAAGGAGAAGCAGCGTAACATATACAATGAAGCCGACGACGGAGTAGCAGATGAGCATGCTCGCGGGCCCGCCCTGCGCGAGCGACCTGCCGGTGCCCAGGAAGAGGCCTGTGCCGATGGTCCCTGCGATAGCGATCATCTGGACCTGGCGCCGGATAGGCCGCGCTGGAGGGCGCTGTGGGGCGTTCGTCGGGCGACGGTGAATCATGGGCCGTAGCTGGTCGGGGTGAGGGGCAGTGGTGCCGTAGTCAGCCGGTGGGGATGCGCTGGCCAGAAGGGCGGCTTTTGAGGATGAAGCCATGGCGTGAGTTCTGAGCGCATGGGTTGCGTTCGTCCATCCAACTCGGAGTCCGCAAATAACTTGCAAATGGCTTGCAAATCGCGCTAAATGGCGCGACAGAGCCCGGGCCGGATCAATCCATGACATCACTAAGGAAATTCCTTGCTGTTCAAACATTTAAAGACGTCGATCCCCTCATTTTGTTACCCCTAGACCTAATACACTGGCAGATTCAGGTCATGGTGGATATCATTTCAAAGTGCCGTTACATTTCATCGCTATCTACCAAGGGAATTCCTTGCCATTCCAGTCAACAAACAGCCCAGTCGGTCCGTCCTTGTCCAAAAGAGCCCAAGGAACTATAGATTTAGCCCCATCTACGGTACTCTTTCCACCTTGGCCGTGGAAGTTCAACTTGGTCGACGTATATCCAGGCGTAACCAAGTTCACTTTGATGTTGTCCTTCTTCAGCTCATGCGCAAGCGCGATCGAGTACGAGTTCATGGCGGCCTTGCTGGTGTTGTATGCGACGACGTGTAGAACACCTTCGGGACCAGCCATATACGAGTTGGAGGCCATGTCGGTGCTGACATTGGCGATCACCCCGTTGGTCGATTTGCGGAGGAGGGGAAGGAAGGTTTGCGTGGTCTGGATGTTTCCGAACAAGTTTGTCTCGATCGTTTCACGGATAACGTTTATATCGATAGTGGTAGCATTTTGATCTGCGTCGAATCTGGCGATGCCTGCATTGTTGACGAGGACATCGAGGTGACCTTCGGCGCTTTCGATCGTTTCTTTGGCTGCCTTGATGGTGTCCAGCTTGGTTACGTCAATTACAATGGGCTTAACTGTCTTGAAGCCCTCTTGGTGGAGTTTCTCGCTGTAAAAAATGATGAATAGATCGGACTAGATTAACGAAGCAGAATGAACGTACGCAGCCTCCTTGCCAGAGGCTTCCCTCCTGGCACCGAGGTAAACAGTGTGGCCCTTCTCAGCGAGGAGACGCGTTAACTCGAATCCAATACCAGCATTGGCACCTGCATGAAAATCAATTAGAACTGAATAAAGCGTGGCGAGTCGAGCAAATAGACATACCAGTTACGAGGATGATTTTCGACATGTTTACTTTGTAAAGTAGGTAATCAGATGATGTGAATCGAGTGTTGGGGAGTGAATGAAGATCTGAGCCAACTTAAGACCAACCTTTATAGATGTCCTATTTGCAGAGCCTTCAGATCTCTGAATCGATAACCTACACAAGCTAATTGAGGTCATAGTGGTTATCATATTTCAAGGTAGAATCCATCCGCATCCGGTTGGGTGGCATGACGGCACTGACGGCAGCCGGCTTGATGTGATCGAGAGCGACGCGTCAACTCGGCCAGGAGTCAACTAGCCATGTCTAATTCTTCTCTTGCATGCGCATGAATCATCCATGGCGCTGGATACCGTCGGTACGATGAGGTTCATACGGGTATTTACTATGTAGAGGCTTTCGTGTATCCGCCGAACCGAATATTACTTATGTCGACGTTTTCTGAGGACAGCCTCCTTCAGTGTGTGTCTACCTCAGTTCCGATGGGCTCGCCAGCTTGGCTGTCACTCCTTTCTCCATCCTTCTTGGCCTTACCTTCCCTTTACTAATACCAGATCCTCACTGGCGCGCACTTGCTGCCAAGCTCAAAAGAAGACCGTCCTATACGGGCTCAGCGATTCAGTTCTCACAGCAAGATATCCACCATGATGGTGTACAGCAAGAGTACACGGATGGGCCTTCATAAAAATATTTTAAATACCCGCTATCGATCTTTGAAGTTATTCCGTTGGCGTAAAAGCAACAATGAATAGGGATATCACTGGCTAGGCAAGACAATCTTAACCCAATGGTTAATAGTATAAGCATTACTGGATAGGCTATACAATAAATCTTGCATTCATCTTCGACTACAGGATATACGAACTCATGAGAGCGGGCATACTGAGACCATAGCCAAATTTTCTTCAGGCAGCGGAGTGCTTTGCACACCTCCGCCGAACGAGTGATTTCTTTCGCAACACCATAAAGGCCTTTGCCTGGTGAAGTAGATCATTCTGGATTGTTGGTCAACAAAAGAAAGTGCGGAAGAGAGGACAGTTGAACGTTGACGCGTTGATCACATCAAGCCGGCTGCCGTCAGTGCCGTCATGCCACCCAACGGATGCGGATGGATCCTACCTTGAAATGATAACCACTATGACCTCAATGAACTTGTGTATGTTACCGATTCTGAAGGCTCTGCAACAGGACGTCTATAAAGGCTGGCCATAACTTGGCTCAGATCTTCATTCACTCCCCAACACTCGATTCACATCATCTGATTACCACTTTACAAAGTAAACATGTCGAAAATCATCCTCGTAACTGGTATGTCTATTCGCTCGACCGCCACGCTTTCAGTTCTAATTGATTTTCATGCAGGTGCCAATGCTGGTATTGGATTCGAGTTAACGCGTCTCCTCGCTGAGAAGGGCCACACTGTTTACCTCGGTGCCAGGAGGGAAGCCTCTGGCAAGAGGCTGCGTACGTTCATTCTGCTTCGTTAATCTAGTCCGATCTATTCATCATTTTTACAGCGAGAAACTCCACCAAGAGGGCTTCAAGACAGTTAAGCCCATTGTATTGACGTAACCAAGCTGGACACCATCAAGGCAGCCAAAGAAACGATCGAAACGCCGAAGGTCACCTCGATGTCCTCGTCAACAATGCAGGCATCGCCAGATTCGACGCGATCAGAATGCTACCACTATCGATATAAACGTTATCCGAGAAACGATCGAGACAAACTTGTTCGGAAACATCCAACCACGCAAACCTTCCTTCCCCTCCTTCGCAAATCGTCCAACGGGGTGATCGCCAATGTCAGCACCGACATGGCCTCCAACTCGTATATGGCTGGCCCCGAAGGTGTTCTACACGTCGTCGCA
>JACGCK010000091.1:0-186254 GCA_014925825.1 Pholiota molesta
CTCTTGCAGTCGTGGTCGCTGTACATAACTGATATCGTGCCCGTATATCTTGTATTAACTATTATTCCGACCTTTTGAAATATCCGCAGTACATATAATTTCATGTAATTTCGAGCTCTGTTGCCTTCCTTACCCATGTATTGTCTATCTTGGTCGACTTAGCGGGAACTTGTTATATCATGTACTTGCATCACAATCCCTAGCGCGTTTTGAACGCCAAATTTTGACCGCGCATGTCGCTCAATTTCTTTGCATGTATAAAATTTGTCCAGGGATGAGATGACAGCTACCAGACCAAGGAGAATACCATACAAATATTGCTCGCCAATGAAGTAAGGTTTGAAGGTCTGTCTGAAGCCATCGAAATTAAATTTTGGAGGGGGAATATCGCAGTTGAGAATGCGGCCCGGTTGCAAATAGGCGCTTGGGTTCCGTAACACATACCACAAACACAGGTCACAGAATTTACGTCAAATCTCCATTGTGACTAGTTGACTTGTCTCCGCTCACCACCATTCCGAATCCTTGAGTGTTAGCTGGCAAGTTCAAAGTCTTGCCATGAGCACACGAACTGCCGCTGCCCTCGCGGCTACCAAGTTACAACTAATGCCCGCTGGTACTGATGATTCTGAGTCGGAGACGTCGACGAGCTCGGAAAACTCAGAGTCAGAGAACGCGTCGTCGTCAGAAGAAAGCGACGATGAATCTAGTGAGTACATATTCTATGTTTCTTGCATTTCCATTACCCGTACACTTATGCTTGAAAACGTTCCCTTGCTTTCTAGGACCGAATACGGAGAAAGGAGAGCCGTCGTCATCAGAAGAAAGCGAAGATGAATCTAGTAAGTATTCTACATTTCTTGCATTTCTATTACCCGTACCATTATGCTTGATAATGTTCTGTTGCTATTTAGAACCAAATACTACCGAGAAAGGAGAGCCGCCGAATAAAAGAGTAAGACGTTTGGTTGCATCACCACGCAAGCAAGCAGCGGCACCAAAGAAAAGACGAAAGAAGAGCCTCAGCCTTCTGCCAACTATGCCTCTTGACATATTATTTGAGGTACTGTCCTTTCATCGCTGAACATATTTTCCCTGGCCAACGGACTGGTTGTTGACTGTTGTACTCTCTCACAGATTCTCGGTCAGCTTGCTCCTAAGGACCTCTTGGACGTGTCGCGTATCAACAAACTATTCCGCGAAACACTCTTAGCAAGTAGCGCAAAGACGGTTTGGATATGCGCTTTAGAAGGCGCCGGAGCACCAGAGTGTCCGAG
The DNA here is from genome assembly GCA_014925825.1 of Pholiota molesta. NCBI lineage: Eukaryota > Fungi > Basidiomycota > Agaricomycetes > Agaricales > Strophariaceae > Pholiota > Pholiota molesta. The sequence continues at coordinate 1,278 of JACGCK010000091.1, forward strand.
CGACTTTACGGAACCACGATGGGTAGGATTGTTGTTTGGAACCTGCTGCGAGGTAAGTATTCCTTCAATGCTAAGGAGAACCTATGTTAAATTTGTCTCCTTGTTTAAGAGCTGTGGGGCGAAAAATATCCAGAAAGTGGACTTCTTCTTGAGGCGTCGTGTCTGCACGGTTTGTAAGAAGAAGAAGTAAGTCTATTCTGTTCTGATGTTCGACATTCTCATTCGTTATACTGCACAGTCTGGTGGCCAAATCAAAGGTGGAAGCGGTCTTTCCTGATTGTGATGACTTGGTGTTCAGTCTCATACCCAGTACGAGCGGTACGATAACCTTTTTCTTCATTTTTCTTCGTGTCATCTTAAAACGATTATCGATTATAGGTGGTGGATGGGCTCACGGTCGTACCGGCTCTAGCAAATTCTATTGGAGATCCGACATTGAGGAAATGATTCGTTCAATAGCCACTCACAAGCAAAAGAAACACCTACGTGTACCCGACGCTCAATCTGAATTTGCTACTTTCATTGCCCAGAGGATGGTTCTTGTGGACGAAATGCATTCAGTGAGCCCTCGTTCTCCTAAACATGTATGATTTGGCTCATAGCCTACGTTAAGACTGGGGTTGAATGCAACACTTGGTCATCCGACATTGCGCAAGATCGATACAACGAAACCCTACAATCTATGAAAAATCGACAGAATGCGTAGGGCTTTCTTCAATTGCATGATAACATTTCACGTCTGAAATTACGTATAGAATCCGCGCGAAATTCCTTGAGCTTGGGTACGAAGAAGCGGACCTCGCGGATTTCTACCGTGAAAAAGCATATAACCAAAAGGCCAATCTAAGTGCTAGCAGTAAGTCTTGCTCCTCCTTGTCTTGTTCTACAACATTCAAAAAAATTCATCGTACTTAGTCTGGAAACGAATCCGTCCAATACTCGAACCCAGCGCTAAAACGCGGAAAGATGCACGTCTTGAGCTTCAGCGGCGCGAGATAACGATCATTCGTCGAGAACTCCTCGAACAATTCTGCATCAACTATAAAAAGACCATCTCACCTCTTCTATGGAAGTACCTTCCTCATGCCGTAGAAATGAGCAAAAAAGAACCTTTCAAAGGTCTCATAGATGCTCAACTCGATGTGTCTATTACCATCGATGACTTCACCCCGCTTATGTCAAAGGTTCCCGAAGTAACCACAGAGATCCAGGACGAGTTGAAGGCACTACTTGTCGAGCGCCTCACTCAGTCTCTTTCTCTGAAGGATGGTAAAACCTTACCCTCTAACAGCCTTGAGCTCGCCACGTCCATATTTCGCTGCGCAGGACCAGCCTGCAAACTTTCTAATATATACATCGTGGGCACCGACGGTATTGTGTCCCACAACTGCGGCTCAGAAACCTGTCATTATGGTTCCGGTTATTATATCGACCGGACATTATATTGGTCTCGGGACTTTGTCGTGGATTCCTCTGTTGTAGAAACTGCGAGGTCCCTCGTCCTTTGCGCAGGTCTTGATCCAGAGAAGGCACTCGCATCTGAAATGGACAACAAAGACCTGCGCTTCGCTTGCAACCACTGTGGAAGTCGCAAGCCTTTTGGATATTCGTGGCGTACTGCCGTGAGTTTTCTTCGTTTTTCTTCCTGCATGGATTCGATGAACAAGTCTTTAATCTTTTGTAGTTAATGCATGCGCGGATACATCCAGATATAGCCCTAGCGACCCTAATAACTGGCGGGTGCTTTCACCAGCTGAAGCCGCCTTCCTCAAAAAGAACGAGCAAAAAGATCCAAAATGGGCATTGGCTAAATGGAGTTGTTCCCACTGTCCCATCGCTCTGCCGTCTCTGCGTGATGGAGGCATGCACCGCGAGGCTGTTCTTCAGCATGTCCAACTATGTATGTCAAGCCTTTCTGTTCTACCATCTGTTAATCCATTTTTGTTTCTTCAGACACAAGATCATCTTACCCGCTGTTCCCACTGACCTATTTTTCTTCGAGAAGGTAGAACGCCTCTCTTCAATGGGATAGACACTTTATGCTTTGCCTACAATGCCACCTAAGGCACTGTCTAATCTTCCGCTAATCCCCGGATAAAACCAAGAAGTTCAACTGCTTGATGTGTGCATCCGGCGCCCAGAGGCTCGAAACCGTCAGTTCGTTCAAGCGGGAGTAATTGCGCACTTGAAGGCAAAGTAAGTCTGCGTATCTCATCATAGCACGTTCACTTATTAATTCAATCTCCAGACATTCTAACGCACATCCTGAGTGGGAATCCACTGGGCTCTCCGCGAGGGTTGAACGTCTTAACTTGGTAGCGACTCCTCAAGTCGTCTCGAGTCTTGTTCAATGCTTTGTTGTATTTAGCGCTCATCCTCTTGCAATTCCTTATGACTTACATAACTATAATGAAAACTAATCTCTTTCTTGGCCTTTCATACATCCTTAACGTATATAGTTCTATACTTTTATATCGGTATATATGTATTCTACTACTTTTTGAACAATGTTTTACAATGGTGGCAACAGTTTTACCAGTCACATTGATGTTGCGGTACAAAAAGGTCGCCGAGAACAGGAAATATTTGAGCTGAGCACAAATTAGCATTATTCCGGAGTGTAAAATATATCACCTATCTGGAACAAGAACTAGGTCGAAAGCAAGTCAAAGGAACGGTTATCAACTCCATTTTCAAGTTTCAATGTGCAACGTTCGGAGTCGATTGAGCGGCCGGCATCCATTTAAATAACCGTGTCAGCCACAATACCAGTCTCAGAACCAAATCAGAACCTAGATTATGTCTCATTTGGGGCGCTTGGTCTCCCTGTTCTCTTCACTCGCCATCGCGAACCTTTGTTATGGGTAAACGAAGCGCCGCTGCGGTTGCGACCGCAAAAGTACGACAAATAATAGTTACCGCCATCGATGATTCTGGATCGGAGAACTCAGACGATTCAGATGCAGAAAGCGCGTTCTCAGTGGAAGACAGCGACAATGAACCTAGTGAGCATTCTACGTTTTCTCATACTATCTTACACGTAGCCTTATGTCTGAAATGTTCTTTGGAAATTCTAGCACGCAGGACTAACAAGAAAGAAGAGCCGCCCGCCAAAAAAGCAAGACGTTCGGTGATATTGCCCCAGAAGCAAGCAGCGGCTCCAGTGAAAAAGAAGAAGAAGAGCCTTAGCCTGCTGCCCTCCATGCCTCTCGACGTCATATTTGAGGTGAATATCCCATGTCTCCGACTATAAATTGGTGCTGCTAGCAACATCAACTGATCCACTTCTCGCAGATTTCGGATGGCTTTCTCTCAAAGACCTGGTGAAGTATCATGTTCAAGCAAACTCTTCCACGAAACGCTCTCATCAAGTGGGGCGAAGTCCGTTTGGAAACGTGCTCTTAGAAACGCGGAGCAAAAAAATGTCCGAGCGACTTGAAAGAAATACGGTGGGCGCAGTTATTATTTGGGAGATCTTGCGAGGTAAGTATCCTTCATTACTGGAAGGGCTATGTTCATACCTACTCGTTACTCAAGAACTGTGGGCGGGAGAGCAGCTGCACCATAAAGTGGATTTTTTCTGAGACGCCGTATCTGCACAAGATGCAAGAAAGACAAGTAAGTTTTTCCTTCAGGTTTATATAGTCTCCTTTTCTCACTCGTCGTACTACAGTCTGTATGTCAAATCGAAGGTGGCAGCAGCCTTTCCAGATTGTGACGACCTTGTGCTGAGCCTCATACCATACACGAATAGTACGATATCCACTTACTCATCTTGCCTACGGGACGTCACCTTAACATCTTATGAATTGTAGTTGGCGCATGGGCTCGCGGTACCGCAGCTCCAGCAAATTCTATTGGAGCGCCGATATCGTAGAGATGACACGCACGGTGGCCAGGTACAAACGAAAGCAACATAAGCGTGTACCTGGTGCTCAACAGGAACTGGCTGCGTTCATCGCGCAGAGGAGAGCGCTCGTGGAGAAATTCATTCAGTGAGCGCAACGCTTTGTTCAATTTTGTATCACTTCATACTCATGACCTCCTCAAGACTGGGCAAAAATTCAATTCTTGGTTTAATTCAATTTTTAACTATGCCGGTCACTGCTGCTGATGTCATCTCGATGAATTTCTCCTCTTCCTTCCCGTCCAAGGTCTTTTTGTGGCTCTTTCTCTTTTCTCTCTCTCTCTTTTCCTACTCGGAAACGTACTGCTCGACTGTCATTGTGTCTGTCTACCTTTGCTTCCTTTTTTGTCTCATCTATCTCTGTATCATCTCCTATCTCTGTATCCAATTATCTGTACTATATATTCGTTCTGGCCACTCGCAAAGTCGACGTTGTAGTCAAATTTCTGTACTTTTACAATCTACGCTGAACATAAATACAAGGACTTGAAACTGACCATGGCAATTCAGGCGGAATGAATGTATCCAGGTACGAATCATGAGTATACAATGCAAGGAACCCAACAAGACAAAAGCGATCCACAACTAACTCCCACACTGGGGCTGATCAAGTCACTGGAAACTGTGAACAGACTACGCACACTGATCGCTGAAAGGGACACCATCGGCCTGCTCGCAAAATTCACATATGAAGTATTAGCCATATATGATGCAAGTCCAGTGCTCATTCCATCACTCCCACTTGACTGGGTAATAGCCCGCTACGAAGAATGTACCAGTGGTAACAGGATAGTCTCTTAATACCTTGGGAGGAGGGCCACATTGACGTCCAGGCGAAAGCTGGGGGGACAGCTTGGTGTGGTTGCAATACTTGAGGTCCGGAAGCGAAGGTACTTAATTAGCTCACTTGTACTGGGATAACTTTCGGGACACGGCGCTCTGGGAGGGGGCAATGTCGTGTATAATACTATCACTATCACTATCACTAAACAAGTACAATATTCAACTATTCAACCATTATCACACGACGAAAGGCATCCATGCCTCCACCAACCCATCCGACGCCTTGCTCACTACAGCCCACTCCGGCAGATACGCCAGCACCTCCTCGAACGCGGGGATCTTCGCCCCTTGCCCTGCGCTCGCATTCCGCCCCCGCCGACGGCGGCACCTGCATCACCACCGCCCACGCCCACGCCCAGCACGCCGCCGGTGTCCACCATCCCGCTCTCGTACTCGGCCCACTCGCACGCCATGCGGCCCTCCATGACCGTGGTGCTGTTGCCTCTGGCGTTGGTTTGAGTGTGGTTGTCCGCCGCCCACGAGAATGCAACGCCCAGCGCCTGGTCCCACGTCCGCGTCCACAGCCGGAGCTCCTGTATCCCTACTGCCCCAGCAGCCTCCGACGCGCGCCACGAGACAGGCGGCGGCGCGACAGAGAAAGGCGCGTCCGAATCGAGGTGGCGCACGGCGTACGCCTCCACCGGCAGGCTGTCGAAATACACCCTGCACGCGCGCGTGTTCCGCCCCCGCACGCGGAGCCACGCGGACCGCGGCCCCGTCGGCGTCACCTGCGCCTCCAGGAACCGGCGTGCGTCCAGCGGCCCCGAACCCGAGGATGCATATGAGGACGAGGACGCATAGGAGGACGAGGACGCATAGGAGGACGAGGACGCATAGGAGGACGAGGACGCATGGGAGGTCGACGACGACCCCGGCACAGGCGGGAGCGCGGACGAATCCCACTGACACGTCGCGAGGTGCGGGCGCCCAGGCGCGGGCGCGCACGACACGCGCTGCCCGCGCGCGGACGGCAGCCGCGGGAGGAGGTGCGTGCGCAGGTAGCGCTCCGCGCCCGTCAGCGACGTCACCACCGTCGGCCCCGCGGCGGACGCATCTACTCCATGTGCATGTGCATGTGCACCACCACCACCGCGCGGGAAGGACACGGTCTGCTGGAAGAACACCTTCAGCGGCGCGCGGGCGGCGAACGGGAACGCGAGCGCCGCGTAGAGCGTCGTGCCCGCGAAGACCGCGAGCACAGCGAGGGACAGCGCGCGGCTCCTCTGCAGCTTCCGCGCGAACGGCGCTATGGGGAGGACGAGCAGGAGCGCTGAGAGCGCTGCGAGCGCGTACACTAAAAAACCAAACACAAACACAACCCAAAACAAGCCAAAAAGACACTGTCAGCACGGGAGGGAGCACAGGAAGGAAGGAGGATGGACGCACCGAGGGCCGGCGCGCCGCCGTCCGCGAGCGTCTGCGGCACCGCGTCCAGCAGGAGCGCCGCGACCTGCGCGAACAGCGCCACGGGCACCGGCACGGACACCGCGAACTGCGCGAGCCACCATGCGCTCGCCAGCCCCTCGTCCTCGCGCTCCGTGGTCCTTGTCGTCCCACGCGCATCCGTCTGCTCGTCGACCCCACGCCGCGTAGCCTGGATGAGAGGCGTGCGCTCGTCCTCCGGGGCCGCCGCCGCCCGTTCCTCCGCCTTCCCTCGCGGGCGGACCAGCCCCTCCACGACGCAGAGCACACACGCCGCGAATACACACGCGTTCCACGCGCTGAGCAGGTACCCGCCGCCCACGCCCGGGTGGACGCGCGTGATGCCCAGGGTGCCGAGGACCAGCAGCAGCCAGGTCAAGCCGTACAGGTGCAGGAACACCGTCTGTTTCTGCTGCTGCGCGGTGCGGGCGGTGCGGCGCGCTGGGCGTGATTTGGCGCGGATGCACGGCAGCGAGGACGGGAGGGTCAGCACTGTGATGAGCACGAGGTACGCTAAGGACGCGAAGGACGCGAGCACGACGTACGGCGACGCGTACACCGCCTACGCTCGCGAGCCACATCTTTAATATATGTTATTCATGCATAGGAAGCGGAAGGACTCACGAACGGGTTGACCACGACGTACCCCCACCCGAGCACCCCCAGCGCCGCCGCGGACGCGCCGAGCGCCGCCCAGAACGCCGCGTGCCGCCACACGCGCGCCCCCGCGTCTCACCCCACGCTTGACCCTCCGTCGCGCTGCGCCGCGCGGCACCCGTCTCATCCTCGTCGTCCGCGTGGAAGCCAGGGATTGGCGTCGCGGGCCTGTTCCGCGTGTCGCGGCTCGAGAGGTCATCGCGGAGTAGCGGACGCGTCGCGCCGTCGTCGTCGTCGTCGTCGTCGTCGTTGTTGTTGTTGTCGGCGCCACGGAGGAAGCGCTCGCAGAGCGAGAGGAGCACGAGGACCGCCGGGCCCGCGAGGAGCGCGACGACGTTGAACGTCAGCAGGGTCCGCAGGCGGAAAATCACCATCGTCGATTTAAACACTAACCAAAACCCCCCCAAAAAAAGGAGCACTATGAGCACACACCCTTCTCCCTTCATACACGAACGAACGAAGAAGAAGACCCACAGTCGAAATACACCGCACCCTCCTCCCCCTCCCCCTCCTTTCCACCCGCCCCCTCCGCCCCGGCGCCGTAAGGAGCCCCACCCCAATCCCCCTGGCCGCCTCCATCATCGCCCACAGGCTCCGCGCGCCGCCCACGGTGTGCGGCACCGCATCGTACTTGGTGTGGTACATGCTGCGCCCCTTGTAGAACGCGAGGTCCAGGCCCGCCATGCCTTTCCTCCCCTCCTTTCCCTCCTTACCCCCAGGATTACCACCAGGACCCGCGTACACGCTAAAGTCCGTCCCGGACCTGATGAGCCCGCGCGCGAACGCGTCCGAGGAGAGCACGTTCGCGTGCGGGTGCGGCAGGAGCCCCCGTTGTTCGTCTTGGCGAGGGCGCGCACGGGCGCGGTGGACGTGGCGCGGAACAGGACGGGGCGGCCGCCCGCGGCGGCGCCCTCGAGGTTCAGGAACGTGGATGTGAGCTGTGCCCAGGGGTGCTCCAGGAATCTACACGGTGCATACGCATCCCGTCAGCGGCATGCAGGAAACGCGAGAGAGAGAGAGCGAGAGGGATGGATGGAGGGAGGCATGGGTGGATGGAGGGGACGTACGCGTGGGCCCCGTGCAGGCCGTCCTCCTCGCCGTTGTTGATGTTGAACACCGCGGTGCGCGGCGCGCGCACTGCGGCGACGGCCTGCACGAGCTGGAGGAGCGCCGCGACGCCCATCCCGTCGTCCGTCGCGCCGCGCGCCGTCGCCACCGAGTCGTAGTGCGCCGAGAACAGCACCCCGCCCGTGCCCTCTCCCGTGCCCTCCTCCGTGCCTGTGCCTGCGCCCGTGTCTGTGCCATCGACCTTGACAAGAAGGTTCGTGCCCTCGAAGTACACCGCATGCCCACCGCGGCCGGCGGGCAGGTCCGCGGAGACCCAGGTCGCGTTGCTGGTGCGGTCGTCGGCGACGTGGACGTGCGGGTACGCCTCGGCGAGCGCGGTGAGGCGCGCGAGGAGGTACGCGCGGACGTGGTCGTTCGCGTGCGAGTTGTACGGGTGCGGGTTGGCTGTGATCTACGCGTACGTGTGGTGCCTGCTGTCAGTACCTCTCCGATATGGTATGGAGCACGCGCGAAGGCGGGGAACGCACATGCAGCAGATCCTCGTATGCGGTGTCCAGACTCAGCCCGCCCTGCTTCTCGGGTGGCGGCACGGCGGGGAGGACGTCCGTGACCACGATGGCGGCGATGATGGCGAGATAGGTGATGGATGTGAGCAGCGCGGTGGGGAGGACGCGGTATCCGAAAATCGCGGCAGCCTTGGCTGCGAACGTCATGATGTGGTCTGTGGAGAGATGGCACGAGCGGAGAAGGGTTTATAAGGGCCCAGTCGTGACCAGCCGGCCGTCCGCGTTGCGGTTTTCATAAACAAGATCAGCGTGGATGCCGTACGTGATTCTGTCGAGAAACGGGGCGAGTAACGTTGTTCGTAACCGCAGTGCGGGAATGAGGGCAATGTCTATCACGTCCTCCATCAAAAAAGGGAATTTTGAATCGGAGCACCAAGTACATCTGGTGGCATGCGGGCGACACCTCTCCCTCTCGACGCTACCAGCATAAAATAAGGTACGTCATTCGTTTCCAGCATTCCACCCCATAGATCACAGGTACAGTAATTCGTCTTCATGTACATACGCATGTCGCATTTCATACACCATACTTCTCACACATCTTTCTTCTCATTCTGTCCCAATTCTTCTGTGCCTCCAGCCATGATCACGCTCCAACGCCAATGCTCTTGAGGTATTCACGGCGATGCGGATTCGCTTCCGTAGCCTCGCTGCGGTTGTACGCAGCCCACTTCGGCTCGTCCTAAGTCGAAAAATTTTAAAAAAATAAATGAGATCAAAGACCAACATGCAACCCAAGGCGCACGCACCTGGAAGAGCCGCAGCGCACTGATCCTGTTCGCCTCGTCGAGCGTGAACCGGTGGTAGATCCCCGCAGGGATCACGAGCAGATCGCCCGGCTCCATCGCCACACGGATCCACTCGTCTGTCGGCGTCTCTGTCCCCGCGAAGCATAGAATCAGCACAAGAAACCAGATAGACAGACAGATAGATAGACAAGCGAGGGATGGACCTCCTCTGAGCAGCACGTACCTCGCACGTCGAAAAAGCCGCTGCCGGAGAGGATGTACCGGATCTCCTCGTCCTCGTGCATATGCCTACACACCACAAAGCCAACGAAACCAGATCAGCCCACAGCATTCACCCAATGAGCAAAAGACGGAAGGCACGCGCACTCTTCAAAGAACGTCTTGATCTTCGCCTCGTAGATCTACACACCCAACCCAACACCGTCAGTCGTCCTCGATCCATCCAACACCCCAATCAGCACACGCACCTCGCCCAAACCCTCCTTCGACACCTCAATCGTGTCCCGGTTCTTGTACCCGCGCTCCCGCGCGAGCGCGTCCACCGCCGCCTCGTGCCCCGCCACCGGGATCGTCCAGACCTTCACGCTCAGCTTGTCGAGCGTCTCCGGGGCGACGGGGCGCGAGGGGACGCAGTCGTGCGGGAGCCGCTGGTCGCCCGGGAGGTTGTCGAAGTAGTACGCGCGCATGGTGGTGGTGGTGGTGGTGATGTAGTGGTGGAAAGGGCAAGTTTTGGTGAAAGCGAGAGGATTGATTACGGATCAGCTGTGGGGCATGGTAGGATTTTTGCGCTGCGCTATTTATGGTATGTGCTTCCGCTGGGGTTCCGCCGCGCGGACGGTCATGCGTGCTGCGTGCTGCTAGGTGCTGCTGCGAGCACCATACGAATAGTCTCGGCGCTTGCCCAACGTACTGCAGCAGACGCCGACATCATATCCATGTTGATGATAAGGATCAACTACATATCATGCATACTCTATGTGTGGAGCCGGTATGAACGACTCCGGAACGAGGGTGCGGGTGCCACTGATGATGTATGCCAGCGGCGCGCAACGATTTCAAAGCCACGGTTGCTCGCGACCCGCATTTTGCTCCGCAGTTTTTTTTATTCTCAAATGTGGTCAAAGTATTGCGGAAAGTCGAACGAGTAGGAGAATTAGATCGCACCAACAGGAATATTACAAATATATTGCGTTTTAATTTTTATACAGAACGAACGCCATATGTGATATTGTACAAAATGAACGCCATAATGATGTATTGATGCGCTCACATTGCGCTCACACCGCCGTTGGCCCATGTTGTCTTTGAATGCTGACGGAAGGACATACAGTATAGAAGTCGAACGGTGCTTTGATGTCATGTAACGCTGAACGCGCTGCCGCTGGGAGCGTGTAGTCACTGAACCATTCCTTGCGAGAGCGCGCGGTCGTGCTGAATCGATGTTACCTCGGGCGTTGCTGGAAAAGAATGGCCCAACTGGTTTAGTCGTCGACTATGTAGAACGGAAGGAATTGCCATAGTAAAAATGTGAGTTTAGCCATATGCATGATTTTGCTTTGCAAATCGAAGATGTGGGCTATCTACCGGGATCGTCAAATCAAGTCATAAATCATAGGTTTCGCGAAACGCAAGAAAAACAGATCTTTTCAGACCCTCTCAGAGTCAGGTCAAGCATAAGCATAAACATATGAATTACGGATCGAAAAAATAAATCAGTTCTGGCCACAAGCGTCCATCTCCGTTCTTTGATATCAATTACATACAAACTTATCTTCCTCTCCAAACCCCCTCTCAGTTCCCACCATCTGCGCCGATCGGATACACGTTCAAGGAAGGCTGAGCACAGTGTTCATGAACTGATCATAGTTGATCTGGATCCACCCATCGCGATCCGTGTCGAGGCGCCCAAACGCCTCGCTGAGCTGCTTGACCACCACACACGCGCGCACGAAGCGGTCGAACGAGATCCCAGCCGGGGGCGCGTAGCGGCCTGTAGCTTGGGAGGCTTTAGGATCTACCCCAAGGGGTAGAGATGATTAGATGTCGTAGTAGGCAGAGCAGGGACGAGGATATCACCATATTTCCTTTGCACGAGCTCGAGCAGGGGCGGGGAGAGGTTGTATCCGAATTGGCCGAGCGCGTCGCGGAGCTCGCCGCCGTCGATGGATCCTGAGCGGTCGCGGTCGAAGTGCTTGAAGACGTTTTGCCAGTCCTGGACGGCATCGGGGTGTGAGATTGATCAGGGAGAGGGCAAGGAGTGCTTACCTTGATGTACTTCCAAAGACCAGAGAACTAGATCACAATATGAATACTATTCCTCCTTCGATTGATACGGAGGATGATTACCTCGGTGAAGCCGATCGTGCCACTGCGGTCAGTGTCGAAGAGGGTCATCAAAAGCTTGACGGTGTCAAGATCGAAAGCTACAGTAACATGAGCGCTCATGCACAAAATCAACAAGCATGTACGATACTTACGAGTCCAATCTCCATTGATCAAAGCTCGCTCTGCAGCACACCTCCCGTTAGTCTCCAAGCCACAGCACGGCCCACAATCGCACACCACGCACCGAGCTCAGGGGCAGTGATTGCGTTAGATCTGTCAGTATCGACCGTCTGGAACCAGTTCCACAACCTGACAACGAACAAATCGCCCGTGTCAGAACACTGCTCCCCATCCCACACGCAACGTATCAAACACATACTGGGGATCAGCGCCGGGCGGTGGTCCGCGATTCCTCCAGCAGCAGCGAAGCCGCCAGCATACGCCTGGAGGAGTCAGAGGAGGGTCAGCCAGCGTGGGCGGGAGAAGGCTGCCATGGACGCACCGGGGCCGCTGCGCCATATGCGCCTGCGGGAGGGCCGCCGTATCCGCCGCCGCCACCTGGGGGCCCACCGTAGCCACCGCCAGGGGGTGGTGGGCCAGGGGCAGAACCATATCCGCCGCCGCCGCCGTAGTTCTGCAAGTGTTGAGAACGTCAATGATCTCGCCACGGATTGCTAGAGCGAAATTATGTCGACGTACACCGTAGGACATGATGGTGGTAGTGGTTGTAGATAAAGAAGCTGGTGTTGTAGCTTGTTAGTCCTTGTAATCCTTCGAGGGCCAAACCCGTTATTTAAAGCCTCCTCGGAGCAGTAATGATTAGAAACTCTAACCACACTGCCTAGATAATTACAAATCCTAATCTAGGAGCATCATCGGCTAAATGCCGCTGCGCACTGCCTCCTGCCAGTGCGACTTCTGAAATTCGCTGGGCAAGGATCTGGCAAGGATGTACATTTATGCTGAGCGTGCTGTCAAACAAAGGTTCCTGACAGACAATGCTAAATGAAAATGCAATCCATATACAAAGAGATGGTGCAAGCAGCACAACTAAGAACAGCCGACTAAAATAAGAATACAATTGCACGGCCTCATCTCCAAAGTTCCCACCGAAATAATACAACATACGATATCCCAAGTACGGTCCATCCCAGTAGCTGTCTTCCCAATTACGCACTCGCGAACACGACAGGAGGCATAACAGCGCCGCCCTGCGCAGGCGGATAGCCACCCGCCGACCCATCGGCTTCTTCTTCTTCCCATTCCCCGAGCCCACGCCCGCATTGCCCTTCTTCTTCTTGGGCGACCCGCCCGCGGGCGCTGTGCCCGCTTCCGGCGTCCCCGCAGCACCTGCGACGGGCGGGAAAGCAGCACCCGCTGGCGCGGGCGGCGCCGCTCCGTCCGGGCCTGCGACTTTCGCCTTCTTCTTCGTCGCGCCGACGTCGCGCTGGACTTGACGATCTGGCCGATAGGGCCCATCTTGACCTGGGCGGGGTGGGGCATCGTCTGGGAGACGAGGTCTGGATTGGGTGGAGGTAGTGCGTTGGGAGGTGCAGTGGGTGGGATCTGCGATGGCGGCATGGCGGCGCCGGCAGGCACTGGTGGAGGAGCCATAATTGCTGGAGGAGGTGGCAGAGGAGGAAGAGTGGACCAGATAGTGATGGCATATTGTTGGTGGAGTGCTGGTCGAGGCCGCAAGCAAGGCGAATCGGTTCTGGTAGTATGGCTTGAGTAAACCGATTTGGTCGTCCACTTTGGCCGCTGTAAGGGGCACAAATGGAGGTGGTGGTGGGTAAGGTGGTGGGGGTTCGGTAGGTTTGAGACTGTCAAACGAACATCGTCAACCACTTGCAATTTAATAAAACAATAAAAAACACATACGCAGTAGGTTTGTTCTGTCCTTTCTTCCCTTTGAGCAACCGCTTCGGTATAGTGAGATTCGACATTCCGAATTCCGCAGCGATACCCAGCTCGCGCAGGCCCAAGTAATCTTCGCCGAGAAGATCCGCGAATTCACCACTGGAAAGATATCAGCTTTTGACTGCGAAATAAATGACAGAAAGACATACATGGCCAATGCTCCAGTTTCTTCTTCGTCCTCTTCCTCGAAAAGGCCACCATCCTCCAAAAGTTCGCCAGCAGTCTGAGATAGATGTTGAGTCTCTGAATAAAGGTTACAGAATTGTGGACATACAGTCTCCCGATAGGCTCCAACGAGCTTCTTCTCTAACTCGCCTAGACGAGTACCGTAACGTTCGATGTCGTCCGAAATATACCGCTCGATGTCCTGGACCTTCGATGAACCACTCTCAAATAAGGTATGTAGAATAATTTCCTAAAGGTTGTGGGCTCAGTAAGAAGTTCAAGCGAACGATATTTCAAGTGCATGCTAACCTCGGGCGTCATCGTCTTTCCAAATTTGTCAGTTAGGAACTTTATTGTTCGACCAACGTTCATGAGGTATTGCGAAGTAACGTCTGCCAGAACATCTAGAGCGACCTTCGAAGTGCCTAAACGCAAGTGGAGTCAAGATTGGAGCATAACAAAGCGTTCAAAGGAAACACACCTTGGAAACCAGCGTGCTCCAAAATCTTATTTGTCGACCAATGCATGCAATCCATCGCATTCTCCTCCCCAAGTTCAATTCCACTGACTTTCGACTTTCCCTTGCCTTTCCCCGCCGTCCAAGGCTCCTCGTCGATCTTCTCATCCAACACGTCATCATCAACCATCCCAAAGCCCAGCGACGGAATAGTCGCCGTACCCAAGGCCGTTGCGCCGTCCCAGGACCCGTCGCTGTGAACAAGCCACTCTCTGCGCCCTGCTCCTCGTCTTCCGGTGGTGCTGTAGCCGCATTCAGCGCAGCGAATTTCGCGTGCGTGTGTCGTAGCCTTCGCATGGTCTTGATGTTAGTGTTCATCATCGTTAGGAGTGACTTTGGGTTCGGTGGAGGTGGTTGTTCTGTCCTCTTCGCGCGTTTGGGTTTGGGAGTCGTTCGGACTTTCTTCTGCTTCGACGATGAAGGGCCGAATGGGATTCCAGGGAGGCCATTGCCTAGTAGTGCGTCGGACTGCACAGCGCCCCACCACAACTGCGAGACGTCGTCGCTCTCCTCGAGTGGCGTCGGATACTGTGCAATGAATCTGGCCTTCTTCCGAGGTCTGCGATCTGAAGCGCCACTCTTCCGCTTCTCTCCCAATGACGCGCCGCCAACCGCCGTATCCTCCTCGCCCTCACTGCCATATTCCATAGGTGGCGCCAGCTCTCTCAACGTGTGGGCAAGGGCGCTCTTCGGAAACACCGCGCCGACCTCGCGGTCGAGGTCCGTAAACATTGCCATGCCCTCAGGTGTGCGCACGATCGCGGGGGTATCAGAGAAGGGTATATCGCGACGGGACTTGGCGGAGACCGCCTTGTACATGGGCGAGTAGCCCATGCCGAGGACGGGGAGCGGGTGTGGGATGTGGCACGGCCGTTGCGGTAGCCGTTGGCGCCGTTGGTGCGCGGTCGGGCGACGCCTGTGGAGGGGAGGTCGGATGGAATGGGTGGGTCTGTCCTTTCCTTGCGATCGGTGATGTGCTTTAACAGCCGTTCTGCTTTGACCTGCAGGCGCTTTACGCATGGCCTTAGCGGGTGGTTCTGCATTTTTGGTGAGCAAGACAATTATGATGTGAGAAGAATCAAGCTCACCTCTGCAGCGTTATACGTCAGGCAGTTGGACCAGATGAGATCAAGGTCGTCTTGAACTCTCGCTTGGACTTGTATTGTTTCTGTTTGACCTTTTGAGCATAGTTTGAAAGTCCATCGGGTTTTGGATAACTGTAAGATGTAGCACACGAGCAGTAAATATCTAACGAAACGAACCATCTAGTAATCCGGTACCTCCGCTTGGAGACTGGTTTGAGGAAAGCCTCCGCATCGCGGTTGTCCTATATTGAAATACCCCTTAGACGCGTCCCCACAATCAAAGAAGCGTGACACACAATGGTGATAGTCTTCAAATCCATTAAGAGACCTTCCAACGAGTCATAGAACGGATCTGTAAGCTTCGAGTCGTAGCTCTGCCGCTGCAATACGCAATGGTGCTGGTTAGGAGCCGTTCCGGATGAAAGCAATTCCACTAACCCGGCCCTCCTTGACTGTCGTCAAAAGGAGCCTGAGGTCCCCTGCTGGCTTTACATGGCTCTGTGTTAGAGTCCTAAGTAGATTCTAAAAGAAATGAGATAGGTTGTAGGATGGATTCGTGTGCTGGGCGCTTACATTCATCGTCACCGACGACGATGGTGATGGTGGAGTGCTGGAGAAGGTAAGATGAAACTCCGCTTCATTTTCCGATACCACCAAATGGAAGCATAGACAAACAATGAATGACCGGCTTGCAACCGGCTGGCCCGGCTAAATGGGCGTCTAATCAATAGGTGCGTCCGTCGGTGCCGGTGCAAGTCTTTCGTGTGTATACAATGTACGCCTCGAAGCGTGATATCATCCCGTCACATCGGAAGCTCCTCGAGAGGCTCCAAGCCATTACGCGATCGTCTTCACAAGATCATGATCTCAGTTAGAAAACAAGAGTCTGGATGTGAGTCATGTCATTTCTCTTTCTGTAACTTGCACTGACCAACGTACATGCATCTCCAAACTTCTAAGACCATGTCGCCCTCGTCCTTTTCAGATTCGGAGTCGGAAACTAGCCAACAGATCCGTCTCGCGACTCCGAACAACCCGTCGGAGAATGCCATTGGGCTCTCGAATCCCAAGTTGAGTCAAGGGCGACGAAGGATGTTGGATCTTGTCAATAGATTGCTTAGCACTGGGTACGCCGTTTCTGTCACGCTTATTATCTTATTTCTCCTAATCATAAGCATGTTATAGGGTGCAGGTAGATATTGACCTACCCCAGATTGCTGTCATCGGGTCTCAAAGCTCCGGCAAATCATCGCTCATCGAGTCAATTTCCGGTATCAAATTTCCCAGAGCCTCAGGAACCTGTACGCGGTACGTTGCTGCTCATCTCGCCTTTGGCGAAAGGATCATCATCTCATCAGCATTCACGTCCTCGATAGATGCCCTTTGGAATGTCGCCTGGCTCGAAGTGACGCCCCTTGGCAATGCATCGTTTCGCTCCGTTTTATCACTGACCCAGACGGTCGGCCCCTCGGACAAGCGCGTAACGAGCAATTTGGCGGCATCATATACGACAAGAACGAAATAGAGGACCGCATTCGTCGTGCCCAGACCGCAATCTTAAACCCGAAGACTCCCGCGACGTGGTTCTTGACTGATAGCACGGAAACGGGCATGTCAGAACTGAGCTTTTCGCTCAATGCGGTCACTTTGCAGATTAGTGGTCCTGATGTAGCCGATCTTTCATTTTGTGATCTTCCTGGTGCGCTTGCTTTACCTTTGCTTTGAGGCTCTGATATTGACGTTGGCCTTTTTCATATCAAAAGGATTGATTGCGAGTGTGAGTAGCAATGGCAGAAGCCACAAAGACGATATAGCCCTCGTTGAGAATTTGGTCGCTACCTACATCAAGAAACAAAGCTGCATCATTTTATTGACTGTTGCTTGCGAAAGTAAATATTCATCACTTGTGCCCTTACATCAGGAAGTTCACGATTTGCTTGTCTACTTTTTCCTGCTTTTTTGCTTGTGGCAAGCTGGACAAAAAAATTTCGACAAATATGTTTAATATTTCTGCACTATTTTAACTCAGAATGTGTTTTACTGCTCTCAGAGAGACGTAGGTAAACACACTTCGAAGGAGTGCTCACTGTGCTGGTGCTTTTGCAACCGATTCTTACCCCTTTTGGGAGAGGAGAAGACGTAAATACGGCTGCTTTTTGGCCGTGGGTACCTGGCTTTTTTTAGGACCTACTTTTGCGCTTATTGGGGAGCTTGCGGCAGCTGCGCCACTCCCAGGGAGGTCCCGGCCCGACCAATTCCGGCCACAGGACCGAACACGACCGAGGCGACCAATTTTGACCGAATTGCACCGAATGAACAAGCACGTGCGGCGCTGTGGCTGTCCGAGATGACGCAAGCCCAAGCCGTCCAGCGCCCAACGCCCTCGCCACTTTGAGTGATTGGCGCCCACTTACCCCTTATCCCACATCACACACCCGAGACCACACGTCGAGAACTCGCCATCGTGCCACCCCTTCCTGCGCTGACCATCATAGACAACGACGACGAGAGCCAGCGCAGAGGTTCAACATCCTCCTAATGGGCTCAGGCTCCATGCGATCGTCGATCGACGGCTCAACATGAGCCAACCTAAGTGCAAGAGGAACGAAGAAAAGATCCACTGCATCACCAACACCACCACCACCGACATCAAGAGCTCTATCTACCACGATGGGAATTAAATCATTCTGGCAGGTAAGTAGATTATATTTCCTATCCAAACCTACCTAACTCTTTAGGCAGCTACTCGACGATATCAAAGAGAGCAAATCCTTGCTCGCCATGGCAGTAGACCATCGTTTGCGAGCGCAATCTACTGGGATATCAGGCAGAGATGCCACGCTGAGATTGGGGGTTGACATGGGGTGAGTTTTCCGTACATTTTTACTGATTACTTTGCTAAATTCCCCCTTTTGCGCGTGCAGGACTTGTGTCACCGAATGCAATGCTGCGGCATCAAAACCTGGGGTGCGCAACCCACAAGCCGGCGGTGGCTTGTATATTTTCTTCAAAAAGCTAGCCGAATTTACCAAGGCCCCCGTCAATCTCGTATTCGTACTCGATGGCCCGGAGCGACCGCCTGTTAAACGCGGTCACGAAGTGCGAGATCGGCCAGTTTGGTGGATTGAACCTGCTGTGCAGCTTATCGACATGTTCGGCCATCACATCCATCGGGTAAGCCCCTCTCTCAACGAATGTATGTAGTACCGTTCGCATATTAACTCCAAGTTCCATCCATGCAGGCGCCTGGGGAAGCCGAAGCTGAGCTCGCTAGACTCAATTCAGAGGGATATGTACATGCTATCATCACATGTGATAGCGATGCTTTTCTTTTCGGGGCACAGTTACTCTTGCGAAGGTCGGTAACGTCATTATACCTCTATTCAAGCATTTTTTAACTTGACTATTTCTTGTGCAGTATTTCAAAGTGCGACAAAAGCTTCCCCGATGAGTACTCGCTGTATTCAGCAAATAGACCAGACTTCCCACTGACGCAGGGAGGAATGCTGCTGTATGCGCTCCTCTGTGGCAGCGACTATGACCATGGACTTGCAGGATGTAAGGCTGAGCACGAGTGCACTCGCGAGTTACTCGCACTCGCAGCTGCGAGTATTTTGGATGACAAAATCGATACTCGCACTCGCACGAGTATTTGCCTGCGAGTACTTGTACTTGCGAGTCAAGTACTTGCATGCTCACAAGTACTTGCGAGTATTAGGGTTTTAGGGTTAGGGTTCTGCCATACACGAGTATTTACGAGTACTTGTAAGTATACTTACAAGTACTCATGATTACTTACATTTTTCTGCATTCAGAGAGACTGGGAATGTCAGTAAAATAAGAAACCACTGATTTAATTATAACTTAATCAGATCTTGTTCAATTGATAAGATAAAAAATGTGTTTTGTAGATATGTATGTCATCTAATTATGCGCAAATTTGCAAAAGGTACGAATGCATAACGGCTGAAATATGGGCAAAAGCGTTTTTAAGCACTCAATACAATGAGCTGATACTAAAGTATAAATATCTCCATCATTTCCCATGCTAAAAATATGATTTTGTTATTGTTCAAAAGGGGTTTTAGTGCCCTACAATGCTAAAAATATTTTTATTAAATATTTATGGGGACACAAGTACTTGTGGCAAGTACTTGTGTCCTCCCAATGCCAGACTCGCACTCACAAATACTCGCAGGCCCAAGTAACTCGCACTCGCGAGTATATTACTCACGAGTATTCTCACGAGTTTACTTGCAAGTACTCATCTGGGACTCGCACTCGCGCTCAGCCTTAGCAGGATGTGGTCCAACGACATCGGTCGCTCTGGCGTGCTGTGGATTTGGAGATCAACTCCTGGATGCCTACCGTAGCCACCAGAGCGCCGACTTCGAACGCTTTCTTCGCAAATGGCGACCTGCCGTCCAATCAGAACTACTGACAAACTCTCAGCAGTTCCTTTCCAGGCGCCAGTTTGACATCGCGGGAGAAATCTCGCATGAATTCCCGGATCGTCGGACCCTCCAATACTATACAAACCCCATTACATCATGGTCTCCAGGACGGATCCCGCCTGATCCCAGTCAATGGGAGTTCACGCAGCCCTCAATTTTGTTGATTACTCATTTTTGTGAACAGTATTTTCACTGGACACCGCAAGTTATGAAGAAGAAATTCGAGGACCAGCTTTGGGAGGGCATCTTCCTACAGATGCTATATTCAGTAAGATTCTGAATCTTTTTGCTCGCCGTTCCTTTAATTGATGGAATTAGCCCTCTGTAGCTTTTGACTCCGAGCAGGGTCGTCTTCAACTTCCAGTTCCATGCTTAAGATACGCAGATGTGTTGAGCCTATCGCACCGGGAACGCCTCGGCCAATATAGGCGGATGTTTGGAGCGGAGAAGCAGCCAAAGCTGGTGATTTCCACCGCTAACTTCATCGACTCTATGGGGCGTCGTTTTAGGGATAATGCAGGCAACACAGTAACCGTTTGGCCGCCGGCTTCTCTTCTTCCGCGGTCGCTGAATGAATGGACAAAAATCTCTCGTAAAACAAATAAGAAGGTGAATATCTCTCCATTTCTACTATTCTAGGCTGTAAGTGCTGTTGATATTAATCGAGTCTTAATTCTCAGGCTAGGCAAACACGTCAAGCGAAAAATCAAAATCACACCACAGCCCTGCTTGCACCATTTCCTGGACCAAGCCAGGCACCCACTTCCAATTCTGCCAATGTTGGAGCTGACTATCCATGTGTTCAAATTGGAGAAAGGCATTGGTTTATTGACTTTACACTAGATGACTGATCTTCACAAAATGTACTATGTATGCTGAAATCTGTACAAAATTTGAAACTACCTTTATTGAAAACCTGAAACATATGGAATCTTTCCCATGTCTAAATCTTTGAATTTGGAAAGTAAGCCTAAGGCTCGACTCCATCTGCCTGCTCTCATTGCCTGGGCCTTCTCAAAACGTAATCTATCTTCTTGTCTTAGTAATTTGTCTGTTCGGAATCCGTTCTCAGCATAACGGAAGATACTTCCTGCGCAATATTGTGTAATTGATACGCGTACATCGCCGTCGACAACCGGAGTGTTTGAATGCGTAATTGTCGCAGACGGAATTAAGATCGTGTAGGCATGAGGAAACTCTACGATTAGCTTCAGCTCCCAAAGGATGAGATGTCCTCCTCGCGTGTGGTCAAATTCTCCAAGGGCTGTGATCGCACACCAACCATACGGACAATTTTTAACATCCCGGTGTTGCTCACAGCAAACGTTGCGGAAATTACATGCTGTCGTGGGGAATATTGTCTTCTCAGTGGTGCGTTTCAGCTCCGGGTAACGCGCTAAGAGCTGTTCAATATAAGATTTCTGGTGTCTATACACCCCTGGATTCCAGAATGCAAAAGACGCTAAGAAACAAGCCGTGTGTGAGCTGAGCTTTTGATGCCTGGGCAGCAAGACTAGAACACACCATTTTGAAAGCCGGATATCCTGGCAAAGCCTCGAGACTTGGTAATCCGGCGTATTGTTTTCTCATGGTGGCGACTATCGAGGTTGATTGGATGCTTGAAGCCATGAGGAAGTGTGAAGCCAAAATTAACGGCTGGAAAGTCGCCTCGTTTGTGGCCCAGCTCTTCCTTGGTAAATCTTTTTGAACTGGATTCAGCGATGATTATTTTGAAAAGTTCGTGGGTGTGTTCATCATATGTAAGATCCTGGGGAGGGGCGCCAGCAATAACCGCTATGACGCGCCTTTCACTATCGAGTATAGGCTGCGGGAGCCTCGAAGGAATACTGCGCAATCAATTTAGACGAAATATAAAACATCAATACAGGGAAACATACCCGTTCTCGCCACAAGAAATGTATTGGAAGCCGTCATCGATTAGACGCTGAATGTCTGGTGCTTTGGTGGGATTCTGTGGGACTGGCTTTCTCAGGGCAGCGTATGCTCCGCTTTCAACTGGTAGACTTGCGGTTTCGAGTGCTGAATTGACGCTTTTCGCACTGTCCAGGTATTTTCCCGCTGCACTTGGGTATCCGTGAATGAGAATGGCCTTTTCCCTTGCAGCACGTCGTTTCTTGTGCTGCCGTGATGAGGTTGCACCCAATGTTGGCTTTCCAAAGACTTGCATAGGCGCTTTAACACTTGGAGCCCGGGGTGTAGCTTCTAGAATTCAGATATTAGACCAAATCAAAGTATTATTACCAATGTTACTTACCAGGATCCTGTTTGTCGTCGTCTTCATCCTCCAGATCAATGGCATTGCGAAGAAGAGCAGAAAAGTCAGCCTCTGGGGATGCCAACACAGGAAATATTGCCAGCGACATTATCTAAACGATGTATAGTATAATTTAGTAAATGTCCTAGTAATATATGGCAGAAACAGATCGAGAGCCCGGGGACGAGCTCGATCGACCTGTGCAAGAAGACATACCGGCTACTATTTTGTTGGTGTTACGCGTACAACGTATAGTTACTAATGAAGTCTTCTAGGTGATCAGAATTGCGCACTGCTTCAGTGCTTGTTGACGTCTACATAGCATATAGTACAATTCAGTAAATGTGCTAACATTACGTGGCGGAAACAGGCTGAGAGCCCGGGAACGAGCTCGATCAGCCTGTGCAAAAAGACATACCGGCTATTTTGATGGTGTTGCACGTACTACTCTGTATAGTGGCGAGGTTTTCTAGGCAATGAAAGGCGCGCTGCTTTAGCGCTTGCTGGCGTTGGAAGTTTCAAGGCGATGGAGTTGGAAAAGTACGAAGTCAAACGTTGAAGTTGATTGTTTATTGTGACCCTAGTGTGGGGTTGATTAATGACTTCAGCGCCGGCGTAAGTAAGTATGTACGTTCAGACTTCACTCTCTGCTTCCTCTCGTAAGTCGTCAACTCTCGCGTTATCAAAATATAGCAAGCTAATTCAAGTTATATAGCTATGCCAGTATGCATGGCCCAAGTCGAACGCCGCGAGATTGCCCAATCGGAGCCGACAACATCCCTGGACTCTCCTGTAAACCTATTTCACGGTGCTAAATCACAACAGTAAGTGTTAATCTCATTTGTGCAGATCTTGCTAATCTGAGCTGTATAGATCTTAATGCTGTCCCTGACAGCCAAGCGAGAACTCGACGCTCAGGGCAGCGTTTAAAGTACAGTGACGCCATACGGATTAAGATAATTCCTCAGCATTTCAGAAATTAGGGGCCGCCATTAATATAGGTCCGCTCATCGTCTTGCTGGAAGAAATTTTCCCTTTCTTAACACCTTCAATACTCTCTAGAGAATCACTGCTATGTCGCTGCAATCAGATGTCTTCGAGCCGAGCGTTATACTTGGCATTCTCAAAGGGTTAGAAAATTCGGCTTCTGCTAAAGAAACCTTTGAAAAAAATTGGAAGGCTTCCGTACGTTTATTATTTATCAGTCAAGGTTTCAGCTTTGCTTAATATTATATCAACTAGGTAAAGAAACGTATAGAGTCTTGGAAAAAGCACAAAGACAACAAGTCTGTGCCGGCATTTCAGCTGGACTGGGAGGCCCATATCGTTGAATACGTCGATTATCTGCATTCAAGACTTGCTGTTCACGGAAATTCCAGCACCAGCGCTAAGAAGATACCGCGGATTCTCCACAAGAGCATTCCGCTCCTTGGGCCTCGCTTTTCCCCGCCAACCTTCCTGCACTACATGCGCCGAGACATAACTCCTGCGATACACCCGGAATATGCATACATGAAGCCCCTCACTGTTGTACACCCGGTTTTTTTCCCGATACTTGCTCAATGTCCGCAATGCGAGTCGTCATCCGAGATCCGATGGGATGGGTGGAATGGGACCGGCGGACGCAGCGTCCATGGCGTTCGTTTCAATGAAAGGACAATTGGCTATCAGTTACGATGCAAGAATTGCAAGACGGCAGCTGAGAATGCGACCAGAACTTCCAGTGATTCCCCTGACATTGGGTATTGCTTTGCTACGACGAATTATGAATTTTGGGAAAAATGGGAGCATTGGAGGATTCCGAGTAAGTTTACCTTTCCATGTCAAACTGGTCACTTACTCTGAGCTTCTTTCAAGGGAATATTCCGATCTTCCGTCAGCGCACCGCTGTTACCCATGAGCTATTCGATTTGATAATAGAACTGCGCCTATCTTCGACTGCTGGAGGCCTGGAAGAACATCTCAAACGTGCGGACTCAATTCTAGCTAATCTACGCATATATTGATGTACTTATTTTCTATTCTAATAGAGCTACATTTACTCGAGCATAAGCAACGCATGCTCGAGTATCTTTCATACTTTGAATCCGCACGCCCAAATCCGTTTATGAGGAACAACCTTCAGCACTTTTCCCCACCAATAAATGAGGAAGGCTACGGCGATTCTTTTATTTCAAATGATCTTATAAAACATCTATACTTGGATTTTATCGCGAAGGTCAGACAAACTGAATCTATTGAGTACTGCAAGACCAGAACAGGTAAGGGTTGAGAAATTACTACGTCGTCCTTTACTCACATCATTCAAAGCAAAATCTCTGTCTTTAGACAATACATTCAAATCAGGAGGAAAGGCAACGCTCGTCGGAAAGGATGGGCAGCGTTCAAATCCACTGAAAGGCGGTATTCTGAGTGCAATAAATGAAGAAGGGGAGGGAGTTGCATGGGTAAGCCGATGATTACATCGTTATATCTTTTCTAATTCTTATTTCAATCTCTACAGCGATTTTGCAGCAGCAATTCACCCGCTGAAACACGCGAGCTATTGCAAGGCCTCGGAAAGCGACATGAGTATCTGGGACTTCCTAAACCATCCGCTGTCATCGTCGACAACTGTTGTCAAGTGCAGCGATACGTCCGCGAGGGCCTTGGCCCAGATACTGCTGTGGTTTTGGATGTCTACCATTTCATGATGCGGTTAGTCACAGTCTTCCAAACATTCTTAAAATGCTTATTTATTTCTGAATACTAATGTACTACAACTTTTTAGATATAGCACTGTAATATTCAATGGCACAAAAAATCCTCACCGCGCAGAGGTCCTGGTTGATATTCGTGATGCAATTATCAAAACGCCAGCTATAAAGAATGTTCCCGCAACGTACTGGACGCAGCCTGAGCAAGAAGCCAACATCATTAAAGCCTACGATAAATGGCTTAAGCACGGCGGCATATGGACGGCTGCTTCTGGAAAGGTATAACCTTTTAATCGAGCAGCTTTATTGACGTTGACTTACTTTATAATCTAGGTCCACTCTGATCAGCTGGAGCACGTTCGAAGAGGGTGCTTATCAAGGCCCCGCGAAGATATTGCCATGGACGGCAGCCGCATAGAGGGTTCTCACAAGGCGTGGAATTCACTTCAACGCGCGCAACCTAGCGGTATTGAGGTGTATGCAGGCCTCGCGCATGACTTTTTTCTTCGACGAAACATTCGTGTTGGTTCATCGCGCATCAAGAACAAGCGCCAGATCAATTCCAGCGATTTTGTTGCATCTACCCATTCATCCCACCACGTACAGCTCGTGAACCATATCGCCAAATTATTCAATTCGCTGTATGAAAAGGAGCCGACCACATCGAAAAACAAACTCCACAAATACCCAACCCTGCCGTCAGTTCCAGTCGATGAAATGATTGGATTAGTGAGGTCCGAGCACACCTTGACCTTCGGAGGCCTTATCAGTATTAAGGAGGAGGTACCTGAATCGGAAACTAATATCCTGCTCGACGACCTTGATTCACAGATTGCGGAGATAGACCAAGCACGATTTAACAAAATGCTGGGTATAGATGAGCGCCTCCTCTCTATCCAACTTGGAAAGCCCGAGGTTTCTATTACCACAACCTCGTCTGTTTCTGTGAGTGCGGTGAAAACTTTGTCTAGTGCGACGAACCCGCCGACGATGGCATTAGCATCCGCTTCCACATTGACACCCAAACCTGCCAGTTCACTTGTTGCGCCATCGAGTCTGAAAAGGAAGGAATGCGCCCCTCACATTGCGACTAACTCGTGGGCATCCGATATCCGAAGCACCGATAATCTTCCAAATTCGAAGCGTAGGCGGCATATGGCCTTACCAGGATCGTCTGGAGTCCTCGAGCTTGATTCAGATGACTCTACACCAGAGCCTGATATCGTGAGTACTACGGCTGTTATTTTCAACATTTTTGGACTGTATTCTAATATATTTACTCAAGGCGTCCTCAAACAGTATGGATGCGATTGATTGCGAACCATTGCACACAGTTAAAGCCAGTGACGCATGCATATCCCTTCCAAATAATCCATCGACAAATACTCCAACGTTGAACACATTCTTCAAGATCCAGAGTCAGAAACCAAGCAATACTCCACCGGTGCAACCAGCTGCTCAGGCGTCGTCATCTAAGACTACGCTGTCGCTAGAGATGCTTCAGCGCCCACTTCCGAAGCCTACCAAGTTCCTAACACGATCTCAGGTGCTATTCTCCATTGGAACTTCTGTCGACCCTCAAGAACTCCGAATCGCCGAAGGTGATGAGTTCTTTCTCTTTATGGATATGCGCGCCGAATTCCAGTGGATATCGTATGCAATGACTGGGTCAAAGTGGGCTGCTGCTACCAACGTCTACAACAAGCGTCTAGATGATTTGGGGAAGAAAAAGAATCTCCGGTTCATCAAGAAGAATCCACGCGCATTAGTTGACAAGCTCAACGAGGTTGAGGCGCAGATTAACAACAGGATTATCAAAGAAAACTACCGCTGTACGTGCACTCTATATTTCCTTCTTGAGTCTTTATACTAATAAATCTCATTTTATATTGCAGCTCAAAATGGAAGTGAATCTTTCTGGCTAAAGCATTGCCATTCTGTCGCTGGATTTTCCAAGACAGAGAGCGCCGATGAGCTTTCTCAGAAAAAGGTATATATTTTCCAAACATCCTCGATTTAAGAGCTAACATTGATATACTATAGCGCAAACCTGCCGTTTGTAAACGATGCAAGGTAATCATGTACCTGAAAGATGGCAAGCCCGAGGACAACCACAAGAGGGGTGTCTGCGCCGATGGCGTTGCTTCAGTACCCAAGCCTTGCGAAATACCCGAGTGGGCCAAATACGGCGACCATGCTGACTTTATACATCCTGCATGGCCGCAGCCCGAGGATTTGTTCAGCAAAGGCAAGTACTTTCATGCCGCCAAATTCCTATTTGCTGTGCGCAATCTCTACGAGAAGGTCTTGGAAACTACGGAACGGAGCAGCGGTGCTCCAGATCAAGCTGGAGCTGATTATCTGTCAGTAGAAGATCGAGCATTTGCGCGTATGCTCAAAGCTCGAACAAGGTTAATG
Source organism: Pholiota molesta (assembly GCA_014925825.1). Taxonomy (NCBI): domain Eukaryota; kingdom Fungi; phylum Basidiomycota; class Agaricomycetes; order Agaricales; family Strophariaceae; genus Pholiota; species Pholiota molesta. The sequence continues at coordinate 28,345 of JACGCK010000091.1, forward strand.
GATGGGCATGCTTATTTTCTTCTGTACGACCTTGAGCTCATTGGTGGGTCGTATGAATCACTGCTCTCAGATTCAGAGACCGAGGGCCTCCGTTATCTTAGAATAGATTGTCTATAATGCACTTTAATATTCTATTTTCACTGTTATTCAAGTCTTTAATATACATTACTTTATTTAAAATATACTTTTCCCCGAGGTACACCGCAGAGAACTGCTCGTGATGCTTTCACTGTGCTCGAACCAACCGAAATCCCTGGGCAACCCTCGGCGCTATTTTTGGGAATGGCCGGAATCTCCCTGGGCCAAACAACGCACCACAGGGCCTCCGGACCCCCCTGGGAATGACCAATTTTTCGAGCTTGCTCCCCTTTGAATAGCGACCCCGAATTTCCTTAAACCACGTGACCCACTGAGTTTGTTTCTGCTTGCTTCAAATGCTTTTGTCACCCCGTGAGAATAATCCCATGGCTGTGCGCGCTGTGCTGCGGGTTCGTCAAACCCGGACACGGCTGTTTTGACCAGTGTCACATGCACTTTTTCCCACCTTCCAAAATGAGCCTCCTGCCTCTGATTTCGCAGCCTCTCGCAATCTTGGTTCAAACCAACTTCAAACTGTGTTCTCCTGCCTCAAACAAAATTCTGCAAGCCTTACAAACTGTCAATATTGTGTAAATAATTTGTTTTGTTCTTTTTTTACCTACTCAATGCTATGATTTGTAGTGATTAATCAGCTTGACTTTACATTGAATCTGATCAAATCACTGCCTTGATCTCTTGATCTGCAGCAATCAGAAGTCTTAAGGTGTTCTGAAAATTTGGAGATTTTATCTTATCAATCTCTAATGCAAAACTTAGCTTTGAAAACCTGTCTCAAACCATCTGGCTTTTTCTCTTCTTACATACCTTTCACATTTAGCCTATTCTTTGTACCCTTGACCAGGCCGCAATCTTAAGTTGCCCGCCAGTTGAGGAAGACACTGCACGTCATTAGGGCTAGTGTGCTTGGGACAACCGCTTGGATCCTGGGCTAGATAGACTTCTTTTGTAGTCAATTTCAAACCGAACTAGTATACAATATACCAAACTAGTGTAGTAACCTATTTGGCAAGACTTGCGGTACAGGGCCAAATCCTTCCTACCGTTGATGTGCCAAGTGTTGTGTAAGGTGCGGAATGTAGCGAATAAAATCAAAAACCACAAAACCAAAAGCCACGACGTGAGGGGCTATGAGGGTGCGAGTACGGGGTTCAAGGGCGTCCCAATCAAGGTCTATCAGTGGCGAAAGGTGCGACAAGGTGTGCGACGTGGTGAGACGGTGTTTACGGTGTATATTGAGTTGCGAGAGCGATGGGATGAAGGAGTGACAGAATTTAGCTGGAACTGAGCGATGAGAGTGAAATAAAATAATAGAGAGACGCAGCGCGGTGTGGAACGATGGGGAACGCAGGGGAGACGAAGACGCGACGAGAGACGAACTGAAACTGAGCTGAAAACCGAGGGGGAAAGTGTATTATTTTGTTTTACTGAGTTACAGGGATTTAAATAGTACGGAAGTAATAGCTTGTATTTAATTTATCTAAAATGGTGGAAAGATGCGACTTGAGCTGTCCGAAAGGCTCGATATGAAATTCGTGTGGAAAAGGATGATAGGGGAGCGCAGCGCGTGCACGCGACGGCGAGCTAGAGAATCAGATACTAAAAATAGAGCGCTTAAACGTGCACTCGAGCGCATGTGCGCGCGGACGGAATTCCGACGTGATAAGTTGTCCAATAATATTCGGAACGAGTTCCGTACGTATTCGAGATGTTCTAGACCATGTAGCGACGTCCTGAGAGTGCTGTGCTAGCCCGTATACGGCGGCGCGCGACTTGCGTCCAAGTTCGTCGGGTCACGTGACTACCCGCGGCTCCTGTTCTGAGTGCGTACGCGGCGCGGCGCAGTGGCTCTGTGCGCGTTTGAGCGCGTGCGTTGCGCATGCGTCGTAAATTGTTCTGCTGTGTATGGAGGTGCTATGGGTACGTTTCGCATGCTTGAGCGACTTCGAGTGCGGCGGTGCGAGGCGAGGCGTCCTAATGCGTCGTGTATGACCTAGTGCGTTCGAGCGCGTGCGTGCGCGTTCTGTTCGTGTGCGTTGCGCGTGCGTCTGGGCGTATTCTGGCGCGTTTTCAGAGCGTATACGGATGCGGTGCGCATCATCTCCTCCCTAACGAACTTCTGACTGTCCGCAGTCAGCCGGAATCGCGGCGAAATGGTTTGCAATGGAAGCGACGAGCAGCGGCGCCGAGGGAACGAGAGTTGCGTGTGTGTCGACGGCGTAAATCCAAATATAGAACGGGCGCTTAACGCGCGTTGCGCTGAGCGAGTGAGCGGCGAGCGCGGCGGCGTGAATTTACAGCGCGGCGGTGTAATTTGGGCTCGGGGAATCGATTCGGAGCACGGCTAGACGAGTTAGAGCGCGGCGAGACAAGCTGGAGTGCTGGGAGACAAATTGTGAATTGGATACGGCTCGGCGCGGCGAGACGACAGCGGGCGCGGCGAGACGAACTGGAGCACGGCGAGACGAACTGGAGCACGGCAAGACGACTGCAGGTGCGGCGCGGCGATCTGGGGTGTGGCCAGTTGAATGTACGTGCGGCGAGACAACCTGAACTTCTGAGAGACGTCCTAAAGCACGGCGAGACGACAGCGGGTGCGGCGAGACGAACTGCGGCGCGACGAGACGAACCAGAGCCTGGGAAATTAAATGCGCGCGCGGCGAGACGTCCTGGAACGCGGCGAGATGACCTAGAGCGCGACGAGACAACCTGTGGTCTGGCGAGTTGAATCCACGTGCGGCGAGACGACTGCGGGCGCGAAGAGACGAATAGGGCACGGGGAATTAAATGCAGCCGCGGCGAGACATCCTGAGCGCGGCGAGACGACTTGGAACGCGGTGTGACGACTTGGAGCTTGACGAGACGACTTGGGGCGCGACGAGACGAAGTACCGTGTGGCGAGACGAACTACGGTGCAACGAGATGAACCAGAGCTTGTGGAACTAAGATTTGAGCGCGGCGAGACGTCCATCAGGAAAAACCTCATTTTTGGATAAGCAAGAATAATCTTCAGATCAGCTCGATAAGCGGAGGCGTACCTTATTGAACACCAATATGTACTTGATTAGTTTGATTTAGTCATTAGTTAGTTTGCAATTAGTAAACGCACTCCTTATTTGCAATCAATAAGTACAACCTTGACTTATTTCCAACTAATCATATCAAATAAGGCGCAATGGAATTTTTGTTCAACTAATTGATAGCTAATATAGGACTCACAGATGAAAAGATCTATGTGTCCGGTATAATTGAAGTCAAGCGTGTTACCAATTGTTCATACTTCGTATTCATCACCGTAAGCTCCCTCTCGACTTCTGCCAGCTTTGCTTTGCTTGCCTCTAGCTCGTAACTTAAGCTTCCAATCCTCCCTTTCATCGTAGTGTTCACACTCTTCACTTTCCAGTTGCGCCGGCGTTCCTTGTTAAGGTTCCTTTTCGCCCGTTCGTAGTTTGAGCGGACCCTTGCGTGTGATTGGACCAGCTCCTGAAGCACAGTCTGCACTTTGTCGATAGCCTGTGTGGTCGTCTCAGGCTCAGTTTCAGACTCTGTCTCAGAGGCAGACACAGAGTCCTCATCTGCACCCTTGGAACCCCCCAGTGCACCTTCCGCTGTGACATGATCAGCAACTGTGCCGATGGGATCTGCAGGAGGCAGCTCCTCATGAGGGACATCCGGTGTAGCATAAACATTGCCGACATCACCATGAGGAGTCCATCCGCGCTCGATAGCCGTAGTCCAAGTGTCAATAGAGCCTCCAATAATATTATCGGCCTCATCGATGATTTGAGATTCTATTAGTAATGAAAATCAATTTTAGCAAAGCTAACTCGAATAGATTTGCGAAGGCCTCGATACACACCTTCCGGTAACTGCGACTCTTCCAGATAAGTGTCCTCGGTTTCGAGTGCCTGGAGCATAGGCTTGGCATCTAAATTGGTCGCTCTGATTGTCAGTCAAGTTTTATACCTGGCACAATCACGATTTACGCACCAATTGCCACTTTTCGTGGACTTGGACTTTTCCATGGCGTTTGTGAATCCATTTGCGAATCACATGCACCTCCCGGACCAAACTGGCTGCAGAGTAAACAAGATTTAGAAATTGGCTTAAGGCTCAAGACTAAGACAAAACAGTACTTACACTGCAAGCTTCCTTGAAGCCTCTACACTCGATGGTCGTGGATGTTGACGACCGTTACGGTGGCCAAGGTAGCTTGGACTACTGAGTGTCTTCTCATTCTTGACCTTCTGCTTTTTCTTCTTGGGAGGCGAACCCTTGAATGGCGATGGTCGGCCATGTGTGAGTGGTGTCTTGGGATCCGAGTCCCCAGTTGGTGTCAACCGCCTGCTGCCCTTACTGAGCGCCATTGAGCTAAAAACATACTGAGTAATGATACAGAAGAATAATATAGAACACATACTGTATACCAAAGCAAAGGTGGTAGAGCGAGAGAAAGCCAGAGTCCACCCTCGTTGTCGGGGTTTGCGTGATGGCGGACAGTTCGGATGGTTCCGGGTGGGCTCAGTGTCGCGCGGGCCGAGCCGACAGTGTCGACTCCCTTGCGTCTCCGTGCCGCAAAGCACTGTATATGCAGGGCTTATTGTACATGGAGACGGTCTGGTATTCTTGGCCTTCTTGTTGCACACCATATCTGGGATGTGAGGGCTCCGCCATGCGACTGATTGACAATGCCTGATGATGAGCACAGCGGCATGCAACGACAAACATAGTGCATGGCGACGCCGACGAGAATGGAGCCGGTTCCTTCTCTCATATGCGTCTGCTCTTTGCCACATTGTCTTTGGATGGGTGTCGTTACAATTTGACACTATTGAAAGGTTCAAAACATAAGTGAAGCACGGAGATTGACAATGACATCTACACACCTGTTTGATCTCCCAATCAACGGTTCCTTCCTTTGGCATCTCTCCACCCCCAATAACCTTTGTTGTCCAACTTGCAATGTTGTGCATGTGTGAGGCGATGAGCATAACAAAGGGGTGTGGTGGTTGAACGTTGACATGTTGTATGTACTGTTCAATGTTCAACCCTCGACATTGAAGTGGCGCTGAGGTGTCATGTGACCCAAGTCACTGGAAGTGGACATCCTAATTCATGTCATATCACCTCCCACAGCAACCAAATTTCTTCAAAAATACTTGGAGTATGTTCTATGTGCTGTAGACTAGCTCTGTACAAAAATTTGGCTCTTCCTGACATGTATGAGTGACTGAGTTATTTGTACAACATATCTAGTGCGATGACATGTGACTGTCATGTCACAGAAATCAGATGCACCTATAATTCATGTCATAGCATCATATATATGAACCAACTTTCTTCAAAAACACTCAAAGTATTATCTATTGACTCTAAACTGCATATCTACAAAAATTTGGTTCTTCCTGAGGTGTAAGCATCATGTCACCTTGAGCCACTGCCAGCCACCATCACACCCACCGTCACGGCCACCGTCACAGGCCACCATCAAGCTCGAGTTGACGTTTTCAGTTCATAGCTACTTACCACCATACAGTGCTGTCTTAGATAGAAAATCCAATTAGAATTCATCATCATAGCAAAAATTAGTATATTGTTGAATACTGAAAACGGTCTGAGAAGGGGTTGACATAAAAAATACTGGCCATGTCTAATACGTTACTAGACTTCCAATCGGCAGGGGCAACTGGCCCAAACTTGGGATATAACTGGATGCTTTGGCGGATTAACGAGATAGGGATGATGCTGGTCTCGCGAGTGTGTTGAGTTGGAGACATAAGTGGTGATATGCGGTATAGTTTACTATTCAGTTCCAAAGATGCGTTCGAAAACGGGGTAAACCATTCGACATAGGCCAGGTGTTTGTGTGGAAATCCTTGAGGAAACCAGCGTTCAAGGGCAGACTTTGGTAAAGAGAAAATGCAGCGTACTTGAGCTGCGCAGTAGCCTTTGACTCCTGAAGCGCCACCGTTTTTGAAGTTGACAAGCGCGACATCAAATCGGCCTGGTACGACTTTATTGTACTTATCGAAATGGGCAGGTTCGACGTGGAGTGAATCAACAATATTTTGGGCCAGAGGGTCCAGAGCATAGACGTCATTGCTCCAGAATTTCAGTCGATGGAAGACCGGTATTTGATAGAAAGGAATATGAAACGAAGCTGCCGACGCAGCTACCTGTGCCTTCGAATACGTGGGATGCTGATACTGTACAACGAAGCGGGCCAAGGCAGATTCGAAATGGGAGGCACCATATTTCTCGCGAATGTCGTCCAAGCTGACAGCCGCCACTGTAGGATGCTTTGTCATGAGCTGATGTCGAAGTGGGATTAACGAGGGAAGGGGCTTGATAATCTGCGGGGCATGCATAGCGCTCATACGTCGCTGAGTGTACTTTTCATGCTGGAGAATCTTTTCACGGCGTTCAAGCCACAGAGTCATTTGCGCGTACTCGTCCTTGCGGTTGGTGGCAGCATAGGCATCCTTCGCCATATCAATGTGGAGGCGTTCCGTATATTCAGTATTGAAGTTGTCGGTCGTTCCATACAGCTCCACAAAGGGTCGGAAATGCCCCGTGAAGTGGAATTTGGGGATATCGAAGTGTTCACGAATGCCGAGGTCGACAAAGATGTCCAGATTATCATGGAAATTTTGCAGGGCTTGATCCATATTGTCGAGCGTCTGGGAACTATGGATTGGGTACTTTGCAAGGTAGATGAAGTCCAAGAGGCTGCGAACAGCCCGAACCAGACGCGCATTTGACAGGCCGTCTGGAAGACGAATATCTACAATAAGGCCAAGAATGAATCGGCAGATTTGGTCGTGCTCGGTACCGGTAACGCGTGAAAGTTGGGTAATTCCTTTCATAAATAGACGGATGTTGTGATTGGGAGGTAGACGTCGACAGCGGGCATCGATTTCAGACTCGCCACAAGCAGAATAAATCCAGGTAAGAACATGTTTGAAAACCCCTTGATAGACTTGATGTAGGATATCGGGTGTGATCGATTTGTAGATGTTGAGATACGGAAGATGGAGCCAAAATGGATCTTGGACTGGTTTGATTCCAACCGCAGCACATGCTTTGGTGAAAGCAGTAGGCCCATCCTTGGCTTTCATCAATGCGTTTCGAATCGGTCCGATTTCTCTGGGTTTGCATATGCTGTCCAAGTTTCCGATGCCTTCTCGAGCAGCAGGGCACACTGGACATTTCCCAGTCTTTACCAACGTTACTAACACCTGCTCAGGATAATCACCAACGAACACCGCATAGATGGGGTAACACCGGCGTGCTACACCATCTCCGCCAACCAAAACGACACCAGTGCGGCCTGCAACCTCTAATGGTTCCAATATATGCTTCATACATCGATGGAATAGATTGGCAAGAGAGCGGCGACGAGATGCCTGGTTTTTGACATGCTCAAGACGGGATGTTGGCAGGTAGGCAAGAAGGACTTGGCCCTGGCGAGATGGCTTGCGGCGGATATGTTTGGGAAGGTTGCCGATGGTCATGTAGACGGGGTATGCACTCTTATTTCGGAACTGTGTGAGTTGGGTTTTGTCGGATGAAATGATGATAGGGACAATGGTACATTTCTTCTGACCCGTCGTGGATTCGACCTTTTTCTGTCAGAAATATTAGTATATATATAGTCGGTGTCAATGAATAATAGCGGACCTGGATGCGCCACCACCACTTTCCAGTTTCCATCCCATGATAGAGGCGGATACGTTCATCGTCATCTGCGTAGTGGCATTCGGGCTCAAATATCATTTCACCGACAAAGTCTGGGTCACCCCACAATGCGCGCAGGCACTCCATGACATCACGGGCATAGAATTCCATGGCCTCGCCGTGCATAACAACCTCATGGCGATGAAATTGTGGCCGCCCTGGAAGCTTTGTATCAATCACTCGATTGAGCTCCTCCGAAGTTTTATATGACAAGTTGAGTGCCTCTCGGACCTAAACCCTCAATCAGAATGCTAGCATTGCCAAGGTGTTTGTAAGAACTCACGCCGTCGATAGCCAATAGATTGCTGAATGCGGTGGAACCAGGGCCTCGAAGCTTTGCCCAGCGCGCAATCTCCCAGTCCATCTTGGAGTTGAATGGTGCCCAATCGCCACTGCCCAAGGCAGCTGAATACCGAGCATCAGTAGCTTCTTGCTGACTCAAAGGCTGCCCCGCTTGTGATGAGGGATAGGCATCCGAGTACCGAATAGTGACCTTGGGCTTGATACCATGACCCTCCCCAATGAGAACCGTCTCAGCCTGGCGAGCTTCCAATACAGCTTCAGCCTCCAGTTCATCTCGTTCAGTGTGTATCGCTGGATTTTCATGATCAGGGTGTTGAGGTCCATCCCTCGGTGCATCCTGCCTCTCTGCCTCCCAGCTGTCTTCTAACTGCGCCACCATTTCTGCTTCTTGATCAGAATTAGCGGCTTCGTCACCACCATGGTCTGAAGGAGATTCATCTGGTACATCCAGGTGTTCGGTGTCTTCATGCTGCCCAAAGTGGTCGTTCATGTATTCTGGAGCAGAGCCAAACAGGTCACCCTGAAATACCGGTGTCGCAAGTGTGGCCGATGAATCTTCATCTGAAGAAGTACCCTCCTGCCGGTTGGAGCGTTGACGGCGTCGAGGGCGCCGCCGGCGTCGAATGGTGTCACGGATTTGTTGGCAGAGAACATCGCGTGTTTGATCGAGATGGGAAAGATAACCTCGGACTGTGGTGAAGAATTTATCGCATCCTTCGCAGGTATGACCAGCCATGTTTGGAACAGAAAAGATGTGTATTGTGATAAAGAGGATAAGTACAGAATGGCAGGAGGAACTACCATACAACTGGAAATGTCCATCGGAGTCACAGGCGCATGTGGCTGAGCAGAACCTGATAACGCTGGCCATGAAAAAACATGCAAATAATAGACAACATCAACACACCAAGCGTTTTCCCCCGTCCTCATCCCTTCCGACAGTTCCCGCATCTGACATTTCGTGGTCTAGGCCGTGTTTCAACGCTGCAGCATGGATGGCTCTGCCAGTGACTCTGATGGGGATGCCCCAGCCGATAAGGCAAGGGCAGCCCAATCAGAAGCGCTTCTCAAACAAGAGAAAGCCGTCAAGCAAGCGAAAAAACGGTTGCGTGAGGAGCAAGAGGCAACAAGATTGATAGAAGCTGGTAAAGGTATGTGGTCAGCCCCAATGCAAGATGAAGTGGCGATATACTCACCATATATGTCTAGGGACGCGGTCTGCGAAACAAAAAGGCCTAGAGGAAAAAGGTGAGTTGCAATACACTTTACCTGAGGGTGGCTAATCGGACCACATGCCTCAGTATGGTTAAAGGCGGAGGGGAAGAGACAGTCTCCCCGGTCTAAAGGCAAACCTAGTTAGTATCAAGCCATGCCTATGACAACATCAATAGGACCTTTTACTTACCCTGAGTATTCAATAGGCTTGAAGAAACAGAAGGTCGACGAGCCCAAGAACGAAGGCAAGAAAAGACACAGGAAAGGTGAGACGTTCCTGAGAACTTGAAGTGAAAGTGTACGCAAGGTCGCTGATGAACTTCTTTGTACTTATTTACTGGGGCACCTGATCAGACAAGGTCGCATCAGTCAAAATAAGCCGCAAGTCTCAGTCTTCGAGTTTAGAAGAGCCAATCACTCCTCCCCCAGCACGCAAAAAATGTAAGTAATAGACGATTACACAGATTTGGTTCTACTGATGTGTAAATTATATAGCTGGCAAGAGTCGCTCTCGCTCCAAGACAAGTTCCCGCCAATTGAAACGAAAGCGCTCAAAGCATTCTGACTCTGAGTCTAGTGCTTCCGAGTCGGCGTCAAGTGCGTCAGAATCTGAGCTGACTGGGCTGACAACTACCACAGACGATGGAACGGACTCCGAGGGACCTGAGTTCGATGAGGAGCTCTCAGATGCCGGATTGACAAATCTTCTGGAGTCAGAGGTATGTCTTTCATCTTCTGGCTGGTTCTTCTTTTAACGTGAACATGATTTGAAACAGCAACCAACCGTTATAGCAGCAAAATCTACTACGTCTTCAGCACGCCAGGCATCCGATTTGTTTGAGTTACCTGATGAGGATGTATTGGTAGTTGCTCATCGTGGATCTGATTCCTCATCAAGGTCTGAACACCATGGCCCACCAACATCTGACTCCGAAGAACCTCCAAGGAGTATCCGTGATGGATGGACCGAACTGGAATCGGACTTGAAGCAGGCTCCCCATTCAAAGCCTAAGCCAGGGAAGAAAGGAAAGGTATGTTTTGAACCCTGCTTGCGATACAAACCAAAGACTGATCAGCCAACTAATAGGCATCAGAGACACGCGAGACAAAATTCCGAGAAGAGGTATCTCTATATATTGACGAGAGATTCTTGAGCTCATAGATGCCTATATAGCGCCCCACTGTTGTTTCTGCCCCACCAAAGCCGAAGAAATACACGTCCGCTGCTAGCCTCCATAAGACCCAAATCGAGCCTGCCAGACAATCCGACAGTGAATCTGAACGCGAGGAGGAGTGGCCCGCACACACGAAACTTCAGGGGAATGGACTGACCCAACAGAATGTTTATGTTCGCGCTGTCTGTCACAAGGCCATCAAAATCGTCGAGAAGGTATTGGTCTTCGAGCAAGCATGGCCAGAGCTTCACAGGGCAGCGGAATATCGTGTCGAGATACTAACACAGGCAGCAAAGGAGTTAGAAAAGTCGGGGACACAGTACCGCGATATTCGCAAACGCGTGAAGAAAGATGATGACTATGCGAAGACGGTTGGAAAATGGGTATGTGATTTTATTGAGTAGTTTTCTATGTTAACCAATGTATTAGGTTATTGACCGCCTCCCACAACACCGTGGCCCCATACGATTGACGGCTCTCGACCAGATCCAAGCAGTCTTCCAGCTGGGAGTGGATGATGTATGTGCCAAGCGCGTTAACGCGTTGTTGGCAACTGACACATACGTGTATCCTGGAAACTGGGGGTTGGATAACCGTGGAAATGTGGGTCTCACTTTATGCTCGACCTATGTTACTAACATTTTCTTATCAGCCAAAGTGGATCGTCCGAGGGAATCAAATCTACCTCAATAGCACCATCATCTATATCCTGCGCTCTACGTTTTTCTCATCAACGGGCGCACTGGGATTCCGATACAAAGATCTTTATAAATCTTCTCACCCGGACCGACCCGAAAGCGAACTCCCGATTCCTCTGGTCGCACTGGCAGCTACAGGGGTGAGTATCTCATATCACCAGATAGCATGACCTGCTAACAAAGTGCTGTATAGATTCATGCCGCCCTTGACACGTGGAAGGATGGCAACTATGTCAAAAAGAAAACTGACAAGTTCGATGGCGAAACCTACAAGACGATTTTCAACCGCCACGTCAGCTATCTACAAGGCCTCAAGACGAAGAACATCAATGCATACCACTCAATCATGGCCGAACTCCACGAGAAGGTCGTGTAAGGGTCTATGTTTTATTCTATCAAGTTGTATTGAAACTGATCATATTGATAGCGGAAATGCGGGGCAAGGCGAGCAAGTGGAACAGGCTCCTGGCGAGGGCGCATTGTCAGTGCTCGATCTATCTGGATTTGACTAAGTAAAGCGTAGTATATTCATAGGCGTCAGTGTACATTGTTAGTATGCTTGTGAATGGTCAAGATATGCTGCGTATATGTTCTGATTCTCTTTGAGACATTGGTTTTTGAGTGCGGAAAAGGAACTTATAGAGAACTTATTGTGTTAGCATTAGTGCTTGCGTCTACAGATGGCATTGAGATATGCAACTATAAGGTCTTGATAAGTATAGGATTAATGGGGTACCAAAATTATTGAGCTAGACCGGCTTATATAAGTTATTTGCGACTTTTTTGCCCTTTTCCTTGCATTTTTAAGCTCATTCTAGCTGATCCAAAAAGGAGGTTTTCCGCGATGTCCTGGGGCGCAACGAATTGAATATACGTTCTGCTCTACGAATGCAAGCGCGGCGAGACGACATCGGCGCGGCGCGGCGATGTGGAGCGCGGCGACTTGAATATTCATACTACTGTACGGATGCGGGTGCAGCGGACCAAAGCTAGCGCGGCGAGACGAATTGGAGCGCAGTAAATTGAATACGGGTGCGGCGAGTTGTCCTGAAGCGCGGCGAGTTGAATATACATGCGGCGAGACGACTTGAAACGCGGTGTGGCGACTTGGATCTTGACGAGAGGACTTGAGGCGCGACGAGACGAAGTACCATGCGGCGAGACGAACTACGGTGCGACGAGATGAACCAGAGCATGGTGGAATACATTAAGGCGCGGCGAGACGCATGGGACGCGGTGAGACAACCTGAAGCGCGGCGAGACGACTTGAAGCGCGGCGAGACGACAGCGGACGCAGTGAGACGAACTTGGGCTTTGTAAATTAATTACGGCACGGCGAGACAACCTAGAGCGCGACGAAATGACAGCGGGCGCGGCGAGACGAACTGCGGCGCGACGAGACGAACCAGAGCCTGGGGAATCAAATACGGGCGCGGCGAGACGTCCTGGAGGGTGGCGAGGTGAATACGGCTCGGCAAGATTACTTGGGGCGCAATGAGCTGCCTTGGGGCGCGACAAGACGACCTGGGGCATGGCAAGGCGGATTGGAGTGCGGCTGTACGGACCCGAGCGCGGCGAGACGCCCTAGAGCGCGGCGAGACGACGTGGGGTCAGGCGAGGCAAACTGACGTGCGGCGAGACCATCTGGAGCACGATAAATTGAATCCAGGCACGGCGAGACGACTTGGGGCGCGACGAGACGAAGTACTGTGCGATGAGACGGACTACAACGTGACGAGACGAATAGAGCGCGGGCAATTAACTGCGGGCCCGGCGCAACAAAACTGAGCGCGGCGAGACGAACTACAGCATGGCGAGACAAACTGGAGCACGGTAAATTAAATCTGGACGCGACGAGACGACCTGGGGCGCGACGAGACGAGCTAGAGTGCGCCGAGACGAATTGGAGCGTGGCGAGACGAGTGGAGCGCGGTAAATTGAATTCAAGCGCGGCGGAATGGGTACGAGCATGGGAAAATGCGGCGGAATGCATACGAGCACTGGGAAAATGCGGCGGAATGCCTACGAGCACTGAAAAAAAAGGCGAGTGGCAGCGGGATAAAAACGAGCGCGACGGAAACAAAATGAATATATCAAGCTAAAAAAAATAAGTCCAGGTGGAAAAATTGAGAGTGTTGAGGCGAAATAAATATGTGAACCGGGGTAGACTCCTCCCTAACGAAATCTTGACTGTACGGAGTCAATTCGCAAGGTTACGACGCGGCGAGACGTTGCGTGAGCACGTCGACGGCTGCTGAGCACTAAGCGGTATATCCGGGGGGCGCAAGCGAGGTCTACGGCGTCCTGGATTTAATATTCGAGGCCTATGCACGTCTACTCGTCGTCTCGGGTGCTGGTAACGAGCTTGCTTGGTGCGGCGACGGGGCTTTTGAATAATATTTGGCGTAATGCGGCACGAGCTAGAGTACGAGATGAAGGGATAAAAAGACGAAGTGACGAGGCGAGAACGCGGGTTGACGAGGCGAGTGCGTGGGGTGACGATGCGGATATATGGAGCGATGAGGCGAGACGACGACGTGATATTACGAGTGCGCGGGATGACGGAGCGAGGTCGAGATGGGTTAAAGAGGGTCGGAATGGGTCGGAACGCGTCCGCGTGCGGTCTGACGGACTGAGGGCGCGAGTCGACGGGTTGTGGATGCAAGACGACAGTACAAGGGTGCGGATCGACGGGTGGGGGGCGCAAATTGATGGCAGATGGCTGCAAGTCGACGGGTGGAGTTCGCGAGTCGATAGGAGTACTGTGAGACATAAAAAATAAAGGCTGTGGGGCTGAGGTATGAAAGTTCGTCGCAGCGACGGGGTGCTCTGGGATTGGATCTGGGTCGCAGAAAGGAGTGGTCGCTTCGCAATAGCGCGCCGCGATTGAAGGTGCCAAGCATAATAATTCGCGCAGTGTAATAGTGACGCTTGAAGCAGAGGAGGGTGGATCACTGGGTGCAAAAATCGTAGAGTCCTCGGAAATTGGAGGCGAGCTCGGAGTCGACGATAACTTGCGCGGAATGTACTTCTTGTCTGGTAGTGCCGCAAAATTGCGCTCGGCTGGTGGTGCGTAGGCAACGTGGTCCTGGAGCTTGAATATCTCTGGGTTTGATGGGCGACTTGGTACTGGAATTTTAGGCGATGCGACGGGAGTGATAGGAGCAGTGATGCGAGGCGCAGTGGGAGCGACGGGTGCGATGGAAGCAGTGTAAGCGACGGGTGCGATGGGAGCAATGGAGGCGATGGGTGCAGGGAGAGAAGGCGTCGAAATTGAAGGAAGGTGGACCATGGTAGATCTTGCTTCAAAAATCCAAGTCGCAGCTTTGTAAACCTGATCAATACTGTAACTCGGTGCTAGAATAACTGTCGGATCGATGGTGTGCAGTCGGAAGATGATGTCGGACAGTAACTCGCGTCGAAAACCTTGAATATAAATATTCTGTGCATCTAGGTGGCTCGAGAGCTCGCATTTGATGAGAATCGACGCGATACCACGGAAGGAGCGGGTATATTCTGCGAGATCGAATACAGAAGATATTCCGCGACGCTGACTGGCTATAGCTAGTGCAATGAGGTCGTTTCGGCTGTAGCGGTAGAGATTGTTCGCTTCGGGATAGCTTCTGAATATTGCAGTCTTGAACTCGTCAAAGGTCGCTGTGTCGCTATCGAATTCTGGAACTGAAACCCAAATCTCTTCGTCGTCGATTGACATATACCGAACAGTGTGGTCCTTCTTGATGTGATCGGAGGTAATTCGGCATGTCGCAAAGAGATACTCGAGGTCGGCAAAAAATCTGGCAAGTTCACAGGCATGCGATGAGCTAAAGCGCGGAGCAGTGCACTCTCTCGGATATGGCATATGTGGCGTTGTCATGATAGCGAGTCGGAGAATGATAAATAAAATCACGAGTCAATGGATTGCATGTGCAAGGCGACGGAGAAATGATGGCGCGAGGCGACAGATAATGATTGCTTGGCGACGGCACAATACGCGAGTTGCCGGAATAAGAGCGTGAGGTGACTACGAGGCGACGGGTGGAGATGCGAACGGGGTGATGACAATTGGAAGGCAAAAAAATGATAAACCCCTCGCGGTGGGTAGGCAAATGCACGGGTAGGCCATACCCGTGCGGGTCACGGGTACGGGTACTGCCGGGTACGGGTACGGGTCACGATTTGCCGACCCGTGACCCGGCCATACCCGTGACCCAAAAAGGGAAATATGTTGAAGCGGAGCTTCAAAACGAAATCAACCTGACTTCATTCCTCTCGGTTGCCATCTATTCACTCCACACAACACCCTCTCCTCTACCACCACGCCCTCTCCCACACCACCGCGCCGTGTGCCCCTCCCCCATCAAGAGATGTGGGCCGGCACCGAGGATAATTCGCGCGAGCGCCCCGTTGACGTCGGACACGACGGCGGCCACGTCATCACAGGAAACGGCGAGCGCCCCAGAAGAGGGAGGCGGCGGAAGGCGAGGAGCGCGAGGAGGCCGCAGAGGGCGAGGACGCACCGCGGAGCGCAAGGATCGCCCCCCACGACCAGGTGCGGGCGCCGCCGCTCCCCGTCAATCGCACTAACCTACCACAGCGCCACGTCACCACCAGTCAGCCGTACGCGCTGTCAGACGGGAAAGCCGCCCACGCACCGTCACGTCAGCACGCCGCCGCGGTCCACGCAGGTCCAGCCCGACGCCACGTCGACACGCACCCGCGGTGCGCGAAGGCCCAGTCCGTCGCCGCCGCACTGCCCGCCGCAGCCAGTGCTCGCCACCGCATGCCCGCCGCAATTCGGCCGAGCCGCGACCCGATCTCCGCGTACGCTGCGCCCGGCGCGTTCAGCCGCGACCCGCACCCAACGACAGTGCATGTTAGACCTCGGATGACGCGACAGTCGGTGCCTGCGCGAGCACGGCGCCGCTCCCGCGGCGCCGTCGTTAGCACCTGCCCTCGCTCACCACACATCCGCGGCACCACACCGCATACCGTCTCCGCGTACGACGAACACTGCACTGGCAGTGTTCAAGGTCACGGAGACGCAGCGCGGTCGTGGTACTGCAAACCCGCCGGATACCCTTACCCGTACCCATACCCGTCGACCCGCGCGACATCAACCCGTGGGTCCACGGGTATGGGTATGCGCGGGTATGGGTACGGGTAGCCCCCGAGATACCCGGGGGTTACCCGTGCAGTTGCCTAGCGGTGGGCTCCAGAAATGATGTGCCAAGTGTCGTGTAAGGTGCGGAATGTGGCGAATAAAATCAAAAACCACAAAACCAAAAGCCACGACGTGAGGGGCTATGAGGGTGCGAGTACGGGGTTCAAGGGCGTCCCAATCAAGGTCTATCAGTGGCGAAAGGTGCGACAAGGTGTGCGACGTGGTGAGACGGTGTTTACGGTGTATATTGAGTTGCGAGAGCGATGGGATGAAGGAGTGACAGAATTTAGCTGGAACTGAGCGATGAGAGTGAAATAAAATAATAGAGAGACGCAGCGCGGTGTGGAACGATGGGGAACGCAGGGGAGACGAAGACGCGACGAGAGACGAACTGAAACTGAGCTGAAAACCGAGGGGGAAAGTGTATTATTTTGTTTTACTGAGTTACAGGGATTTAAATAGTACGGAAGTAATAGCTTGTATTTAATTTACCTAAAATGGTGGAAAGATGCGACTTGAGCTGTCCGAAAGGCTCGATATGAAATTCGTGTGGAAAAGGATGATAGGGGAGCGCAGCGCGTGCACGCGACGGCGAGCTAGAGAATCAGATACTAAAAATAGAGCGCTTAAACGTGCACTCGAGCGCATGTGCGCGCGGACGGAATTCCGACGTGATAAGTTGTCCAATAATATTCGGAACGAGTTCCGTACGTATTCGAGATGTTCTAGACCATGTAGCGACGTCCTGAGAGTGCTGTGCTAGCCCGTATACGGCGGCGCGCGACTTGCGTCCAAGTTCGTCGGGTCACGTGACTACCCGCGGCTCCTGTTCTGAGTGCGTACGCGGCGCGGCGCAGTGGCTCTGTGCGCGTTTGAGCGCGTGCGTTGCGCATGCGTCGTAAATTGTTCTGCTGTGTATGGAGGTGCTATGGGTACGTTTCGCATGCTTGAGCGACTTCGAGTGCGGCGGTGCAAGGCGAGGCGTCCTAATGCGTCGTGTATGACCTAGTGCGTTCGAGCGCGTGCGTGCGCGTTCTGTTCGTGTGCGTTGCGCGTGCGTCTGGGCGTATTCTGGCGCGTTTTCAGAGCGTATACGGATGCGGTGCGCATCACCGTCGTATCGGGTGAACAGGCCAAGACCTCCCTTCACCTATTTCTGTTTGGCTAGAATGCCCAGGGATCCTTCTCTTTCTCAGGCCAAGTCTGCACGCCGAAATGCCCAGAACCAATCTCAGCGATCACAAAATAATCAACAGCCTGAAAATCAAGCTGGCCCATCTCATATCCAACTTCCAACTTCTACAAATCCACAAACTCTTTCCCAAATTCTTGAGACTCCTACAGCTGCTATACAAAGTATGTTTAGATATTGTCTTTTTAAATACTATATTAATCAAGCTTTAGCACCACGAACTCCTCAATCTGGAAATCGTAGGTCTCGTCTGCCTGTGACACCTGCAACTCGTGAATTGAGAAGTAAACGAACAGATCGACGTATCACTCCACCATCTCTACAGCTGGCAGAAAATGTCATGGATGAGGAAGTTGATGCCGTTCAACCACAACGGCGTCTTTTTCAAGCTGAAATTGCTGGATTACAGCATGAACAGATTCAGGATGTTTTCAATATGCCTGAACCTATGATCTTTCCTGTCATTGAGGTTCCTCAGTCCGAGTCTCAACCACCTCAACCTGCATCTCAACCACCTTTACCTACATCCCAACCACATTTACCTGCACCTGCACGTATTATCCACAATGTGCGCCATCCCAATCCTCGCAGACTTGCTTGGTCTGTTAATCCTAGAAATCCAAATCAGATATGGTGCACAACGGGTAGCCACTATGTTTCCATCGTAAATTTTGGTACTATGCAGACATGTGAAGGCTGTAGACAGCAACACCGTGCAATGGCTGCTCGTGCTCGTGCAGCCCAACACCAGGCAACTGCTGTAGAACAGATTCAGCAGCAAATTGCCATGCCAAATGTCTTGGAAAATCCCCCTGTTGCTGTGGCCCAGAACAATCCACCTTTGGATCCTCCACAAAATCAGCCTAACATCAATCCTCTAGATGAATGTGCTGTTTCAGCAGAGGAAAAGGCTAGATTAGACACAGTCAGGCGTAAATTAATGGAAATTGAGATGGAAACATGCTCCAAATGTCATGAGCGGTGGTTCGATCTAAATGTTAAACGGGACAGTGTTTGTGCAAATTGCAAGAAGAACGATAAATTCCAGGAGACAAATGCAATGGATCCTCTTCCTATGCCACTAGAAAATTTACCTGCACTTACTCAGATGGAAGAGATGCTTATTGCCCCCGTTCATGCATTAATACAGCTTTGGCAAGTAAGAGGTGGCCAATATAAATACACAGGACATACTTGCAATTTTCCTAGAGAAAATGCAATCGCACATGCCAAAGTACCTCTTCTGCCTGAAGAGTGTGACATTATTATCATGAGACGTGCAGGCCAGGACCCAGTTACAAATGAGGATATATATCAGGATTTCCGTGTACGAAGAAATATTGTCCAGCGGTGGCTTGAATTTCTAGAAGCAAATCATCCAACGTTTATCGCACGAGGTGTCACCATTGATCATAATGCTCTTCAGCAACTTCCTCTCGATAGTTCCGTTCATGACAGAATCAGAACAATTTCTACAGAGGAAATGGATGATCTACCAGCTGAGGATGTGGGTCCTCAGCAGGATAATGTTCCAGAAAATCCAGAAGTACCTAATCCTCCAATGTTTTCACGAGGTTTTGTTCCAAATCTTCACATGGGTATAACAGAATTGGATCAACTACGGGCTGCAGCTGCAATTGGTGATCAACCAATAATTCTAACAATGCCTCAAGTTAGAGGAACACCGATTAATGAAAATAGTGGGCGTGCTATTGCGATTGATGCTTTTCCTTCTCTTTTTCCTACTGGAAAAGCAGATTTTACAGCACCAAGAGGAAAGGCTGTGACAATGGAGGAATGGGCTGGACATCTTATGCGCTATAAGGATGGAAGATTTGCAAGACATCCCAGATTCCGATACTGGGTCTTAAATACAATAATGCGTAGATCTGCAAAAAAGGTGTCTTCATGGTACTTAACAACACACAAAGAAGACCGACAACTCACAGTGGAGGATATTCGAAACATGATTAATAATGGAGAAGCAGAAAGACTGGCTCAGCGTGTCTCTCATGCTGGTGATAAATTGCCAGGATCAAAACCTTTTTGGCAAAAGCACAGAAAGACCTCATTGCTCAAATTCGATCCCCCCAATGCCAATCTCCACATGTGTTTTTTACAGCCTCATCTGCAGATATTCAATGGCCAGATATGCATCAACACATGCCCAGCAATGTTCCAGGAGCACCTGAAGATGCTCATTCATATCGAGTTCGTATGAAAGACTTGAATGAAAATCCTGCCATCGCTGCATACTATTTTCAGAAAAGATGGAATATATTCTTTGAGCATTACATCAAACCCACATTCAATGTAACTGATTGGTGGTGGAGGTATGAATGGCAGCATCGAGGCAGTAGTCATATTCATGGTTTTCTGTGGTTTCGTGATGCCCCACAAATTGACAACCTTGACACAAATAATCCTGCTGATGTGCAAAGATTTGTTACATTCTGGGATCAACATGTCTGCACCTGGCATCCTGACAAAGATGCCCCTCCTGCTGCTATTCATCCATCAGCTCAGTTGTTTTCTACTTTGGAGGACACAAAAAAGGAGCTTGCTGAAATGTTGAACCGTTTTCAAAGGCACCGTACATGCCAACCAGGCTACTGTGAGAGGCAGAAAAAGGAAACCGGAGAGAAGTTTTGCAGATTTGGATTTCCCAAACAATGTCGAGAATTTTCTGAATATGCTAGAGGTCAAAATCGAGATTTTGCAGAGTTTCATTCTAGAAGAAATGATGAAATCCTCAACTCATTCAACACTGGATTTATCCTAGGCTGGAGAGCAAACATTGACTTTAGGCCGGTAATCAATAAAGAGGCTGTAATCGCATATGTTGCTAAATATGCCAGCAAAGGCGAAACATCATCTTCAAGTTTTGATAAAACACTTCAGACTGCTATCTCACGACTCAAGGATGAAGATGCAGCTGGTATTGCATATCAAAAAATGCTTTCAACTTTTAGTGCAGAACGAGATATTTCCAGTCAGGAAACATGTCATATTCTTTTTGGATGCCCACTTGTCCAAAGTTCAAGAAGGGTTAGAAATTTGAATGTTTCTCCAGATGTTGCAGCAGAGCTTAATTTTGAAAATTCAACTGTGGAAAGAATTGGGTTACTTGAGCGTTATAAAAAACGGCCGGCAGGGTTGGAAGACATCACACTCTTAGAGTTTGCTACTTGGTATGACTGGAAGGGAACTATATATACTCGCAGAGGGAGACGTGGAGGTTTGCCATATGTGGTAAATGTTTGGCCAAGATATAGACCAGATCCTGATGATGAAGATCAATTTGAAAACTGGTGTTATGCCAAACTTCTTCTGCATCACCCATTTCGGGACCCCGAAAAGTTTTTGGATGGATTCGATGACTTCAAATCTGCCTACAATTCTATATGTGTCAATCATCACTGTCTCCATGTCAATGATACTTTACCAAATGAAGTCATAGAAAAAGAATCTGATCCCGATGAATCTGATTCTGAATCAGTGGCTGATGAAAGAGAAAATGAGGACTTTGTGGCGGACTGGATGAGAGAGGCAGGAAGACGGCCTGAGCAGGAGGTCGAATCTATGATTGACAATCTTGGAAAGAGAGATATGGATTTAGAATATGACTGGCATGCAAATCCTCCAACTCTGCAAGATCTAAAATCTGCATCGACTTGGCTTACA
The DNA here is from genome assembly GCA_014925825.1 of Pholiota molesta. Classification (NCBI taxonomy): domain Eukaryota; kingdom Fungi; phylum Basidiomycota; class Agaricomycetes; order Agaricales; family Strophariaceae; genus Pholiota; species Pholiota molesta. Next base: position 49,609 of record JACGCK010000091.1, read on the forward strand.
GAGAAAGTCAAAGAGTCTCCCAATGATGAAATGCAAATTCTTCCTGATGCAAACTATGCTCATTTAAAAGGAGAACAGCAATTGGTATTTCTCCAGGTTATGGCATACTTCAAAAAGTTAAAATTATCAGATGGACAAAAACCTCCAACTCTTAGAATCAATGTTGATGGTACAGCAGGAACTGGAAAATCATTTCTTATTTGGGCAATATCACATGCACTACGTGCACTCTTTGAGAATGACCTGAATGGAAAGGACCCTGTCGTAAGACTAGCACCAATGGGTGTTGCTGCATTTGGGATCCGAGGTTGGACAGTGAATTTTGGTCTTGGAATTCCTGTTAAAGAAGGCAAAGAATTTTTACAAATGACTGGAAACCGTCTACAACGTCATCAAACCCGTTGGAAGCCTATCAAACTACTGATCTTGGATGAGAAGTCAATGGTTGGCAGAACCCAGATGGGTCGATGTGACCGACGACTTCGTCAAGCATTTCCTAATAATGTAGACCAAATATTAGCAGATATTCCAACTATATTCTTTGGAGATTTTGCTCAACTTCCCCCTATTGGCGATACTCCACTTTACTCAACAAACTTTTCACATCGGAGACATGCACTCAATGTTGAAGGCTGGCGTGTTTTTGAATCCTTTACACAATCAATTACATTAAAACATATATTTCGACAACAAGGAGAAGACCCTGACCAAATCAAGTTTCGAGATGCTCTGCTCAGACTTCGAACATATGAAACCACAGAAGAAGACTATGAGCTCTTAAAGACTCGCTTCTGGGAAAATATCACTCCTGAGGAAAGGGAACGTGCCAAGGATTTCCTTCATATTCTTCCTACTCGAGCTGCAGTGGCTGCTACAAATGTAAAGCGTCTCAGTGAATTAGCCAAACCCGTGGTCAGATGCAAAGCCAAACACAATTGTAGTGAAGCAAAGAAAGGTTCTGATGAAGATGCAGATGGCCTTGAGGTTGAGATTCTACTTGCTGAAGGTGCAAGGGTAATGATAACAAGAAATCTCTGGACTGCTAAAGGTAAATAAATAACAACAACCTTAGCAAATATTCACATTGCTTACTGAATTTTGATAGGATTAGTAAATGGTGCACAAGGAATAGTAAAAAAGATTTGGTATGCTCCTGGATCAGATCCAAGAACAGACCTTCCTGCAGTTGTCTTTGTTCAATGTCCTGGATATTCAGGTGAGCTAACAAATTTGAAACAATCTACTTTCTAATAACAAAAAAATTTAGGACCTAACAATCCTGGATGGGAGAATATAGATCCTTCCTGGATTCCAATTACTCCTGTTACTGCACGCTGGGAGAATAAATCAGACAAAAGCTTATCACAAACTCAACTCCCACTGGCACTAGCTTGGGCTATTACTATCCACAAAAGCCAAGGACTTACTCTAACAGAAACAGTCATTGAACTGGGTCTTAAAGAATTTTCCTCGGGTTTATCATATGTTGCTATTTCTCGGGTGAAGACATTGAAGGGTTTGGTTTTCCGAGATCACTTTCCAATTTCAAGATTACAGCGTCCAGAAGAAACTCCTTCAATGAAAATGTTGAGAGAAGACAACTTACGTAGACAAGAGCTTGGTTTTACTCTAGACACTTATGGCATTGACTTGAGCGAATATATATTTAACATCTAGTACTTAGACACCACTAGGCAGTAGTTTGTGTATGTGAATTTAAACTCAGATGTAGCAAGCTCCCCACTAGAGCAGGCCAGTTCACTGGCATAGCAAGACGTTCTTTCTACTTGAATCTACTTGTACAAGTAGAAAAAAGCAAATGGGGAAACTTCTGATGTAAACGACATTGAGTTTACTCCTCTTCATAGCCGACTTCGAAAATTAAGGAGCCCATAGCCTAGCCAAGAAATACGATCCAGAAGGGACACAACAATTGGTACCCAACTGTTGCAAATGTTTAAATTAACTCAATCGCTGATACGACCGTCTGTTATAGGTGTTTTGACCAAACCAGATCGGATCCCAGCGGGCGAAGAACCTAACTGGATGCCGTTCATCCGCAACGAAAAAGAGCGCCTGAAACACAACTGGTTCTGCGTAAAGCAACCCTCCTCAAGTGATCTCAAATTGAATTAACCTGGGCTGGAGCGCGTAAGATGGAGACTGCCTTCTTCGCGGACACGTCGCCTTGGTGCGATCTGGACAGCGAGTTTCAGCAATATCTATGCACCAGCAACCTCGTCGACAGGCTCAGCAGTGTTCTATCAGACTTGATTTCACAAAGGTCTGTTCGTTCGAAGGTATCTCGATATTTGGGCTAAATACATATTTATATAGATTACCGCCAATTCAGGTCGAACTCGAAAGATCCATACGCGCCACTCGTACTCTTTTGGCAAGGCTCCCTCGCCCACCGTCGGCAGATCCTCGTAGTGAAATCATCACGTTGTTGCACGCTTTTACCAGCGACCTCTCGCGCCATGTGGAAGGCGTCCCGGATGATAAGAGCTCGACCTTTGGGAAAGGTATCGGCTTAATTCAAGCCATTCGGCCCGCGCAGGAGCGCTTCAAAATGATGATTCGAGCTACTGAACCGAATTTCAAGCCTTTCAAGAGGTCTGAGGCGGGAAAGAAACGCCTCGGTCCTGCGACATTCTTGGAGAATGAGGAGAGCGATGAGGAGGCAAGTGACGTCGATATTGACGGGGAAGGAGTTCAAACGCAAAAAGGAGATAAGGAGATGGGAGACAACAGAGAAGAATGCAACGACGACGACGGCGATCGTACAGGTAAAGATGAAGATGAAGAGATGAAGCTGAAGACGACAAGAAGCTCCGCCAAGAACGGAGTCCTCGCGCCCGGAGCCATCTGCGGGGACGCAGCTGATAGGTAAAAACGCAAGGAGCCACTGGATGATGCTATCTATATCGACGACGTCCTTAAGATCGCGAATCGGTGAGATTTCAACTCTACTAGTAAGCGGCCTCCACTGATAATCCATTCCTCTTCACTAGAGCTCGTACACGCCAACTACCCGGGAGTTACCCATACGCTGTCCAAAAGACTTTCATCACTAAAATTGTCGAAGAATGGAAGGACCCGTCAGACACGCTATGCGAGACGGCACATGCTACTGTACTGGAGCAGATCAAAAGCCTCGTTCGCAAGCACTTCTCTCAGTTCGGCCAAGGTAGCCTCGAGCGGAAAATCAGGTAAGAATAATTTTCTTCGTCCTTAGCGCGTTTGGTTAATGGTTGTCTCATTATCACAGATCCATTATGGAACATCATTTGAAACACTGCCAAGAGCTGGCTAAAGAAAGGGTTACATGGCACCTGGTGAACGAAGAGATGCCATTTACTTTAAACACGCATTATCTCGCAGACTACAAGGACAAATTCCTTGCCTATTACAAGGCCGCACGCGACCAGGACTATTGCGCTGACTTAAAGAACGCCATCCAAAGTATGAAGATAAGTCCGATGTCCGCTAAAAAGGCCAAGGTAGAGGCTACCGGAATTACAAAGATCTTAAGTGGCTTCGCCGAGATAGGGATGTCCGTCAAGCCTGAAGACCTAGGGAAACTGCTCCCGCCTGACCCAATGGAGCCAGCCCTTGTCATCATGGCAGAGGTGCGAGCCTACTTCCGAGGTGAGTCTCGCATGATCCAAGTGATCTTACATTCCTTGTTGATCATTTTAAATCCAGTCGCGTACAAACGAATTGCAGACAACGTTCCTACTGCGATTGACCGCGAACTCGTTCGCGGTGCTGCGAAAGATACGCTGCAAATTCTCTATGAGAATCTCGGTATCGATGGCGTAGACGGAGAGCGTATTTGTAGGGACTACGCTAGTGAAAGTTCTGAGGTGGCGGCGAGAAGAGCGGATTTGCAGAAAAAATTGGAACGTTTGCAGACTGCGAGTGAGGAATTGCTCGCCATTAGAATTTGAAGCCGGGCTAGTAGTCTATTTCAAGGCTCATGATGTAAACGAGGTATTTACTGTACGCAGCGATTGGTGTGGTCGCCGATAGGTGTCAAATAGACGCTGTCAATGTAGTTTGCAGTGGTAGATCTATTAATAGAACGTCTCCGTGGCCTCGACTGAGGCGCTCGAAAACGAAACACGGAAATGAGAACTTAGAATCAAAAGTTATTGAGACTGAATGGGGCGAATTCAATGCGTATATTCCGAAATTTTTGTTAGACGCGCGTGGTGATACGCCGTCGCTAGACTTGCTTTATCAGACGCCCGTCCAATTGCGTGGCCTGCGCAATTCAGTTCGTGCATGAGTGGCTCTCTTCATAATTACACGACAATGCGCACTCTTTGAGTGTGAACTGCTGTGTAAATTTGAGATATACTTCATTGACAATTCCTCCAACTCGTACCATCATGGAACCATTACATCCCTGCAGGGTCCCTGGTCGAAACACACGAGTGTGACAGTCTGTAAGCTGTACATATGATTTCTCTTTTGTCACCTGCACTTGTCAATACGCAAGCATTTCCGGAAGTCCCAGAAAGCTATCTTCGAATGTCGCTCCCCTCCCACTCCGAGTCGAAACCAGCAAACAAGGCAGGCGCGTATCTTCAAGCGACCCACCTGAGAGCGGGCTCGGTCTCTCGAATCCCCAACTGAGCCATGGACGACGAAAGATGTTGGATATTGTCAACAAACTGCATAGCACTGGGTACCCTATCTACTGCGCTTCGTATCTTACTGCAACTAATCATGGGGAATTTATAGGGTACAGGTAGATATTGACCTGCCCCAAATTGCTGTCATTGGGTCTCAAAGCTCCGGAAATCTTCGCTCATTGAATCCATTTCGGGTATCCAATTGAACTTCCTAGGGCCTCGGGTACATGTACGCAGTACGTTGCTCATCTGTTCTTCGAAAAAGAGTCATTAGTTCATCCCATTCACATTCTCGACAGATGCCCTTTGGAATGTCGCCTGTCTCGAAGCGACGACCCATGGTAATGCATCGTCTCGCTTCGCTTCGTCACAGATTGACGGCCAGCCCCTCGGGCAAGCGCGTAACGAGCAATTCGGCGACATCATATACGACAAGCGCGAAATCGAGGACCGCATTCGTCGTGCCCAGTTCGCAATTCTAAGTCCGAAGACCTCTGCGAAGAAATTCTTAGCTGGTGACGCGAACAAGCGCCCAGCTCAACTGAGTTTCTCACTCAATGCCGTTACTTTGCAGATTAGCGGCCCTGACGTAGCGGACCTGTCATTTTGTGATCTTCCTGGTGCGCTTCCATGGGTATTCACGTGAACCGTTCTCATTTTTCTTATCTTTGACTGGTCCGGGGCACGTAAGATGGAGAATAACTTCTTCGCATCTAAGGCCCCTTGGTGCGAACTAGACAGCGAGTACCAACATTATTTGCGCACCGGCAAGTTCTGTCAGAATTGATTTCTAAAAGGTTTGTTCGTTCGAAGATATTTTGATAATCGCTCCAATTACTTCCTTTACACAGACTGCCACCAATCCGGGACGAACTCAAGAAATCCATACGCGCCACCCGTAAACTTCTTGCTAAATTCCCTTGTCCACCCTCAGCAGATCCGCGTAGCGAAATCGCCACTCTGTTACATACATTCACCGCCGACCTCTCACGCCATGTGGAAGGCGTCCAGGACGACAGAAGCTCGACATTTGGGGAAGGTATCGGCTTGATCCAGGCCATCAGACCCACGCAGGAACGCTTTCGAATGATGATTCGAGCTGCCGAGCCCAATTTCCAACCATTTGTAAGATCTGCGGGCAAAACACTCCTCGGTCCTGCGACATTTTTGTGGAATGAGGAAGGTGACAAGGACAAGGACCAAGCGCAGGAGGATGACAAGGAGATAGAACAAAGCGAGGAAGAAGAAGAAGACGACTCCGACTCCGATTCTGACTCTGATGTTGACGACGATGGCGATGACGATGGCAGCGATGATGATGAGGACGAAAACGAAGAGGAGGAAGCTGAAGGTAAAAAGAAAACTCTGCAGCAAAAGGAGTCCTCGCGCTCGAGACCGGTTGCCGAGACGCGAGTTATAGGCAAAAAACGCAAGGAGCCACCTAGTGATGCCATCTACATCGACGAAGTCCTTGAAAGGGCAAATCAGTGAGATTTTACCTTCAACCATCGATATTCATTGATATTGGTCCTTTCCTAGAGCTCGTACTCGTGAATTGCCTGGGAGTTTCCCATTCGCTGTCCTGAAAACCTTTATCAACAACATTACCAAGGAATGGGCCGATCCGGCATACATGCTATGCCAGACAGCACATGCTACTGGAGCAAATAAAAAGCCTTGTTCGCAAGCACTTTTCTGAGTTCGGCCAGGGAGCCTCGAGCGAAACGTCAAGTAAGAATAGTGTTCTGTGTCCTTGATGCGTTCGATAAATAATTCGGTCTTCAACATAGGTCCGTCATGGAACGTCATATGAAGCATTGCCGAGAAAGGGCTGGATAGAGGATCAAATGGCTCTTGGAGCTCGAGGACAGCCCATTCTCTTTGAACACGCACTATCTCGCAGACTACAAGGACAGGTTTCTCGCCCATTACAAAGGCGCACGCGACCAGGACTATTGCGCTGACTTGATGAATGCCATCCAAAAGTAAAAAAATAAGCCCAAGGTCGCTGATAAGTCCAAGGCTACCACCGAGGCTACCGGAATCACAAAGATCTTAACTGACTTCGCCGAGATAAAGATGACCGTCAAGCCTGAAGACCTGGCAAACCTGCTCCCAGCTGATCAGATGGGGCCGGCTCTTGTCGTTATGGCAGATGTGCGCGCCTATTTCCAAGGTCAGTCTTTCAACAGTTCAGGTGGTCTTACATTTTTTGGATGAACCCAGTCGCCTATAAACGATTTGTTGACGTTGTCCCTCTTGCGATCGATCATGAACTCGTTCGCGGTGCTGCGAAAGATACTCTACATTCCTCTACGAGAGCCTCGCTGTCAACGGGGTAGACGGAGAGCGTATTTGTAGGGACTTTGCAGGTGGAAGTCCTGAGGTGGAAACGAAAAGAGCAGATCTGCAGAAGAAATTGGAGCGTTTGGAGACTGCGAGTGAGGAACTGTGCGACAATAGAATTTGATACCGAGTTACTAGCCCGTTTGAGCGTATTCAGAGCTTACCTTTCGATATTTACATACATAGATATGCTATGTAGATAACCTACAGCCCTAGCATGATTCCCAAGTTCCCAATGAGATGTTGTCGGACTGAGCGCTGAGCGCTGAGCGTTGACTGAACTTTGAATAATGTTGGATCTTGTGCTTGGGGCTTTAGATTCTTGAAGCCGACATTCATTCTCGTTCTACCAGTGTTTTCGCATGAATCAAGAAGCCATCGTCGAAAGTTTGACATCGCAAGTGGAGAGACAAGATGAGAGGAGCTCCCCTAAAAGTTTACCGAACAAGTCAGACCTAATTTGAAAAGAATTCACACGTGCGCTGAAACCCTTCTCCACCGCCCTCGTTCACAACTCACTTACTAACCTACGTTCACCACTTTTACATGCCCAGTCAATCATAATCGTAATGAGCGCAGCCGATGGGATATTCATGAGTATAGCTGAGGCTCTCGGGCCCGCCAGCAAGAGCTTCGAGGTGTGTCAACGTGCGCTTTTCCATCCTGACAATGTTTTTCCAAGATCCAATCCACCCGCAGGAGGTCCGCATAGAAGACTACATCAAGGCATACCAACGACCGGCCGACCGCCCGTGCCTGTCCCACAGGAACCTGCGGACGAGCTGACGCGCAAGGCGCTCAACCTGCCACCTTTGTTCAAACCCTATTCGGCCCCATCAACATCGACAGCGTCTCTGTCGCTGGTCACGACCGCACAGCGCATCACCCTCCCAGCGCAGTTGCCGCCAGCGCAGGAGTTCCGCATGCGATCGAATGAGTCAGAGAAGTATCACGATATATGTTGTATGACGGAGTACGAGTTTTTCAGTCATGAGGTGCGTTTGCCGTGGTTTTGGACTGCAACAGGAGAGCCGGAGCTCATGTTCGTTCTAGGAATTGAGATATTATGCGTATATGGCTGGGAATATTAAGCCACCTCTTCCAATCAAGATGGATCCCTTCGTCCAACCCGTAAAAGACACGCCGGCTGTGACATTAGCGCCGGGTGAAGACAAGCTGCAGAGTATCTGCGCTCAGCCTGGATACGAGAAACACAGTCCTGAAGTGCGTGTATCATCCAATACACACCCAATCATCCATTAACAATACTTCAATATAGGAGTTCCGTATAGCATATCTCCTCCACCGACGGGAGCTGACATCTGAAGAATTACTTCAGGCACAAAATCCTTCAGCTTCGTCCTCGCTCCTACCACCGCCTCCTGCAACACCCATTGCTATCAGCCCTCTATCTATGACACCACTTCCCCAGCCTGTCTTTGCGTCGACAGCGCCATCTATACCCAAGTTCAGTTTTGGGTTCAAGTAACCCATCGAGCCGACCCCCCATCGCTGCTATATTTGCTTCCTATATCTATTCCGGTTATCAGATGTTACTTGTGCCCATAGCTTTTCTGCTTCTTATCTCTGTGTGCTTGACCTCTTGTAGTTGCTTTTTCTAGGTTTCTGTCTTGTAGCAATAGCGCCAATTTATCAATGTTCTACTTCCTACGACACTTTGATTTACCCACATCTTGAATCCATTGAAACACAAATCATGAATTCGGTTTTGAAGAGCCTCACTCTTTGAGCCCTGCGTACAGCGCCGTTTCAGCTGCTCCCATAGCCTTGCTACCTCCCGATCGTTGGAAGGCACCACCTGCGTGCCGTACACCACCGCAAGCCCGTCGTAGGGTCCATGAAATAATAGGTTCCGGCCCATCCGTACCCTGATGTTTCATCATGCGTCAGCTCGGCGTGCAAGACAGAGACAGCATGCAATCACAGCACTTACAGAACCCAGAGCCCTGCTTCCTTCGTCCAGGCCAATCGCTGTTCGCGAGGCACAGCCCATACCCGAATTGACAGTCCTTCCAACCGGTGAAGCTCTCGATTTTTTCGGTGCAGTGCTCTGGGAGGGAAGGTCGGAAGAGGCTGGTTACGGAGCCCACGCTGAGGATGGGGTTCGTGGCTCGTCCCGCTATTTTTGAGCACGATTAACGCTCGGACAGAGACTCACACGACGGAGGAGAAGGAATGTAGGAATACCTTGAGCGAGAAGTAAATGCCGGAGGAAGGATAAGTAATCATTCAACTTCGTGTATATCCCGATTCCACCGAGCAGAACGCCCACTGAGTGGCCAAGATTAAAAAAGTATTTAAACATCTGTTTTTAGACTACGAACCTTTCTGCGGATCGCGCTCGATGATACCCAATTGGCCTTCCCAGGTTTCCAATACGCCATCTTTGCGCCGATAAGTCAAGTCGACGAGATTCTTTTCCAGTTCAGGAGTCAAATAGAAGCTCGTAGATTTCATGCCGATTGGGCCGAAAATCTTTTCTTTGCTGATAACAAAAAAAGAATAAACACTAGGTAATGATGTCCGAATAAGAGAAATGCGTACCAGTACTCTTCGATGGATTTCGAGGTAACTCTTTCCACAATCAAGGCTATAATGTCGCAACTCCAACCGTATGCCCCTTCGAGCTCTCATGAGCATATTGCAATTAAGTATTTTTAGACGGCCTTGCTTACAGCTGGTACCGGGCTCGAATGCAAGTGGCACCGAGGGAAGGCCATTCTATCCCCAAACAAAAGATTAACAGGATGATTTCGACAAACGCAATGCACACAAAAAGCATCATTCATAAACATACCCGGATAATCTCAAAGAACTTCTTCCACGAATAATCGCCCCCATACGCAACCGCTGTATAAGCAGGCGACAAGTCGGCCGGGCTGGCCTTCCTATGTTCCGGGCAGTAGTGCAGTCCGCTTGAATGGTTCAGCAGGTGCTTGATCAGCATCTTCCTCTGCGCGGGCTTGTAGGTGTATACAAGCGCGTTGGGGTCATCGAGGACTACGGGATTGGCGAGCTCGGGCACGATGCTTTCGACAGGGGTGTCGAAGGTGATTGCGCCGGTTTCGATGAGTTGGATGATTGCGACCTGGAAAAGGAGAAAGATGGGTTGATAGAGGGTTTGAATATACGAAGCAAGTCGATTACTTACGGTGACTACTAGTTTGTCATGCTGCAGATCCAGAACGTACTGTTCTCGTCGACCTTCCGACGAAGGGTTCTGGAAGGATTTGATCCCAGCGCTGCCCGAGTAGAGCTCAGCGTCTCCCGTAGCGGCGGCAAATAAGCTCCTGGAATGCGGCCGTCTGCTATTGCTTGACTCTAATTGGAAGAGATATGGGTCTGCCAGGGTGAGAAGTTAGGGAGAGGAGCGACGTACAAGGAGGCTGTCCAGCGCGATTTGCCTTCTTCACTTAGGAAACCATGTCGGTAAGCTTGAGAAGGTGGGCTTGGGAGAACGATGTCGGTGGGATGATCCCATGAGCACATAATCTGCTATTTATGGGCTCTAGATATAGATATCAAATGAGCGTATTAGCAATCATGTTAACATTGGACATCTCACGAGCAGATGAATTTGGAAAGTTTGGAGATCGCTCGTTTTGGTGAAATTGTCAGATGACAGACGCTGGCCGCGATGGTCGCTAAAGCCATTTCATGCAACTTGAGTATAAGGGTGTCGAGGGATGAGTCAAGGCCCAGGCTGAGTACTGAGTGCTGAGTACTGAGTACTTGATTAGCTGTTAAATTCTTGAAAAGCTTGTGAACGTCACCGACACTGCGGTTCCTTCACGATGTACAAATATGACTGACAATGACTGACCAACGTAATACTGCAGTAAGGGTTGAACTTGACCTGGCCTTGTGCTTTAGACTTTGCGGCCTTGAGACTTGAGGTCTTGCTGAAGCCGTCTGAATTGTGTTCGAAGATAGTTGGAATGTCGAAACTCAAGAATCGAATTGGAGTCGAAACTTGGTCGAAATTCGGGTTATTAAATCGTGGCGGCCCGGCGGCAATCAAATAAGAAGGCGCGTCACTTTCAACCACGTCTTCATGTTGTCTCCGAGTCCGCTCACCGCAATGCCGAATTACTGAGTTCAGAGCTTCCAACTTTTCAAAGTACTGCAATGAGCACGAAACCCGCCGCCGCCGTCGCGGCTGCGAAGTTACCACACCCGTCTGCTGCTGTCAATTATGGGATTCCGTACCGGAGGTGTCATTAACAATGAACTTGGACAACTCAGAGGACGCGAATTGTCAGAAGAAGAAAGCGATTATGAACCTGGTGAGTATTCTACATCTATTTCGTCTTACACGTATATTACGCTTTGAAATGTTCCTTTGGATCTCTAGAACCCAACACTAGCACGAAAAGAGAGCCACCAACTAAAAGGGCAAGGCGTTCGGGGCGCGCCACATAAGCAAACGGCAGCTCCAACGAATAGAAGAAAGAATAGTCTCAGCCTGCTGCCAACGATGCCACTCGACGTGTTATTGAGGTATTATCCTTTCGTTCCTAAACCGCTAGTGCCTGGGGTAATGATATTCACTGGTTTTGACTTGCATTCTTTCACAGATTCTCAGTCAACTCGCTCCCAAGGACCTCCTGAGCGTGTCCCACAGCAACAAATTATTCCGAGAAACGTTGTTAGCAAGTAGCGCCAGGACAGTCTGGAAACGCGCTTTGGAAGGTGTGGGTGCGCCAGAGTGTCCGAGCGACTTTCTGGAGTCACGATGGGCAAGGTTATTATTTGGAACCTCCTGCGAGGTAGGTATTTTTTATTGCCCAAGGTGTTAACTGATTTTTTTCTCCTTATTCAAGGGCTGTGGGGCGAAAACATCCAGGAAGTGGACTTCTTTATAAGGCGTCGTGCTGTACGGCTTGCAGAAGGGGAAGTAAGCTTGTTCTCTTCTTAAATCCTTTTCTCTTCTCATCCATCGTCTTTCATAGCCTGATAATCAGATCGAAGGCGGCAGTGGTATTCCCAGATTGTGATGATCTGGTATTGAGGCTAGTACCGAGCACGAATGGTGCGATACCTGGTTACCTCATCTTCAATAATTCCATCCTAACATCTCATGCATTGTAGTTGGAGCATATGCATGCTCCTGGAAGTCCGATATTACAGATATGATTTGTGCCATGGATACCTACAAGCAAAAGACGCATATGCGCACACCAGGCGCTCAGAATGACTTAGCTACATTCATAGCACAGAGGACGGTGCTCATTGACAAAATCCAGTCGGTGAGTTCAACACCTTCATAATTCGTTTGATCTTACTCATAATCACTCTCAAGACTGAGACAGAATTCAGGACTTGGTTATCTAAATTTATGCTAAGTCGACAGTACGAATCCCAAGATTCCGTATATAGACGACGGGACGCGTAAGGCTTTCTTCAAATTTATCATTACGTTTCCAGTCTGAAACTCAACACAGGATTCGCAAGAAATTCCTTGAGCTTGGATACGAACCACGGGACCTATCGAACCTCTCGTATGAAAAAGCATTCAATCAGGAGACTGCTCTGACCGATAGCGGTAAGTGATGCCTCTCGATTTTCCTTCATATCATTTTAAAACTTTTTCTTTGATAGTCTGGAAACGGATACGCCCAATACTAGAACCTTGCGTTCAGAAGCGGAAGAACGAACTTCTCGCGAATCAAGTCGCGATTCAATTACGCGATACAATGCTGACTCGTCGAAATATTGTCGAACAACTCTATTCCAGCTATAAAAGCACCATCCCTCCGCTTCAATGGAAGTACCTTCCGGCAGTCGGGGAAATAATCAGAAAAGAACCTTTCAAGGCTCTCATATACGCGGAACTTGATGTGTCTGTTACCGTCGACAACATCAAGCCACTGATGCTCAAGCTCCCCGAAGTAGTGACAGAGATTCAAGACGAGTTGAAAGCATTACTCGTTCATCAATTGACTCTTGCTTCGAGGGCCAACAAAATCCTACCCTCCAACTGCCTTGATCTTGCTACGTCCGTATTTCACTGCAAAGGATCAGCCTGCAACTCTTCTATCTACGTAGTAGGCACCAATGATATTTTGTCTCACAACTGCGATATCGAGACTCGGAGCCATGGTGGCTATGTGGACCCGATATTGGGCGGTTCCGGGACTTCGTGGTGGATTTTCCTGCTGGGGAAACCGCGAGAGCGCTCGTCCGTTGCGCAGGCCTCGACCCAAAGACAGCTCTTGCGTCTGAGATGTACGACAAAGACCTGCGTTTCGCTTGTGATGCTGCGTAAATGGCAGGTCTAATAATGGTATTCATGGCGTATGCCGTGAGTTTTCTCTGTTTGCTTCCTGCATGGATTTGCTGAACGAACGTTGATCTTTCTCTCGTAGTTATATCATTCATCAGCGCATAAGATTCTCTCCTTTGGCGTCGTTGAAAGATTGAATAACTGGCGCATTCTTTCGCGAGCTGAAACCGACTTCCTCAGAGAGAACGAGCTGGAAAGAAAATGGTTAGCGGCCAATTGGAGTTGTTCCCACTGCCCCATCGCTCTAGGTGAAAAAAAAATGAACCGCAAGGTTGTCGTTAAGCACGTCCAAACTGTGTACGTCGAGCCTTTTGATCATAGTAATTGTTAATCCATGTTTTCTTTAGGCATAAGATCAGTTCACCCACCGTTCCCACTGACCTATTTTTCTTCGAGAAGGTAGTGAAGCCATTTCGCATTTGAAGGTAAAGTAAGCCTTCGAATTCTATGGAATGTCAACTTATTTAATTGAATCTCAGACACTTAGACTCTATCGAAGATCCTGTGTGGGGCGCCCACTGGGGACCTTCGTAAAGTGGTTGAACGTCTTAATTGGTGTTGGACCAGCAACAATATATGATTCCTTAAAGATATAAAAACGGTACTCACCAAAAGCCCTGATCTAAGTTTGAAGCCTTTCTAAGGTCGTTTGTATATCAAATCTCAGGCCAAAACCAAGCCAAAACGAAAGAGTTGTCAATGTGCAATGTTCGGAGAAAAGGTCGATAGTACAGATAATTGTGTTCATTCCTGCCATTTCCATAATCCAGTTTTTTTTTACTAACTCGACTTCAAAGCCTTTCAAAGCCAAAGGTACATAAATCGACTCGATTTCTTGTCGATTTCGACTTTTGGCGGGAATGTGGCGGAACTTCGAGGTGGACCGGGCCGGAGTAATGGCCTGCTCAGTAACGCTTTCTTTATGTAAGATTTATGTACTTACATGTTGTCTCCGCTCACCACCATTCCGAAATCAGAGCTCTGAATCCGAAGGCTTGCCATGAGCAAAGAACCGCCGCCGCCGCCGCAGCTACGAGGTTGCAGCAAATATCTGCTGCTGCCGATGATTCCGATTCAGAGATGGGCTTTGACGACTCGGAGAACGCGTTGTCAGAGGAAGAAGGAAGCGACTACGGATCGCGTGAGTATTCTACGCGTCTTGCTGTTGCACTACACCATTACACGTATACTTATGCTTGAGAATGATCTCTCGAATCTCCCAGGACCCAAGACTAGCAAGAAAGGCGAACCACCCACTAAAAGAGCAAAATCATCAGTGACGTCGCCCCTGAAGAGAGCAGCAGCTCCCACGAAACGAGGAAAAAAGAGCCTCAGTCTGCTGCCAACGATGCCACTGGACGTATTATTTGAGGTATTGTTCTTTCATTCTATATCATTTGACGCAACGACATCGATTGGTTGCTCACTCATCCTCATTCGCAGATCCTCGGCCAGCTTGCACCCAAGGACCTCCTGAATGTATCGCGCACCAACAAACTTTTTCGCGAAACGCTTTTGGCAGCTAGCGCGAAGACGGTCTGGAAAAAAGCTTTGGAAGGCGCGGGTGCACCGGAGTGTCCGAGCGACTTGACGGAACCACGATGGGCAAGGTTATTGTTCGGGACCTCCTGCGAGGTAAGTAGCTTCTCATCGTCTTGGGAGTGCTGTGCTAATCTTTACACTTATTCAAGAGCTGTGGGGCGAAGAATATTCAGAAAGTAGATTTTTACCTGAGGCGTCGTGTTTGTACGGCCTGCAAAAAGAAGCAGTGTGTCTATTTTCTGCCGTATATCGTTTTCTCTTCTATTCATCACGCTTCATAGTCTCCTAGTCAAATCGAAGGTCGCGGCGGCCTTCCCAGATTGTGACGACCTGACCCTTAGCCTCATATCGAGTACAGATGGTAAGATACAAACTCACTTCATCTTGGATAATGTCACCTCAATAACTTATGCATTGCAGTCGGCGGATGGGCTCATGGCCATAGCAGCTCAAGCAAATTCTATTGGAAGTCAGATATCGAAGACATGATTCATACGCTGGCGACTTACAAGCAAAAGAAACACATGCGCATCCCTGGCGCTCAAAACGATTTAGCTACGTTCATGGCGCAGAGGATGGTGCTCGTGGAGGAAATCAAGTCGGTGAGTCCATACCCTCCTGGATTTGTATTATCTCACTCATAACCAATCGCAAGAACGGGAGCAAATTCGATGAATGGTTAGATGACGTCGCGTCAGGTCGACAGAATGAAAAGGAACAATCTATGAAACGTCGACATGAAGCGTATGTAGTTCTCATTTATATGAACATGTTTCAAGTCTGAAATGAATGCAGAATCCGCGCGAAATTTCTTGAGCTTGGATATGAAGCAGCGGACCTATCGTACCTCCAGCTTCAAAGAGCATATAATCAGAAGGCCCCTTGACTGATACCAGTAAGCTGTTTTCCTTTTGTCTTTCCTGTGTCATGTTCAAATTTCTATCAATAGTCTGGAAGCGGATTCGTCCAATTTTGGAACCTGGCGTCCAGAAACTGAAGAACGAACGTCTCATGAGGGAAATGCGCCGTACAATGAATGATCGTCGAAATCTCCTGAACGAACTCTGCACCAACTTCAAGAGTACCATCCCACCGCCTCAATGGAAGTACCTTCCGTCCATCATGGAACTCGGCGAAAAAGAACCTTTCAAGGCCCTTATAGAGGCGGGGCCTGAGGTGACACTCACTATCGACGATTTCACACCGCTCATGCCAAAGCTCCCCGGAGTAATCACAGAGATTCACGACGAAGTGAAGGCGCGTCTTACTCAGCAGCTTGCTGCGTTTCGGAGGCTGGGAAAGTTCTACCTGCTAACTGCCTCGACTTGGCCACGTCCGTCTTTTTCTGCGACCCAGGGAATCCCTGCAAGTCTGACGGCTATGTGGCTGGCACCGACAGCATTGTTTCGCACAACTGCGGGGTCGATACGCGCCCTCCTACTCCCATCAGTCCCTTCTACATAGGGTACATAAACGACAACTGGGACTGTTCCCGGAACTTTGTGGTGCATCCCGCTGCTGTTGTCACTGCGAAGGCTCTCGTCCGCTGCGCGGGTCTGGACCCGGAGAAGGCGCTTGCGTCTGAGATGGACCGCAAAGACCTGCGCTTCGCCTGTAACCTCTGCGTCAATCGGAAGCCCCATGGGTATTCGTGGCGTACTGCGGTGAGTTTTCTTCTTTCTTCTTCCTGCATGGATATGCTGAACGAGTATTTTGACTTTATTTTTTTAGTTATCTCATGCGCGGCTGCATTCAGATTCAACCCCTGATAATGCTAATAGCTGGCGCGTTCTCTCGCCAGCTGAAACCGCCTTCCTCAAAGAGAACGAGCGGAAAGACCCAAAATGGTCGCAGCCCAACTGGAGCTGCGCCCGCTGTCCCATCGCGCTTGAAGGCCTGCACCGCGACGTTGTCGTTCAGCACGTCCAAACCGAGTACGGGGCGCCTTTCTAACGTTAATGGTAGCCCTCATCGAACTGATGTTTTTCTCCTAGGCACGGAATCGGGTCGCCCGCGGATCCCGCTGATCTGTTCTACTTCGAGAAGGTGGTGACGCCGTTCAGGCAGCCGGACGCGATCCTGTATGCGCCGCCGACGGTGGAGACGTGCAATGCCGTGTGTTTGGTGTGTGCGTCGGGCAGCCAGTCCGCGAAGGCAAGGAATCGGCTCTTCTTTAAGCAGGGCGTGATCGCGCATATCAAGGACAAGTGAGTTTCCCGCGTGTCTGTGCGATTAGCTGGAATAACTGGATTTCCTTAGACATGCTGTGCCGATTCCTGTGGAGGGCAGGCACTGGGGTCGGAAAGGCAGATGAATGTTCGACCTGGCCGAGAACTCTTTCTGCGGCCGCCATTCAACATCTTGAAGGTTATACGTCTTGAAGGTTACCCCCATTTCATTCTCTTGAATCGTGTACATACGGTGTACATAACTAATATCTTGTCCTTCTATCTTGTCGCCATCTTTTGGCCTGTTCAATATTTCCTTTTGCCCATCCTATATCATTTTCCTTGTTCATTATTGCGGCATCTAAAGTCCGAGTATCTATCTTTCGACCGTAATTATACCATATCGATGTATATAATCTTATATTTCATTCTTGTTATATATTACACACTTCGCTACTGTCCTCATATACACTTTACAAACATGATACTGCTTTTCGCTCAGTTCTATATGCGTTCAGCGATATTCATGCATGAAATCAAGGTGGGTAGGCGTAGGCCAGTTGCGTGACTACGGGCATCCGTATGTCCTGGAATGTTTCCACTTGAGCGACGCAGCACCAACAACGTAACGGTACCCCACAGCCAGAGAGTATCAAAAACACCTCTTCATATCTCGGGACGTTTTCACATAACGTTTTCACAAACGATGATCAGACAACGCTACAACCGCGGCAGAGGACGGCCACCGCATCACCCCTTCACGCATCCCACTCCTTCTCCACCTCCGGATGCTCCTCATAGTCCCACTTCCCCTTCAGCATCCGCCAGAACGCCCCATCCTGCTCCTGCACGACCGGCAGCGCGCACGCGTAGTACAGCGGGCGCTCCGCCCACAGGGGGTCCCAGTTCCGCGCCGCCGCCTCCGCCTGGTCGTGGTACCCGCACGCGACGGGCAGCTTGAACACCTGCGCGCGCAGGCCGAAGAGCGCGGCGGGCTGCGGAGTTTTGGAGGGGTCGAAGTGCCCGCAGGTTATCCAGAACGCCTGTGCCACGCGAGAAAAACATAAACGGATCAGTGGATCTCTCCCAACCCGCGGCACGGACGAGAGGAGAGAGAAGACGCACCAGGCCCCACTCCGCGAACCGCTTCGTGAGCGCGGCGAAGCGCTCGCGGCGGCGCCGCCCGAGCACGACCTCCCGCGTCCACTTGCACACGCGCAGCAGCTCGCGCGGCGCGACGTCCTCCGCCGCCGCGCGCCGCACGATCTCCTCGACCAGCTCCGCCGGCAGCCTCACTTTCCCCCCCCCTCCGTCGTCGTCGTCGTCCTCCTCCGTGCGGAAATCCGGCACCTCCGGCGGCGCGCGCTCCAGGGAGCTCTCCCCCACGAGCTCGATGCGCAGGTACGCGGGGACGAGCCCGTGCCGCGCCGTCCACCCCCTCCGCGTCCACGCGCGCGTCGACTGCAGGAGCTTCGGCATCGTCCCGTACAGCGCGGCCTCGTCCATGTCCTCCATCCCCAGCGGGCCGTCGCGCCCCAGCCTCCACGTGAACTCCTGCGTCGCCTGCGCGGCGACGGGGCCGGCGTGTGCGCTGGGGAAGGTCGTGTAGGAGGAGGACAGGGTGCCGGTGCCGTCGGGGCGCAGGGCGATGGTCTCGGGGAGGAGGTGGTGCGAGGCGGGGTCGGGGTTCGTCCAGGTGCGGCAGACGGTGGTGGCGATGTAGCGCGAGGAGCGGGAAGAGAGGTCGCAGATGTGCTCTGTGGGGATCGGGACGAACATGGTTTTCGTTAGCTGGGAGGTACGTGGCGAGCTTATAAAGGAGCACTGCGCATGCCGCAGGATGACAGCATTCAATATTCAGGACGGTGGTATGCACCGCTTTTTCAAATCGGAGCTCATGGAAACGGGCAGCATCAGACGATTGATGATTACGGAGGAAAGGAGGCTGGAGGAGGTCGGCCGGCATCCGCCGCGCCGATCCGGAACGAGCCCCTATGTCATGGACAGTGTCATCCACACTTCAAAGCTTCAAAGTTCAAACAGTTCAACCAATGGTAAGCAATGGATAATCATGAGTTCAAGCTACAGGAATTTCGAAACTGCTTTGTTGGCTTTCTAAGACGCATCGACAATCTTCACATCTATATTTACTCTTTGCGCAGAGGAAGAGGAAGAGGGGATATGCCGCGACCTTCATTGTGGCATACTGACTTAGTACAAGACACGGTGTTCAAGTATTCAATAGTAGCGCAGAATAGCGGCCAGTACCTCTCAGGCGGCGTTTTCATCAGCCTCTCAAATGAACGTTCAGACCATCGGTGTTTACTTTACCATTTGCCACGTAGTAAGTGCTCCCATCGCGACGCATCGCATACGATTTTCAGCAGAACAAAGCTAACGAAATCATAAATAGATAAGTACATACAACACACATCTAGCATCCAACAAGAAACCACACAAAAAACCGGCTCAAAAATCGCTCGGTTTCCGCAGCCTCGCCTCCAACCTTAACCGCAGCGTCTCGTCCGCCGAACCTCCACTGGGTTTACCGGTCAGCAGCTGACGCGATGCAAAGGAGGAGGAGGAGGAGGAGGAGGAGGGAATGGTAATACGGACCTGTACTGCAGACCGGCGAACGCGGGCGCGCCGTCCAGCGGGACGAGCACTTGCGTCGCGGCCACGCCGTTCCGAGGCGCTTCGAGCATCTGTTTGGAACGCACTTGTAGGCCGTCGGGCGTGGCTATCAGACATCACGGCGCGCGTGAGATAAGATAAGGGTGCGTCCAGATCATGAAAGCGTACCTTGCGGCGTCGTGTCTTCGCCGGGCGGCGGCGAGAGCGAGAGCGTGGCGTCGAGCCAGGTCGGCGGGGAGGGCGCGCGGAGGGAGAGGGCGATGCACCACGACCCCGGGGGCGGGCCGTACCACGCGCCGTCGGGGATGATCAGCAGCGCGAAGCGCCATATCCTATCTTCAAAGTTCACGCGGTACCCATTCAGCACCCGTGCTTAAAAGACGGCCAGAGACGATTCAAAGGAAAGAAAAAAGACGTACTCCGCGCCACAAACTCCAGCCCGATCTCCTTCGCGATCATCATCCGTTTATGGTACTGCGGCACCGCGACCCGCACCGCGAACGCACCTTCCGCGCCCGCGAGGAGCTCGACCGCGACGTCGTCCGGGGGGAGACCGCCGCCGAGGAGGAGCTGGTCCGTGCCGGACGGGGAGGCGACGTGCGGGCGGAGGCGCTGGAACATGGCCTGGTCGCCCGTCGCCAGGCACGCGAGGCGGAGCTCCGCGACCGTTGCGGGGGTGAGGGGCGTGCAGCGGGCGAGCATGGCGCCTACGAGGTCGCCCTCCTGCCCTGCGTCGTCGTCTTCTGGGTCGGAGGTGTCGGTTTCGGGTCGTGCGCGCTTGACGATGGCCCAGTATAAAGGGGAATGGCTCTCGATGAACGGATCCGTAAGGATTTCGGAGAGCGCGATCCCGTGCGACGCGCAGACGTCCGCGCAGCTCCCGAGGACGCCGCGCGCGGCGGGCGAGCCCGCGCTGTGGTCGCGCACCAGGTCGCGCACGAGCCGAGGACGGTCGTGCGCACCTCGGCCTGCGTGCGCGCGGACGCCGCTGCCGGGCCCCCCGCGCCCGACGCGGAGCCGGCGAACTGGAACCAGCTCTTCTTGGTCTTGAGGCTCGCGGTGGAGGAGGCGCTCTGCGTGCGTCTGTGGCCCTTGCCCGCGGGCGGGGGAGGCGGCGGGGGGCGGAACGGGGGCGGGGAGAGGGAGGGGGCGGGGGGTCCGCGGGGAGCATGATGGGCTGGGAGGCGGGGGCGGGGCCGTGCATGGTGTGTGCGAGGGACTCGAGGAGGGTGGCGGTGGCGGTGAGGGTGTCGTAGGCGGGGGGCGCATCGGGCAGGGGGGATTGCGGGATGGTGGACAGAGCTTCCTTCTCTGACGACATGGGGGGTGGATCTGGGTCAGTAGGCGGCGGAGGGTCAGTAGGAGGTGGTAGATAGACGGGAAGGCGGGTAGCAGACGCCCCTGAAACTGATGGGCGTGCCGAGTATCCGGCAGGCCTGTGGTTTGGTTTCGTGTGCGAAGCCAAACACAGGAACGCGCTCTTGCCACTGCCATCTGGCATCTGAATCGACGCTCGACTGCGGCCACCGCTGTATTCCGTCCCTCTCCTCTATTATCGAATTTGACGAACTGGAATACTTGGCAAATGTAAGCGAAACACAATACCTTGTCTTCATCTAATTGCCGACTCAATATAGAAGGAATTTCTTCTTCAGCTTGTTTACGATGTCGTTGCGTCTTGGGAGACCTGGAATTCTGCTCATCTCAGTATCATGTTAGTCGAAACGCGAGCATTGCACCAAAATGGCGTACCCAGTATCCCACCTTTATCGATCTGCTGCGATGACGCCATACATACAACAACACATACGTGACCATCCGATTTCAAAACCCTATAAGTAACGGACCGCCCCGCCTCCCGCGCTTCCCTCCCAATCCCAACTACTTCCCAATCTCCACCACTTCCCAATCCCAACCAGTACCATGACCATCCAATCCGCCCCCGCGTTCCCCCTCCTCGACGGCACCACCATCCCCTGGCTCGCCTGGGGCAACGGGACGGGCAACGCCAAGAAGACCGCCATCGAGTCCGGCGCGCTCGCGCTGCAGGCCGGCATCCGCCACATCGACACCGCCCAGATCTACGAGAACGAGGCGGAGACCGGCGAGGCGATCCGCGCGTCCGCCGTCCCGCGCGAGGCCGTCTACGTCACCTCCAAACGTACGTCGTCTTCTTCTTCCCCACAGCGCATCCGCATATACGCTGCGCATATACTAACCCTGACGCGTCTCTTTGTCCAGTGTCCGCAGGCCCGAACAACGCCCCCGTCCCCGTCGACCAGATCGCCGCGTCCGTGCAGGCCTCGCTCGACCGGCTCGGCTTCGTCCCGGACCTGTACCTCATCCACAACCCCTTCGTCGCGCCGGAGGGCGAGCTGCAGGCGGCGTGGCGGGTGCTCGAGGACCTCAAGGACCAGGGCAGGCTGCGGAGCATCGGCGTGAGCAACTTCCGCCCGCAGGATTTGGAGGCGGTGCTCGCCGGCGCGAAGCACAAGCCCGTCGTCAACCAGGTACGTGCCAGTCGCACTCCTCATCCCGCCCCCATCACCGTCCATGGATTGACGCTGACGCGCGTCACGATAGATCGAATACCACCCCTACGTCCTCGCGCACCTCGCGCCCCTGCTCGACCTCCAAAACAAACACAGCATCCGCACGGAGTCCTACGGCGCGCTCACCCCGCTCCTCCGGCACCCGACCGGCGGCCCGCTCAAGCCCGTGCTCGCGCGCATCGCCGCGCGCCTCTCCGCGGCCCTCGGCAAACCGATCGACGCCGCCACGGTGCTCCTGCTCTGGGTCAGGGCGCAGGGCGTGGTCGCTGTGACGGCGAGCGGGGACCCGGGGCGGATCAAGGCGCTAGGGGAGGTCGCGACGCTACCGGACCTATTGACGGCGGAGGAGGTGGAGGAGATTACGCGGGTGGGGAGGGGGGTGCATTTTAGGTATTATGTGCGTGGTTTTTTTTTTCTTGGGTGTCTGTTCGTGGTGCGCGGTGGCTGATTTGCGTTTTTTTTTTTTGGTAGACGGAGCATATGGAGAAGGATTTCCCGCTGCCGGACCTCCCTAGCGACCTCCCTAGCCAATAGGCTGTTGCTCGGGCCCGTGTGGTGGAGAAGAGAAAGGAAAGCGAGTGATGGTCCTCTGTAACTGTACGCTCATGGCTTGTAAAGATTATCCAATATAAGCCCGTATCTTCTCAAAAAAGTCATGAGTGCATGTTTTCGTTATTTCTCGCCGTCGCTCAGCTTCAGCGTGTCGGATTGGATCTGCATTTTGGGCGGTATGTGCGTGGTTTTCCTTTGATATGTCTCGTGCGCGATCTGATTCGCCTTCTGTAGATGGAGAACATGGAGGAGGCGTTCCCGCTTCCCAACCTTTCTCGATCCTTGTGGTACAAAAAGAAAGCAAGTGGCTCCCCTTCTATAACTGTACTCTCATGGCTAGTACAGGATATCCTCAATGTAAGCCCGCTGCGACCTTGTTATTCAGTAAACCAAGGATGATCGATATCCGCCTCTGGCATGAGGCAAGAATAACATAAAAAAGCATCAGTGTATGGTTTCGGTGCTATTTCTCATTGTCGATCTAGCTGGCGAAATGCTCAGTATCTGTAGGAAACCACCAGCCGCTGAGCGTGGGTCATCTGTGCGTACTTTCTCATTGTTCTCAAGCTCGATAGCTAATTCGCGTTCTGCAGACGAAGAACATGGATGAGAAGTTTCCGCTACTACCCTTCCTAGCCTAATAATTTATTGCCTCAGTGTGTGGTAAAAAAAGCAAGTGCTGTCTTATTCTGATATAAGAACGCATTTCGATGCCAGACGCTACGATCGAGTTATTCAGTAAACCAAGGATGATCGATAACCGCCTCTGGCCGTGCACGATCCCTCTCAATGACTCCCCAGCGATGAGGCAAGAAAAAATAATTCATCAGTGCATGTTTCCGTACCATTTCTCGTTGTCGATCGTGCTGGCGAAAGGCTCAGAGTCTGTAGGGAACCACTGGCCGCTGAGCGTGGGGTCCTATGTGCGTAGTTTCTCATTGTTCTCATGCTCGATAGCTAATTCGCCTTCTGCAGACGGAGAACATGGAGGAGGAACTCGCGCTACCAGTCTTCCTGGCCAATAATTTACTGCCTCAGTGTGTGGCAAAGAAAAGCAAGTGACGTCCCTCTCCAAACACTGCACGCGCATGGCTTATACAGAATATTCCTGATATAAGAACGTATTTCGATATCAGACGATACGACGGAGCTATTCAGTAAACCAAGGATGATCGATAACCGCCTCTGGCCGCGCACGATCCTCCGGTTGAATCCGCAGCAACGAGGCCAGGAACGCCGTCGCCCCGGGGACGTCGCTCTTCTCCAGCCGTCTCTCCAACAGAAATTCCAGTGTCGTTGGGTAATAGTTCGTCTCGATCCGCAGGGCTCCTAATTTTATCAGAACTCATCAGTGCATGTTTTGGCTTCCGCGCTATCCCGCCGCCGCCGCCGATTTACCCTGGCGGGCGAAAGAGTTGAGACGCACCGTCTTCCGTGAACCACCGACTGCTGTGCACGCCCGCTTTGATCAGGTCGACGGGGAGCGTGCCGAAGACCTCGATCATCTGGATGAGGTGCGACTCTTCATGCGCGAGGCCGAGCTCGACGGTCTGGAATGCGGGGTCGAACAGGGCCTCGCCGGTGAGCAGTTCGAATATCTGCATAACGATGATATGGTTCGTTCATTTTTATCTATGACGTCTGGTTCAGAGGAGTGAGGGTGGGACGTACGATGCAGCCGAGGGTCCAGATGTCTGCGCTCGTGCCGAGGGGGGCGCCGAGCAGCGCCTCTGGAGGCATCAACGCCTGGTCTTCCATACACGTCGTGCGATCTGCATAAGCACCCTTCGTCTGTCAGTGCACTGAAGAACCCTGAACTGCGATGAAGGGAATGAACGTGCGAAACGCACCTGTGCAATCCGCGTCCGCCAGCAGGAACACTGCGCTGGCTGCCATGTTCTCTTGGGCATGATTAATCACACCCATGCCGATGGCCAGCTCGGAGGGGCGTAGTGAGGTCTGCGTCTCTGCGCGGAGCTGGGAGATGAGGGCCCGCAGATCGGTCGGGGAGAGAAGGATGGTGTTGTGGGTGATACCTAAAGGTGGCGTCGTTAGCACTTTGCAGTCTGGGCCTAATCATTTAAACTATCTTTCAAGCGCGAAGGCACACATGCACATGCCAAAGGAAGTGTGCACTCACTCTGATGCCCCGCCCCACGCGTGCGATGCACATTTCCGAGCGCGCGGAGGACGTCCCGCGCGAGGAGCTTCACCACCTGCACCGGGAGCTGGTCGCCGATGTGCGCGCAGAGGTCCGCGACGGACGCGAAGCGCGCCGTCGGGTCCAACGCATCCCACACGGGTCCGGGGAGATACACCTCCGCTGTGTCTCCGCATCGCGGCGCGTGCTGCGGGCGCAAGCGGTCGTCGTCGCACGCCAGCCGCGGTGCGCCGCCGCGTGCCCAGGTGCCCGTGATGTCGTCGGTAGCTGCGGTGTAGATGATGGGGTGGTATAGCGATGTGGGCGATATGGGCGTGGGGATGCGGTTCGCGTTCAAGTTCTGTGTTTTGGTGTTACTACTTGGGGTGAAGACGGCGGCTGCCGTGCGTATAGCGTGTATGATGGACTTGAGCCGTTGGAGGACTGTTTTTCGCGTGCGATGCATCTAGCAGAGCCTCGAGAAGGCGGTAGTCAACGAAGCAGCAGAAAGAAAGTTGCAGGAGATGAAGCCAAGCGTGATTGGGCGTTTTAGATGGGATGGGGATGGACGAGGTGACTGGTATATGAACCGGATACCTGTACTGAGTAATATCGCACAGCGAAGCTTAGCCATTGGAAGTTGGAACGCCCTTTGAAACTCGGATGGAGAAGCAGCGGAAGCTTGGGCTCTCTCGTGTCCACTCCGGTTACTTTTCGACGCTGAGAAGCACCGGCTTCTTCAAACGAGTGAGCAACCTTTCTAGCTTTCATTTAGTTGCCGACAACAGCCGACGAAGTAGAGGTCAGTGCCAGAGTAAGTACGGTCAAGCTCATGCTGGACGGGCGGAAAGAAGAGGCGGTAGCAGAGAATGTGTCGCACAACCTAAGCGCTGCCATGGCACCTTGCGGTTTGTGGACAGTATCTGACGTCGAATATGCCACCGGTGCCACCGCCGCCGCTGTGATGACGTGGACTTGACGAGGAGTGGTGTATGTAAATTACTGAACTATCCTTTACATTAGCTTGATCTGAAGCATCGATAATATCTATAATGCAATAAGGCCGACAAGCGGCAAGGTCTTCTACCCTTTTCCTTCAAACATCTATCCAAATTCATTTCCTCATGTATCCACTGGGTCACAACTCAGCAGCGCACTCATAATTATCTTCTGACCCATCTTTTGAATATATTTTATGCTTGACGAAACTTTTGGTAGCGGGAACAATATTAGGAATGTAGTAGTTAGCTGAGGTTGTCGCTTTTGTATCTGTCGTCTCCAGTAGGCCAGGCAATAATGACTTCTGACGAGCGCCAAACCTTCCTGATCATCGACGGTATGCTATTCCGATTCAAATACCAATGAAAACTTGAAAAGCACACAGAAAAGTTGGAACCAATGCTGCTATTAACCCAGCCAAATAAAATACTAATAAGTTACAAACATGCACATGTTTACTCGACATTTAACGCGCGATTTGGATGTGCCATTTCCTGATCAACCTGGGGTAGTCCATCGTGTGATGGTCGTGGTCGAAGCACGACTTGTGATAGCACTCGACGGTGAGTCCGAGGCGCGAGATCTGCGCTTGACGAACTCCCAACTGGTTAACTTCGCGAACCGAGCCTGGAGGGAGGCCAGCGCTAGTGTGGGGGGCGAACAGAACGGCGCCCGGGTAATGGCGGTCCATGGCGCGACCGCGAGGGTCTTGGTTGTGCACCCAAACTTTGGGCTGAGCATGCCAGGCATCGGCGTCCGCGTAGACCATGCAAACATAGTCCCTCCTTGGGTCAGCGCCATGGGCGAAGGACTTAGCCAAGTCTACCGCCTAAAAATCACGGTAAACGAACTGGAGAAACTTTTTTGAACGTGGAGCACGTACATCTGCGACATAAAATACCGCGCCAAGCTCTCCGCCTGCGCTGGCTTGCGGGTGGCGAGGCGTGCCGTTGAATCCATTATAGCCAATAAAGACCTTGCCGCCACGGGGTCTGAGGTTTGAGGGACACTGGGGCGCTTGCGATCCAGATGCGGGGCGACCTTTAGCGGGAGCGGGATGGCCTTTGCCGACGGGTGCTGGCATCGCAGCGATCAAGCCAACGAAGAGGAAGAGGGTGAAAAATAGGGATAATGGGCCACGAGAGTTAAACATGATGAATGTAGCTTGGTGTTGAACGTTGAACTTTGGCTCGAGGATAGGTTTATGTAGATTAGTTGTTCGTTCGATAGACCTGCTACTCGAAGATGGGGTGGAAGCTCAGCTTGCAGGAACACTTGCATTTTCGCGATGCTTTTATACTCTTTCGGTTTCCAAAGGTCCTATCGGATACCTTCCGGTTTCAACTAATATTTCGCAATCTAGATGGTGCTCAATTTCATATTTTTCAAAAGATCAGGTACAGATTTTTCGGCGCGAACCACGGTTGACAAATGTCTGAAGTCCGAGCGATAAGCGAGTCGTACACCGGCCCACACTCTTGAGAAACGTCTCGGATGCCGCTCTGTCATTGTAAGGAGAACCTGGTCACAAATTCAAAGACGAGCTTTTGAGATATTCGCATAGGCTCAGACTGGAGAGACAGCAGGTGGTGAGGAAAACCATAAGCTGATTGGAAATTGTAGCAGAATTCACTGGTTATTATGGCCTGAGGGGTTGGCGACAATGCTCAACAAAATTTAGTCCTTACAAGGATAGTCTCGACCCAGCGTCATGGGTCAAGGTCCAAATTATCTCCAATCTGCAAGAACCAAAACGTTGACCACGCGCATGGTTTCCAAATTTAAATACTGGACTACTTAGTAATGTTTTCTCTACCTTATTAACATTTTGAGAACCTTTTCTTACATCTTCTCTGAGTCCTGACCGTTCATTGAACGACGATCAAACAACATCATGATCGTATTAAATATAACCTCAAGAATCTTACAAGATCTTATAGGTCCATGTGAAGCCATGGCCATGTGACCATATCATATTATTAGAGTCGCGTATGTATCATTGTATGTATTCCCCAGCACGACATCCTGCCATCATCTGATCAACTCTGAGTACCGCCATTGACGAGCTCTAAGTAAATAGGTGATCACCATACCGATAGGGAATGTTCTCGGATTCTTATTTTCGACGGAGGCGCCCAGAGGCAACATTTACAGGAACTGACATCCACCGTACTGCCTTAAGTATCATATTCAGGTTCACGTCGTTCCTGAGTATGGACCAGGCCACAGGTTCAAGATGTGGTCGGGTTTCCTGCCTTTCGCTGGTGCTTGGTAGCCTTTGTGTTCATCAAACAAGCTATCTCGTAGCGGATGAAGATCGCGAACTGCCCACCTTATCTGTCCGCCCTAAAGCCTAAGCCCCTCGTCGGAAACATGTTCGACCTTGGATTCCGATCACTGATCATGCTCTGAACTATCTTGAGTAAGGGAAGAACAACTACAAAGCTATGTTATTTTTCCATTGCATTTATTTAATACCTACTCATCTTCGTCTTCTGCAGGTACCGTTATACGCGCGAGCGTTCTCGGAATTCATATCGTGATTCTTAACTCATTCGGTGATGATGATTAGGTACTTTGTGACTGGCGAGATCATGGACGACTTCGACGACAATTCTATTACATAGTACGCCGATTACTTACAAGGCGAAGAAGTGGAGATCGAACTGATCATCAGCTTTTCAGCCACAAGAAGCCTTTTAACTGCATCACTCCTCGGTTTGAGGCAGTTGCTGAAAAAATATTATCGTCACAAGGTACTTTTTGTGTGCTTCAAGTTCGACCTGCCAGAAGATCTTGTTGATTGTAGATACGATTGTTGCTATTATGATACTTGTATGGTTATATGCCTATTGAGGTGGACCAGGATATTTTAAACACACGAGTACAGCAATAACATCTTATTTTGGATGCCATGTCTATTTAAAGGAATTTTGCGAGCCCAAGACGGGCGCCAGCGCTCCCGGCACGTTTGACGAATGTCTATCAATAAGTGCATCCTTCTTTTGTGGAAGATCCCATCTTGGGAAGACCGCTACTGATGATTACTTGGCGATGATCATCAATCACTGCGGATTATCAGAATGTTGTTTATCAAGAAGTCCCTCTGGAGTCGAGGGCGCGCCTTAGGATTATGAGTAAAGTGCTGCTTAGAGAACAGATGAAGGTTGAAAAGCTCCCTTTTTGTTAACTGAAATGAACAAGAAATGAAACGCGAGCCCTCATTCATGTCCGTTGCATGACCTCACTTCGCCTCGAAGATGGAGACGGCCCGGGAGAACAACTCATCTTGTTTAAAAAGCTTGGTACTACAAATTAAATCAGGATCTCCACTAGCAATCAAAAATTGAGACATTGCTTCCATACGAGGGTTCCCAGCATGCTTCAAGAACACTGACTGGCAAATGAGCCATGCAATGATGCACGTTCATATGAATATTCGGTGACACACAACAGGCAGTGAGCTATATTTAGAGTAAGTTGTTCGCATTCAGTCATTTAAATACCCATGTCAAAATTTCAATTGAGACCTTGAAGGAAATGACAGCTTGACGATCTATAAAGACATGCTTCATGTTTTGGCAAGGGTGTTCCCTGCTGTTCCCTGCTGCGCCTGTAAACGTCTGCCTCAAATTAAATGTGGAAGAAACCGCGGAGTTGCTGCGGAATAGTATACTAACTCAATAGATATACGTCGTGATATTGAGGGCCACATGATTGTTACATAAAATGCGGGGTGTTGGGACCTGGTGGGTGGGACGCGGTCATGGATGGGAAGCAGCTTGAATGTGGCGCTGCACACATTCCCACGCCTGCTAACAAGATCATCTGCTGGAGCTTGCCTAGAGCGTATAAATTGAACCGAAGTCGAACGACAGCATCCTCAGTTTCATTCTTCTTTTACATTACCATCTACCTTTCACGATTCCCGAAACCGACAACAAAATGTTCTCCAAAGTCTTCTTTACTCTCGCCGCTTTCGCCGTCGCCGCCACAGCCCAGGGCACCACTACCTCCTCCGTTGTGGCGACGACCTCCACGAGCACTACCTCCTCCACTGCAGCCAACGCGACGACATCCGCGCTTGCAGGAATTAGCCAGTGTGTCCTCGCCTGCGTGATCCCCGCTGCTAGCACGAACGGATGCTCTTTGTACGCTCAACGCTTTCGTTCTGTACTTCCTCTACCTTCACTGACTTCATTCGTTGTTGGTAAACAGCACTGATGCCTCGTGTGTCTGCGCCTCGGCCCAGTTCCAGGCAGATGCAACTGCGTGCCTCACAGCACACTGCACCTCTGCCGATCTCGCCGCCGCCCAAGCATTGCAGGCAAGCCAATGCACCGCCGGTCCGTATGTTTCTCGATCGGTTGAATCAGGTCGCTTATTTTCGGGTTCTCCTTAGCTGGTATTTCCCCCACTGGTTCGGCCACCACCACGCACTCCATCCCGTTCAGTACCGCTGCGAGCAATAGCACTGCGACCGGCTCTGGCACTGGCACTGGGGCCGCTGCCACGGTTACCAAGCCTGCTGGATCGAGCACCGGTGCGTCCACTGCGCCGACGACGAGCAAAACCAGCGGGGCGAACGAAGTTGTTGCCAATTTCGCCTTCATTGGGGCAGCGATTGCTGGCCTGCTCGCTCTTTGAGGGCCCAAAATTCTGATGTGATGGTTGAATACGATTGTGAAGAGAACTAATGTTTTGTGATACCCTACGTACTAATTTTACGGACTCATGATATTATGTCTGCGTTCGTACATACTTTGGTTAGTGCCGAGGGTGTCGTTCGCGCGAGAGATTACTGAAAATTGTTATCTTCGAACAACGTGCGTCTTGTATGAGAACCATTTATACGACAGAAGCAAACCTTTCTGATGGGGTACGTACCTCCAGTTTCCGGATGCGTTAATATTCATTCCGCACCAGTTCCTTTTGGGATGCAAACGGGATTCAAATTCAAAATCGAAATCGGTGTACCTGTCGTTTGATCCTTGTTGTCCATTTCAGACACAGTGCATGCTGACACGGCGGACATTCAACTGTCAGGTCGTGGCACGTCGTGCCGTCGCTTGCGCTGTCAGGTTATTGCAAGGTTATTTGAAGGTTATTGTTAGGTTGGTGTTAGGTACTGAGCGAGGATGGAATTCCAGTCACAGTATTTCCCATTCTGTTATTATATATCTTCTTCGGGTCAGTATGGACCTTTATTGAATCCTTAGTATCATTATTGTTATCTATATATTTAAGTAAGTGACCAAATACTCTGACTAGGATTCCATCCTCGCTCAGTACCTAACACCAACCTAACAATAACCTTCAAATAACCTTGCAATAACCTGACAGCGCAAGCGACGGCACGACCTGACATGGCGGTGGCGCGAGACGAAAGGTTATATTCAGAGCCGTACACATTCAAACCAGTGAGGTTTCTTGAAAATGAATACTCGCGTCTTGACTGTCAAATATGGCTTTTTGAGGAGGTCATTGTATTCATTGACAGAAGGCATTATTTTCTTATTCGTATTACTTACAGTCGTAAAAACTACTATTCATTGCTTTCGCACTCCAGAATCTGTATCAGAAATCATAGTGGCTAGTTGAACGTTGATACTTGGCTGTTTTGACATCGCCAAGACGAAAGGGATATCTGAACACAAAATAGAGATCATCGGCGACTTCAACAACAATTCTTAGTCTATTACATAGTAGTGTAAATCATGTGATGTATCTTACCGTCACGGACCCACGGTGATTTGGGTGAAGCGTGGCAGTCCTCCAGTGTCCACCCTTGTGTTCAACTTCAACTGATAAAGTGGACGCAGTGCATCTTTTAACATTTTCCATGGATACCGATGAAATTTCTGACGAGAGTCACGAGGCACAGAGCGAGGTTCGAACATGTCCAGGCAAGTGAATTACTTATTTTACCTTAAGATGATCGTCCTTAAAGCTCTGAACTACATAACGATCTACAGTTAAAGATTGCCTCGTTCCCATCGATATCGTCCTCCAATCGTCCGATGGGATACAATTCGGGACACATTTGAACAACCTGCAACAGTATAGCGAAGGGTTTCCACTAGCAGAATCTGTCATGGTTGACGCGGATATCCCAATTCTTGAAGAAACTGCGGAGGTCATCGAGATCATGTTGCAATTCATGCACCATACACGCCAGCCGGACATAAGCAAACTGGAATTTGATCTTTTATTGTCGCTGGCTGAGGCTGTCGAAAAGTACATGATTTACTCAGCGATGGCCATATGCAACGTCTACATAAGGTAAGCATCTTGATTAGCCTTAATCACAATTATCTTTCTTGTCTACTTAGTCGAGGCCTTTTACAGCCTCAATGTTAAAGATCACCCCTTCGACGCCTTGGTATACTCTGTGAAACACGACTATCCTGAGTTAGCAGATAAAGCAGCGCCTCTGACCTTGCCAACCGACTCGGAAACCGTAGTCTCCAAGGCTAAAGCGGCCAATCTTCACAATAGTTTTTTGGTTACATGGGTGCGTAATTATTAACAATTTAATATAACCCCATCTTATGATGCAACATTGCATCTAGTTCCGCTATCGTGATGTTCACGCCAAGGCCGGCCGCTCCTTAATACAACATCCACCTGCACCTGGGACTGGAGGACTTCATAAAGGAGGATTTTCAGATTGCGGACTGTGGGAGCCCTACACACAGCACGTTCGGATAAGTAGTGCGATGGAGGATTTTCTTGGGCCTCAGGAAGCCGAATCTTGCATGTCATCCCATAGCTCTTCGCTCAACTCTTGCTCATATTGCAGTAAGAGGGGTGATCATTGGTCTCGGTCTGCGAGAAACGCATTAGCAGATATTCCATTGTTTTCTAGTATGTAAATATGACATGTATTTGCCTACCGCGAATATGGGTAATCCAGATGATATCTGGACCTCCATGAAAAGTGCTATTCTGCGATTATGGTCACGAAATCGTGATAGGCTCAACCTCGCCGCTACGCCGTGATTGGGTGTCGAAAAGCCGCTTCCCACACATAAGCGCCCGAATTTTGGGGACATGTTTGGATTCTGCTTACTTATACGGTATCACCCATCCTACCTCTGACATTCATATCTCTTAACTTGTCACTTACGATGTCCTCGACTGGTCCTTTGTCCCAATTCTTTTCTCAATATCCATCTTTCACGCAGGCCACTGATAAATCAACATCGTCAGAGTTCTACCGTCTATGTGACGAACACCAATGGGAAAGGGATGACCCCGACAGAGCAGAAGCGCACGCGGCATACAAGAATGCCTTGACGAGGCAGTTCAATACCAACTACGGTACCGACGACACCAGTCTTGCGTCTTGGCGATCACTATGCAAGCGCCTAGGCATTACCCCCATTCCCACCACGCTGAAAGCGTGTCGTATGGTACGTAGCTACGTTTTTCGGTAACATCTATGGAGCTGAAGATCACCTTCTGTAGAAAGTAACCGAGACCCACGTTAACCTTGTGGACTTGGTCGACGTCTTCGACCAAGGAGGAATCGCAAAGCAATTTGAGTCTGTCGAGGCACTGAGCGAATATACGATCGAGACTGGGAAGTTCTTTCCGAGGGACGATATGGATGCAGGAGATTTATTGAACCATCTCCTTCGACATATACTCGACCCATCTCGGAATGGTCACCGAGTTGGAAGGACCGGCGGTCGCGGAAAGGGGTCGGGGAGGGGTCGCCGACGAGGGCGAAAACCGTTGGGTTCAAACTTATGAACAACATTTGTTTCTTGATAAACGTGAGTCAACAGTTAATGTTCATCCACAGTCAGCATTTAAATACTTATTAATTAAGCAGGACTCGTCACCTTGCTCAACGATCTTGCGTATCTTGAAGTCCACAAACTTCAAAGTTTCGATGCTGCCCATTTTTACCATATTGTCGACAACCTTGGTCCTAATTATATTCCTTGTTAACCAATGATCAATGATCTCAACAACTTCAGTTATTCATCTTGTAGGCTGCCAAGGTACGACACGGCAAGGAAGTATATAACCTGAGTATCACGTCACATGCCCGTAGGATGAGAATCATGATGGCGCCGTGGCACGTTTCCCCTTGAACTATTAACGTTTAACGTTAACCCTCAACTCATCTCCTGAGATCATCCAGCGTACATCAACCATGAGTTCTACATCACTGATCAACGTTCCTGCAGGCCTACCAACGCCTGCTTCTCGAGAAGTCTCTCTCGATACACTACTACGATTGAAGTGCAGAACGATGGAAGCCGGACTCAGCGACCTACGGCTTGCGCTAAAGACGATGCGGACGACCTGTGCTGCATTAGATATGCATGCGGAGATGCTCGAGCTGGAGATCGAGAACTTGAAGAATATGCATGCAGAACCAGCGTCAATGGACCAATATGAGGGCGGGTTTCGTTCAACGATGAACAACTTGGAGGTGAGCATATATTCAAGTCGACTGATAATCATCAGAAGTGTACTAACACATGTCGTCTTCGACCACGAAGTTATCTTCAGATGTTAATAATAGGGTAGTGAGCCATTCAAATTTGCTAACGCCAGTGCGTCTACATTCACATTCCTCATTTTCTTTCTCTATTGTGCGCTCATCAATTACTAGCCTGCGACGCCGATCAAGAGCACCGGGACATATAGAAGAGATTCAGTTTCGATTTTTGTGAGTTCAATTTTCACGGTCACCAGAGTGAACTCAACTTGATTTTCCCTCCTATATCATTCCAGGAGAAAATAACGCGAAAGCGTAGCTCATTGGATGCGGCTCTTGATGATTGGGATTTCCGAGAGAGTTGCTTGGACCCAAGGCCGCGCATAAGTCGAAAACGAGTCCGATTCGCAGACGTTCAAGATACGCCCATATCAAATACAGGAAACCAACTTCACGAATTAGTACGTCCGATATATAAAAATCATCAACGACAGAATTGTTGCTAATAGTTGGCTGGATTACATAGCCATCGAGTTCAAGTTCTGATTATCCGCCTCCTCCGACACCTCTATTCTCGTTCCAACTCCCAGAGGTAATCGCGCCATATCCTTCGGAGCCTGATGTTCGACAACCGGAGATCATAACTGAAATGGCACCGTCTCACTCCTCCACTAAGGTTCGTCTTTCCCGGAGAACCAAAGACTGTCGCGTCAGGATTCGGTCAGGAGACAGGATATCCGCACAGAATGTTTTGCACCGCAAAAGGACGAAGACGCGCTGGGATCCGAGTACCGGGAAGCGCGTCCCCGTTGCTACAGCTGTTGTGGATGGCAGCAGAAACCGGGAGTTGACATTCAGCGCCCCGACAGAAGGCGACGATAATTATGAATTGCGACTGAGCGAAAGTTTCTCTCAAACGTCGTTAGTAAAGTGAGTTTGATTTCATAATATAACTTTTTATTGTGACGTTGGGAATGTACAATAAGTGTACTACGATGTAAACTTGAACTGTTGTTTAAGCGTTTAAGTTGTAGGCTTTTCGTGATGAATTTCTGCAGCCTGAGGAGGTATTCCGGGGAAATGTATCGGGGCCGCCTTTTGGATCGAGGTGATGAATAACTCAGTAATGCGTAACCGACTTCCATCGCCGGCAGGTTCAGCTTCGGGTTTGTGGTCGATTCTAGATATCCCCGAGAAATTAATTCGTTGCAAGGCAGCCAGAACTGTACAAATTTCATACTTTGCACTGAATGTATTGAAGTTGAATCTTTGTGCAGGACCTGCACGAATCCTGAACTTCATCGAGCTCTTGATAACGAAGAATCCGGAAATGATGCCACCCTGATAATGAATTTCAGTATGTGTCTTACAGTACGTGACAGTAAACCGTACCTTCACATCTTCTTCTTTCTCAGTGGAAGATGGGGATGCATCTATCAGCTCCTTCCAATTCACCGTGGCGTGAGTGACAGCGAAGTTCGCACTGTTGAGCCTGGCAAGGTACGTATCCTGCGATACCTTCTCGTGATTCATGTAGATTGAAGCATCGATGTCGAAAGTGGTATAATACAACGCTTTGAAGTCGGCTTCCTCTGTTGGAGGCACGGCCTCGTATAGTCCACTGATGCGCGATTGAAGCCACAGAGACAAGGGGGTCGATTGAATGTAGTCGGATGCCAGAGGATCAGACAGCGATGGATCCTTGAGATTCGGCTGGTCCTCTTGAGGCATTTTGGTGTGGGGGGATATAAGGAAGGTCAAAATGAGAAAACGTAGTATGTTGTGGATGAAATCAAGCATGCGAAATGGGTGCCCAGGCTATTAGCCTCGGGTTGAGGTGACGTAGCTATATGTTTCATCTTATCTTATCTTCTGCACGGCTCCTCGTAGCACGATAAGATAAGATGGACGATCAATCGCATGTGGAGTGATCGAGCCAGGTGGCTGTGCAAGCCAAGCGCTGCCACAAATTTAGCCTGCCATGGTCCGAATAACTTCTCCGTTGACTCATCTTTTCCTTCCCGACTTCAATTCTTCTCATTTACGCGTCTACTACGGTGTTCGTCTGCAGAAATGCCTTTCTCCATGCTTGGTCAAAGCTCGAAAGCCACGACAGCAAATGTCATTCGAACGCATACGAAGAGCAGCAAAGTATTCGCGCATGGATTACACACTCGGTCTGCTGCTGGTGCGGTCCAAAGCGCACACAAATCACACACTACCATGAAAAGAAACGCATCCAGAGCTGAGCCTCCAAACTCTTTACCTATGATGCAACAACACCGTTGCGTACACAATCGCGCCAGCCGACTATGTTCAAAAGAGGCCAGCGGACGGACCATGCTGACGACAAAACCAACGTATGGAGCTTCTTATGTGACCAAACGCGCGAGGTCGACGATCGCGGAACTATTTCGAGGCAACGAAGAGTATATGGCAAATATGTCGAAAGAGAATCCTGGGCTGTTAGCGAGTTTGGCCAACGAGGGGCAACGTATGTTCTTATTCAATCGTGTATTAGCTCGACTTATGACTGTCTTTTTCCTTCCTTCAAGGGCCCCCATTCATGCTGGTAGACTGCTCAGATAGTAGGTCTGTGTAATTATTAGTCGTACCAACGAAAACCCCTCTTACAAGCCTCGCGTTCGTTCACTTTATAGGGTAAACGAGCAAGGTATCTTCTCAGCCCAACCTGGGACCATCTTTACCGCTGGAAATATCGCGAACCGCTTCGATGAGGACGACCTAAACTCGTACGTTTCTTTTTGGCGAACCCATGCTCCATGCTCCGGCCTCTCTATGATGACATTCCACCTCAGCTGACGTTCATGCTTCTGCTCTTCTTCCGTCCGCAGGAACGCCGTACTATCGTTTGCCGTGGAGACACTGAAGGTCAAGCATGTAGTAGTGCTGGGTCATTATGGATGTGGAGGTGTTGCTGCGGCGATGATGCCGCTCACGAGCCCTCCCAAACGACCTGCAGATATTGCAGTGCAAGGATGGATATCGCCTATTCGACAGATTTACGAAACGTCAACGAGGTTCATTTTTCCCCCCTATACCGAGCGTTGTTACGCTCTTTATTGACCTTAGAATTGCCATTTCATAGGGAGGAGATCGTCGCACATCGAGAAAAAAGCAAAATTCAGCCGCCAACCACCCAGCCACATCTTCATGACCGTACGCTTCAATTCTACATTTCCATTTCCTCGTCCTAATCGTTTCCTTCCTGTAGCTGCCTTCCGTGCCCTCGTCGAAGAGAACGTAAAATCCAACGTTCTAAAAATTGCGAATTCCACCGTCGTTCGTGAGGTAAGTTTCGGTTCATTTCGCCTTCCATATCTATTTTTACTAATCCTTCCTCTCACTTTCTGTTTCCGTAGCTATTCGCTGCCGCAGCGACAGCTTCAACGTCCTCACTTTCCTCAGCGTCGCCACCAGCATCTTCAGTCGCCGCTACCTCGCAAGACACTACTCCGATTCCCGAGATCTACATCCACGGCTGGGTCTACGACGTCGAGAACGGCAAAGTGTCCGATCTGAACGTGTCTGTTGGCCCTGCTGGACGCGATCTGCCGTTCAGCCCGTTTCCCGTCATCCCTGCTGGCGTTGAATGCAAGGCCGGTAAACATGGCGGGGGCTGTTAACGATGAGATGAACTACGAGAGTGCCGGAGTCTTCTGTGGATTCTTGGCCTATATAACTTCTGTTCACATGCCTGAGCGTATCAATGTATTTTTTGGAACTTAGGTCGGGAAATTGAACGTTTTAGATGTCGAGGAGATTTTCACCTGCTGTCCGCTACTGCACTTTTGCAACGTTGATATTGAGTGCTCCCTCACTGCGCTCGGAAAACGTACTCCTTTCTCACTTGCGTATCATTCCAGAACCCACTGGGGCTATCGATCGGAAAAACTACCCATCCTTTGGATGTCGGGCTCGTCTACTAGTATTGTCCCTCGGGAAAAATAATATCGTTATGCGATTTATGATCATGATATCAACGTTCCCAATGATTATTCATGGCAAGGTTATGAGCTTATGGCATAGTTGAAGACATTTGAACCCGTTGTGGGTTGTTGCCTGCAAGTTAAGATTCCCAACGCATGCGCGTGTTGCCTGACAGAAGACTCGATATGGCCGCTATTTGCCGATTGGCAATGGCATGGTAAGTGGATTTCGGCAGGAATGGATGTGGTTCTATGTGATTCTATAAGGTTAGATATCGTGTATTTCATTCGGTTCAATCTAGTTCGATATGCTCTTGGATATGCTTAGATTTTTGGTATTGCGAAATAAATGAAAGTCCAAATGACCCTGCCAGATAAATTGAGTTATATTTACTTCTGTGTGGTTTTACTTGGTTCTGCGCCATTTTCACTGGGATTCAAACGGCAATTGAATTTCACCACCATCAGGATGCTACAGGATGCTTCTGAATCGGCCCCTACCCCGCCGTCTGACGCGCAACCTCAAATACATTACCCAAGCCGCCCGTCCCCGGAGAACCCACCTCGACACTCGGTCATCGGTGGCTATGTGATTGACAATGCCACCTGCGTTGCTTGGGGTTCTCGCATACTTATGACGCCGCTGAATCCCGAAATTCCGAATGATTCCCTCGCGGCTTTCACCGTCATTATGCGGAAGGTTGAAAACAAGCCCCATCGCGGATTTTTTACTATGGTTGGCTCAGAAAGCTACATCGTCGTGACTCAATCAGCGCCATTTCGTGGGTGGAAGGGGATGGATCCCGAACTGATACCCAAATTTGAAGAGGGAGAACGCGAGGCTTATGTTCGGGAGCTTCTTAAGGCAGAAGGTGGGCTTGCCGTCATTTGTATTCCTTTGACACCTTTATACAACATGTTGACAGCATGGGCTTCGCAGGTGTCACTCAATATGAATTCAGAACAGAGTTATATTAGCTCATCTGAGTTTCTGAAGGCGGTGAAGGATGGCGAGGTACTTACTTGTCTGTCATACTGTCATTGTAGTCGTTTTCCGTCTGGGGTGGGGGAGGTATTGCCGATCCGTTTGATCATTTGATGCGTAGCTTGCCGCGCGACAGACTTGTGACAGCCTCTAATTATGAGTTCTACATTCCTACAATTTTAACTGCCACTCCGTGAACCCTAAGTATGCGCCCAGACCTCCTCTCCGCGATAGACGTCCTGGAATATGGAAAGCTCGTCAAAGAGGGGAATATGGGCCCGAGACGAAGGCGGCCACCGCACCGCTGGGATGCTCTCGGACCCCGGTGTTCAGCAATGGACCGTACCGGGTACAACCTTACCTTACCTTACCACTTGACTTGTGTCTACCATCAACCAACATTCGAAGCCTTTACTGCAGGACATTCGGATGGTCAGTATCTCACCGGTCACCCTTTAACACCGGCATCAACAATTTACGCGCCTAACTCACTCGAATATCATTGCAGAACTCAGCTTTCAATTCCCCTTTCTCAGAACACGTTCACACCAACTATGTTCCGTCAAGTAGAGAGAAAGCACATATTTCGCAACTTCTCATCGCACCACAAAAAGAAAAAATGTGTACTTGACGCGGAAATCGTAGAGCTCCAGAAGAAATTCGACGAGATCAAGGCAAGAAGGGATGGCCTTTTTACCATTGTTACGGAGCACCGACGCTTGCTCTCCCCTTCAATTCGACGTGTACCAGACCAGACAACATTCTGAAGATCATATTCATCGATTGTTTGCCAACTCATCGTAATGCGAAAATGGCCCTTTCTGAGGCTCCTCTTCTTCTTGGGCGTGTATGCTTGGTGTATGCAGGCGGTGGAGAGATGTTGCTTACGATACGGAGCGCCTCTGGGCTAACATTGTTCGCATTATTCACCTGTTGAAGTAAGTAGCCATCTATGTAGAAGTGTCATTCTCTCCAAATGGATGTGTTCGATAATGGCTAAATATCAGCTCGCTCTTTTCCGGCCCGAGGCAGTGCTCTGTCTGACTAAGGCTTTGGCGATGGTCGGAAACCTTCTCTTGACTTGCTTTTGACCTTGTTCTGAACCTGGAACGATTTAACTCATTTGAGTCCATCTGGCCAACCTGTATCATCTCAGAACATGATATAGAATGGTGTGTGGGCTAAAACTGTGTAATCACTGGCCGACTGATATGGTATTGGCGTTAGCCCATCATATCGCCATTCACGGAAGTTCTAAGAACCAACTATGTTCCTACCCTACTCGACATCGACGTTATTGAACGAACATTAGAACTCCCCAACTCTGAACGAAATGCGCTTGCGGATCAGCTACAGCAGCTGCAGGAACAGCTGGAGACAAAGAGAGAGATGCAGGAGGTTTTATCAAGGAGTATCGCTGAGCACCACAACCTTCTCACTCCCTTCCGTTGCTTGCCTGACGATATCCTACGCGAGGTTTTTATGGCCTGTCTCCCCACAACACATGAAGCGCTTATGAACTGCAACGAGCCTCCTTTAGTTCTTGGTTATGTTTGCAGAAGATGGCGTTCTGTCGCCTATCATACGCCACGTCTATGGGCAACTCTACATATTGTGATTCCGACTTCTCCAACTGGGCCTTTCAATACTTCCGTGATGATGGATCTCAACCAGAATCATGAACAACATGTATGGCACCATCAAATTAGAATTTCTACCTGGCTTCGTCGTTCCAAAACCTGCCCGCTCTCTATATCTATCTTTGACTCTAATTCATCCCAAAGATCCACCGCGCCTGTAGCGAAATCGTATTATGAATTGGTGTACAACTTTTCTGACCGAATCTGGCGCCTTGATCTCAACCTTCTAAGTCA
The DNA here is from genome assembly GCA_014925825.1 of Pholiota molesta. NCBI lineage: Eukaryota > Fungi > Basidiomycota > Agaricomycetes > Agaricales > Strophariaceae > Pholiota > Pholiota molesta. Next base: position 90,759 of record JACGCK010000091.1, read on the forward strand.
CCAATCAATATCCGTCCTTGTCGCAACCGCCCCATCCACCTCTTTTCCACATCTCCGGGTCCTCCTCTTGAAATTTCACCGTCGTCTCCGCCGTCAAGCCGTCGAAAAATGGAAGGACAGCGGCCTTCTGAATGTCCCAACTCTACAGTGCTTGAGCATAGCGCAGTGCCCTCTTCATATTGAAGAGATGCGCGTAAATTGGTCGCATCTTACCCATATTATAGCCACCGGACCAGGCGCGCAGAAATTGAACAGTTCGGATGCTCAGAAGATCCTCGTCCACTCTCCGCGACTGCAACTTTGCTCCATCCATATTTCAAGCGCCATAAATACGTACACGCCATGTATTGCATTTTCGCTCCCATACCTCCATACCCTTTCTCTGATCGATAACTCTACTTGCTTGGGCGAGATCTTCCAGTACGCCGATATCCCATCCCTTCGTGATCTCACGTATCATTCCAAATTATGCCCAGCTCTCGACCGACGTTCCCCCTTGCTTGTCATTCTCTCTCACACAAATCTGAAACTCGAACGCCTGACAACGAATATCCAGTTCTACACTCTGCGTGACCTTGTTGAGTGTTTCGACATGACTCCTCATCTAACTCATCTTACCAACATCCATTGTGGCTCGGGGGTTCTTCCAACCAACGTCGATACCGCCATTCCCTTCCTGTAGCTCATAAAATGCTATCCGCATTATTGGGTCTCCTAGCACCGGCCCAGGATTTCCCGGTTCTCCTGCCCAATCTGCAGGTTATCCACTTGGATATGAAAGGCGTGTATATGCAAGTATCCGATAGGGAGCTCTTGGATTTCATTCGATCAAGAATGGACAATGCTTACCGGAAGGCGTATTCGGAAGTTCGGGTCGCGGCACTGACCGAGATCTCGTTCGTGTCGACGGAGATGATGGAGATTGACATTCGCGCCCAACTTGCGGATTACATAGCCGAGGGGATGAAGTTGAATCTCACGTATCCTGGGTTCGCTAGTCCGTCGCCTATGGCTCGCTCCGTGTATCTCCCACATATTGAAGGTCAGACACGGCGAATAGATTATGTTGATTATTTGTAGCTTTGCTAGATAGTATCGTCTCTATTTATTCAGATGCAAGTTTGTACCTGGACATCCTTTCCATCTCACTGCGTTGGGGTGATGATTTCCATCCTTTATTTTGTCGCTTGTAAAAGTTGTAATCTGTGTGCTGATGCCGGACGTTAGCTATACGACGTACGTTACCCAACTCAAAGAAGAATTACTCCAAAGGAGGGGCCGCAATGCAAACATAGCGATGCTCCCAAGGTCGCTATACATCACACCCCGCTGGGAATTGGAACGCGAGTGTTGTATACGGCGGTTCAGCCGCACAGGTGCTGCCCATATCGGTTTCTGCGCCTGAGGATTCAGGCCCCAGGTGCCGCGCCAAGATTATAGTTGTCAAAATCATGGAGGTCGGCGACGAAGGACTCGGACCCACAACCAACACTGTGAACGTGCTCGGCGACATCCTGGCCGATCTCCCAGGCGCTGTCTAGCTCGACTTCCGCACGTGCGCGTGCGGGCGCCTTGCTGGGATCTTGAATGTCGAGACCCAGGAGGACGCGGACGAAGAACCCGGGCCCACTGCTGCTATGTAAGATCGTAAACATTGTGTGGGAGATGTGCGTCGGAGAGCACACGGCCGCAAACGATAACCCGGTCTAAGTATTCACGCCCTAACGTGACTGCACCGCGTGTTGTCCCACCACCTCGCGCTGCCCGTCGCGCCCGCGTCGTGCGTCAACGGCGGGCTGCGGCACGCGGATGGTGTAGATGATCATCGTACTGAGCCCACCCTTCTCTGGCGTCTGCAGCCGTCGAGTCGTACTGATAGCGCCGGCTGATAACCTTCATGGAGAGGAGGGACACGCGGCGGTTGCTGATAGTGGTTTTGAGATGGTGGCAGCGGCGGTGGTGGATGATGTAGCCCCGCCGTAAGGGTCTGCACACCGCGGAGGCTGCAACATTGCAACCGCCTTGTACGTGCAGACCGTCGAGCGAAACGGCGGTTACAGGCTTAGAGCGGCAGCGACCGCGACCCAGAATCCATGGCGGTTGTGTTTGTGTTACACGACGGGCCCGCTGTTGCTCGCGTTCGCTTCATTCGTCGTAAAAGGGACACCTGACAGTTGTCAGTCGCAATCATTCGTCATTTGTATGAGGCTAAGAACGTACTTTGGAAGGCGGATGTCGACGATTCGCCTAAGCCCTCCTTCCTCTGCAACCCTCCAGGCATCATGTTAGCTCCGGTCCACATCTCTCGTTGAAGAGGAGGGACACGAGGCGATCGTTGATGGCAATCAGAGTCGTCGGGGGCGGTGGCGGCGGTGGTGGAATTGGTGGTGCGGTGTGAACTTGGAAGTCGGAGGTGCAACCCGTTCAACGTTGAGTTGTTTGGTTGTGCCAGGGTCAGGCTAGGGTTGTGTCACCCAAGCAATGGCGCGCCGGTTGACTCCGGCGGCGAGGCTATTCTTAGAAACCGCGTCCTCAAATACAAACACGTGCAAACCGAGGACTGCGCCTGCCAACGCCTGCCTCGAAACCTCTCGAAACTGGCTACCTTCTCGAAGTTCTCGTGCAGTCCTGTTGGCGGGCTCTCCCTCATACCAAGCCTGCAAGCTCAAGTCGAGCTCATTGCTTAGCAGACTAGTCCCATTCGCAACGGTATGTCTACGTTTCCTCTAAGGATGCATACAGGCCAGTATAGTGATCTGTGCCTCCAATGTCCATAGATCTGGCCTTGTCTTCCACCCGCCCCTTCTTCCACGTCCCAACCTACCTCCTCACCAGCGTCTCACATAACCACATGACCATATGTGACCACCTCCGTGCAGACTATGAGCGCCCTTAAACGACCGCTCCCGGTCTCCCTTCGCCATGTACATGACATCTCGTCTGGGTACACATAGCATGCACTAAAGGGGGGTTCGCGGCGAGGCACTCGGATCGGGAAGACGACCGCTTGGCGCTCATGAATCTCGCTCGCAGGAAGACCATTGCTCGGCGCTCATGACCCTCACCTGGTCCTCCCCAGCCTATACGCACTTGGACCGTAGTGCATCTCCTAGTTGATAGTCTCTTTCGGCTGGTGGGCGTGTCATGGTGGGCCGATGGCTGTTGCAGCTGTCAGAGAAGAGATGAGCAGAGTCGTGCAGGCGGCAGAAGGAGATTTAGGCCATTGTCGAGTGCGTTCTTTCCTTTCTTGGCTGTGATGCTCTGCTTACAAGACGGTATTAGAACGGCCACTGCGGTGCGTAAGTGCGGCATATATTTCATCGCCCAATCTCCTGCATGGTCGTTCTCGGACCTGCGTTGCTGTCAGGTGGTCAGCGTTGTGCCGAGATTCGCCCTGGTCAGCCAGCTCGTCTCCTGTTCTGATTCCAACGCTGGATTACGGTATGTGGTTCCTCCTTCCAACAACCCTTCTGCTCTACGCACCTCCTGCCTCCATACGCGGTCTCGCAGATACATCCATTCTTCTCTCGCATCTCAGGGTACACGCCTACCACGCCTCACCGCTGGTCACATTCTAGGCAGACGTCGAATGCGAACGCTCCTTCCCTGCCACTGACTCGTTGACTGCCCTCAAAGGCTGCTGAACTCCTGCACCCGGGAGTCGGCCCGCTCATGCGCGGCGGTATGTGCACGAACAGGCGGAGACGACGCTGGCTGTGGGTGCAGTGGCTAGCGAGGTCTGTCATATCTTGTTTTTTATTTATCTTCGTTGACGGATATCCATATTTCCTGCAGAAAGGTCTGTGGATTCGAAAGACACCCGATTGGGCTGCTATCTGACGGCGGCATGGGCGAAAGTCACGGTATGCCATGCTCTTGCCGGCGCGTTCGAAGCCTATTTCTCTGGTGAGGCCCTCCCGTATCTCTACTGCCAGCGCCAAGACGGACTAACCTGTGACCTTTTTTCTCAGATGACATAACCGACGCGAGTGTTGGAAGTTCAAGACCGTCTTCTTGGATAAGCGCACGTGCGATCCGCGATCGTTGGCGATGGACGCAAAGTGTATGCCATCGGTTTGGCTGTACGTTGACGACGGTATGCGTGAGGCTTATGCGATGTGCGTTTTCAACTTGACTTGCGGATACCCAAACCGAGCACGCTGACGTAGGCGCGCTTTGTAGCCTGATACCGCGTCGCATGCCGGACGCATTGGGATGCGCATCGCATGCGGTTCCCTACATCCTGAACGACGGGCAGCTTAGAGCGCTTGGCGCCGCCTGCGGGCTGACAGTTGTGCATCATGAGATGTGCATGCTGGATTCGGTCGATGCGGCGACACGACGTCTGCGACGTGGAGGCGATCGCCGTGGACTATCCCAGAGGAGGCCCGGAACGATGGTAATGACAGCGGTCCTCCCCACCCCCCATCTATTCCCATTCACGCTTCGCGCTCCCTCTCATCTGGCATACCAAAACACGGCCGTTCACCTAGGATCCAGAGCTGCTGATACGGCGCGTGGGGTGGCTGAGGGTGGTGGAGGCGCCATCTGCGCGTGACGGCGCCGAATCTCCAAGTGGAGGTGCGCGGTACGGCGATGGGTCGGAGGATGAGGGTGTGCACCATGACAGGGAACGGGGCCGGGAAGCGAGGCGGTCGCTGGCGCATCATGGGATACGGGGATACACGATACGGTGTTTGTGATGATTTCTGACCCGTATTTCCAGGTTGACGGAATCCGAGAGCTGTGGGGAAGTTCATCAGATAGTGTTGAGTCGGTAACTTGGATATTAGTACGTATGTTAATTTTGGCGCGTTGAGTGCAGTATGTGTTTAGATAATGAAACTAGTCAAATGCCTGCACGGTAGCTCACTGATACTCCTGAACTGGTGAAGGTCGACGTGCCAGTGGAGGGGGCGAAGGTTTAGACGGAACACAGATCGCGTCGCTCTAAAGTCGCTTTAAAGCACAGAGTGTAGAGTTGTGAATTCACGTAAACGCACACATGTCATATGGTTCGACGTTCAACAACGTGCAAAGAGCGTGCAATGCTTGACTTTCATCCGACTTGCATTCAACTACGATGTCGAGCAACTTCCTTGCCATACCATCCGAGCTGCATATCCAGATCCTCTCGAGCCTCGATGCCGTTTCTCTCGTTTCCTGTGCGATGGTAAAGCCGGTTTCTCAACTGAAAAAAAAACGAACTAAAATCTAAATGGACGGACGCAGACATGCACCTGCTTATACGATACCTTCAAAAACTCCTCTGAGCTGGTGTATATAATTGAGCTCCACCTCGACGGCCTCAAGGACGCTGGAACGTCCATTCCCGCCGCCGACTCTATCGTGCTTCTTCGGCATCGTCGCCAGGCGTTGTTGTCCCCGGAATGGACTGAGCAGGCCGCCTTCGAAATACAACACGCTGGTTATGCATACGACCTTATCGGAGGCGTATTTGCTCACATCAATGAGGACGTGGATGACCAAGTGCAATTCATATGGCTGCCTAATTCGAGGAACAAAAAGGGACATGCTGTTCGAAGAGACCTGAATGAGACTATGCCAATTTCATGCTTGACGATTGATCCGACGCAAGATCTCATCGTATTTCTGGAAAACAGTGTCGACAGGTGAGCGAAAGCATTTTGCCCTTCTGATCTGGTCCAACCTTGACTGATTTTGCAGCTCACTTTTAATGTTGGATACTGTTTCCAGTGTCGCTCGCATTCACATTCACGCCATATCTGCCGACATCCCACATCTGTTAGCACTACAGAACTCGCTGGAGCCTTTTGCTGTCGGCTACGATGATGGGCGTCTCAACGGCTACCGTACCACTCTTCAAATTGCACATAACATTTTGGCGCTTTCTTTCGGGGACAAGGAAACACGAACATTGATATGGGATTGGACTACATCGGAACTCTTACTGGTGCGCCGAATACTACGCGAGTTCCAACCTACTATTTTGACGATTCACAAACGGCGTAGGACTCCGCTATATCTTTTGATCATTCATTTCAAACCGGCTTGGGTTCGAGAAGTCTCCTCAATTCCACACACCTTCTATCCGCCTGTACAGATAACTCGGGATCGATCCGGCTGTACAAACTCGAGCGATCTCTTTCAGTTGACAACGCCCCAGCCGTCCACCTTGCTACACTTCACCTTCCTTCGTTAGCTTTCCACAGGAACTGTAAGATCCTCAGTATCACCATTCAAACTGAGCCAATCCTTGCGCATCCGCTTCCACACACGCCGTTCATGACGAATGATGAGGATCGCTTACACGTATTTTGGATAACATATTATGCGCCGGAGTCTGTACACTGTGCCTGTATGTTCGTGCATCAGCGAGTGTTCACAAAGTACATCTTGCGACATGCCTGCCTCGGAGGTCCCCCTCTGGACATCCCATGGGCGGAGTGGGGACCATCAAACACACGGTTGATTTTCCCTGCGGATGGGGACCAATATGCCAACAGCCGTTCGAAAAGGTTGTTCTATTCGCACCATGTTTTAATGATTACTCTAATTAATTTTTCACAATTCTGTGTACAGATGCGTCCACGGTCAGCGTGTCATCTCTCATTTAAATTATGAACCCTTATCGACATCATCCAAATCCATTGACATCCTTGATTTCTCTCTCGCCGCAAAACTTTCTGTTAAGAGCCACTTCCCAATTAATGCCACTGACTCGGAGAATTACAAAGAACACGAATACCCATACTTTATGGAGGATGTCAGAACATATCTTCCATATGTACGTATTACGCGGGGCCTCAAACAGGAATACTCAAAGTTTATGGTCCACACAGACGACGTAGTCTGCACAAAGGTGCGTTCACAACTTCCTTCGTAGTTAAACTTTATTTGGGGCTTGTAGCGGTTGGTATGCTATGGCAATCTTTCAGCGCGCGTTGAACTGAACTAGACCAACTTGTTTACCCTTGCCCCTTCTACAGGTCAATGATGATTGGAGTCGTTCTTCGCACATATACACTATCTAACTAAGAACTTGAATGTACTTAAAGATTTAACACCGATCTAACAATTACAAGGGCATCTGGGGGAAGAATTTGAGGGAAATGCACAATTTTGTCGCAGTGAGTGTGTACTTATATACATATATGGATGATCATAAGGCCACTGGAATTCAAATAAACCTCATTGTCTGTGTGTGGTCCAAGAACCATAATTCATTTTGTGCGTAGGATGGATGACATGTCAATTTCTCAACTTGAACAATTTCTGTACATCGGTACTACTTGGTACTGGCTTAAACAACCTTCATTCTTTCCCTGGCCGAGATCAAAGCACACGGCCCGTAACTCCTTCGTTGACATAGCCGAATTTCGCAATGGCGTTGTCCACCTCGGACTGCGAGGTGGTGTAGAAATGGTCTTTATTGGAGTTGTGATACACCCTATACAAGATGACGCCGTTCGGATAGGCGTCGGCTGACAGGATATACCCGACAATGCCTTCCGCGAGATATCCAAGGCTTCCGACCGCGTTGTCGCGCTCCGCCGTGCTAGTCGTGTAGAAGTGGTCCAAATTGGACGGGTTGTACGTGCGGTACAGGGGCAGGGTGCTCTCCACATGGTTGGTGAAGACGCTGCAGGCTATCCCCTCTGCGGTGTAACCGAGGTTGGCGACAGCGTTGTCCATCTCGAATTTCGTTGCGGTGTAGAAGTGGTCTTTGTTGGTGGCATTGTAAGCCCTGTAAAGAGGAACGAGGATGGATTCCTCAGGCTGTCAAGAAAATGTCAGTATTGCGGTGACAGATTTTCTTTGTGGGACGATAAACGCACGGTTTGGGTAGTAGACATGATTTGGGACTGTGAGATGGAGCTGAGAAGGTATCTGTGAGATGGAGCACAACCGTAAGTTGGGCTAGTCTTTTATATTGTAGCAAGTTGTTCATTCAAAATAAATCTCCGTGAATGGGGAGCGGAAAGGTGATTCTTTACGATCATCGGTCGCAAATCATCCGATAACCGGGGCCTAATCAGAAGTACATTGACAAGGGCAGAAAGAGATTTGTCGTAATGGTATTACCGGGGAGCACACGGGATCCTTTCAAAAGATTTTCGCGGGTCATAATACATAACCAATTGTGACACTCCATCATCTCGCTTTTTGGGCTCCAATAAACCTAGGATAGATCTCACCGTTAGTAAAACCCCAACAAAATCTCAGCTTACATTTATTTATGACGATGAAAGTAAACTTTTTTTTATACAGCCCACGAAGACAGAGTGAATTGACATATTCCGTGCGGGGGCACATGCTCTTAGATTATAAAGATAGATCGAATACCGAGTGGAGTTAATACACTCAAAGCGTGGTGGATGCGCGCTCACTAAATTTGTTCAATGCGTGTCCTGCCAGTGAATCGGCTGACCTCCGACGACTCCAGTAGAGATACTGATTATTTTGGGAATAATCGTTACCAAATATAGGCATCGACAACGGCCGTAAGCGGTTCCCTAACTTGTCGCAAGGTATCCCCAATTATGAAGTACTCAACACATTTATTCGCCCCTTTTCTATCTTACTTAGCATAAACAACTCATGTCTGTAGACGGTACTAACATGGCGCAGAATTTAGTCACATCCACGTAACAGCTTGGTCACCGCCCTGTTAGTACAGCGTGCTGCCTGCGTCTGCCTTCAAAACTAACTCGCCATCCTTCTCGCGCGGTCCTCGTGTTGTGCTGTCCCCATACCAAGCCTGCAAGCCGACCCATTAGCAGGCTAGCCCCATTCGCATATGGTACTTACAAAATGGAAAAACGATCTGCACCTTCCAGTCCCAACCTACCTCGGCATCTGTACCTACCTAATTGCATGACCGTTTGCGACTGCTACGTGTAGACTATCACCGCCCGCGAACGATCGCTCCTAGTCTCTTTCGATTGGCGGGCGTGTCATGTGTGGCCAATGCCTATTGCAGCTATCAGAAAAGAGATGGGCAAACCCGTGCAGGCAGGAGAAGTTCAACGGCCAATGGCAAGCATAAAATATTGACATGTTGCGGCCAACAAAGCTTTGGGCGCTAGACCTTTGCTAGACACCCTCGGAGAAAACTCGGCTATCGCGGCGTCAAATGCAAACACGTGCAAAGCAACGTCACACGGAGCGCTGTCCCCAACGTTGACTCCATTGCTCGCCTATCCCACTATCCACATACAATATGTTGGTGTTCCCACTATAGGTATGCATACCGAGTCCTGACTACCGAGTACCGACGTACTGATATATGATACAGCATGGAATATGGAATAGTGATATGGGTCTCCTTAGATGCGGTCTTTCTTTTCCTGCGCCTTTGCCTTGTCTTGTCCTCCTCTTCGCCCCATCTTTCGCCTAACCAATGTACGTTTTTCATCCTTCCCATATGTTACTTCGCAGCGCTTTAACCCCCTTTCTCTATAAACTCTCTCGCTGACTCACCTTCTCTCGCGCTTTAGGGCACACGCCTGAGCCTCCGCCGCCTCGGCGCTGATCGACCTCTGCGAGGATACCGAACAGGATACGCTCCTCTCCAAATGCTGAGCGCTTGATGAGGCCGCAACGCGATGCTGCGCATGTGTGGCGGTATGTGCGAATGCAAGCGATTACGACGCTGGAGTGGGTATGATTGCATATGCGAGCTCGAGGGCACATTCGCTAAGGTATGTCGCCGCCCTAGCGCATTCTCGAACCATCTAACGACTCTGCAGATGACCTTCATATCCCGCGGCGCTTTTAAAGAAGGCGTTATGATTTGAGTTGGATACTAATGGTTTGTGTAGCGTTATGGCGCGATCATGCCTCTCCTGCTGGGCTTTTTCAGAATGTCGATGATCTAGATTACAGCAAGCTAAGGTTGAAGGTGATGGAATGTACATGGCTCGTCGGTAAGTCCGTTCGCCGCCATATAATAATCTTCTTGCATTCCTATCCTCTATCTTCCTTTAATCTTCGTTGACGGATGTTCATGTCACTTATAGAACGCCCTATGGATCTGGACGAGACCCAGTTAGGCCACTACTCGATGGCGACATGGGAGAAATTGTATCAGGCAGCTTATATACAAAGCTGGGGTTGAGAGACGACCGTCGTTTTGGAGGACATTAATGTACGTGCACTTTATGTTCACCACGATCTTCATCCAGATGAACAACTGCATCGGACCAGGAGGTGAAATTTCTAAAACGATCACTGGAGCATTATGGGATACGGTTTACGGTGTTCGTGGCGATTCCGCCCCATGGCTCGTATGAAATCGTCAAATTACACGTACAATTTGCGTATAATACGTACTAGTCCAAACTACATACTAGTTCAATTTATTGACCACAGCACTGCTACCAGTATTCAAATGAGCTCTAAAGCGCCAAGATTTATTCATGTCGTTCGAACGCCGTGTTGTACGACTTACTATAGAGCAATCATATTATAATAGACTTGAGTCGGTGCCGAATTAGTGATGTACTCAACTGAACCGCATGACGTGTGACGACTGCTCTTCCCTTACTACCACAATTCTACCATTTCAATCGTTTGAAGTATCCGCAGGGAGTCAATTTCTTGGGCGAAGTGCATTCATTATCTACTATTGGTTATACAGCAACTATCGTATGGTATTTGAATGGTCAGTTCCTTCACATTGAATGTCAACAAGAACAACCGATCCAACCAATTAACACGATCATCGTTCTAGTCATCCTTCATCTCCCCATTCTCCCAACATATTCGAACCAATTATATTCCTTCGGCCAGAGAGAAAGTACACATTTCTGAACTTCTGATCGCCCCACGGCATGAAGTATCTGTACTTGACGCTGAGATCGCGGAATTGCAACAGAAGTTCGATGCAATCAAGGCAAAAAGGGATGGCCTTGATAGCATGATTGCGGAGCATAGACGCTTGCTATCTCCCTTTCGGCGCATACCAGACAACCTTCTGAAGATCGTCTTCATCAATTGCTTACGATCTGAAGGCAATGCGCCTATGACCATTCACGAGGCACCGCTTCTTCTAGGCTACGTATGCAGGCGATGGAGGGCTGTCGCATATGATACACCATATCTCTGGTCTACTTTACACGTTGGATACATACCCCCTCCTATAGATTTCCTTCCTGAGGCCGAGTTCACCCCACAGGAACACCCGATCACCCCACAGGTGCAGTCACATCTACACGCCGTACTAGAGTGGTTGAATCGTTCAGGAACGCGTCCACTCTCTCTATCCATGCACCCATCTATTGGCGTTGCCAATTTTCACTTGTACCTCCCTATCTTGTCTTCGTTCTCGCATCGCTGGTATAGCATCGAACTAACGGCAAATCATGAAGCGGCCATATATGCCCTTTCCGCTAAATCAGCAGACGCCTTCCCTATGCTCGAGGTCCTCACTTTGACGTTCGCGAACTGGCTGGACACGGATCCCGAGCTGCAGTGGAAGATAGAAAGTGGTATCTTGAATGCACCGAATTTGCGCTCGGTGGCCATCCATTACTTTCCTTTTACTCTTGGGATCATGGACCTCGATTGGTCGCGTCTCACTAGCCTCGTGTTATGTGATTCGTCATCAGCCGCACGCAGGTCTACCCCAGATGAAGCGTTCAGGGTTTTCAGTCACTGTACAAATCTTGTACGGTTGACCATGGCCATCTACGATCCTTCACCGGAGGGCGTCTGGTTCGCTCCCTCGCATTTCTACCTTCCATACCTCGAATCATTGTCGGTAAACGACCAATACCACTACCTGTCCACTTTGTTCGATAGCATTGACGCACCGTCGCTCAACCGCGTCGCATACTCCACCCCATTGTGGCCTTCCGCTCAGCGCCCATCACCTCTGGTTGCGCTCCTCTCCCGGAACGGCCAATCCGTTCGCACTCTCACAACAGACCCCCGGTCATTCACGTTCGCCAATATCACAGCCTGCATGCGCGCGACGCCCAACCTCTCGAAGTTCGTCTGCAAGGCGTCGCGGTTATATGGGCTCGATGTGCAGTATAGCACCGCACAACGCGAAAACCCGATCATGGCGAACATCATGCGGCCCGTTTTCCACCTGCTAGTGCCGCCGACCGACGGGGGCGCATGCCGCTGGCCGAGGCTGCAGTCCTTGGAGTGTGCGATTCCCGGGTCCAGCGAGGAAGACGTGCTTGCGTTTGTGCGCACGCGCATGGGGGCGGCCGCGCGGATGGGATTGACGCTCGATGTTCTCCCGCTGCGCGAGATCAGAGTGTCGTTTGGGTATACCAAGAGGATCGATCTGCCGAAGCTGCTCGAAGGGTATACCAGGGGTGGATTGAGATTGGAGTTCTTTGACTATTGGGAATTGCAAGATGAGTCCATCGCGAGCCCTGGGAGGTTTGATCCCCGCGCAGGTATTAAAACTGGCGATAGCAATGCAGTTGTACCGTTCTGAAAGACGATTTGGATTACCGAATGTATGTATGTATGTAATGAGTAGCATAGTTCGCTGTCTTCTACATGCTAGTTCGAATCATCAATTCCAATTCTGGGACCCTGGCACCTCGTTAAGCTGTCCCTCCTCGACGTTAGCATGCCAAACATATGTCATTTTTCTGTTATACCTAGATTTCTCTTTCCTTCCAAGTTACGACAGGCGATGGCTTCATCATTAGCATTTTCGGTAAAGTCAAGGCGAAACAAATTCGCAAACTCAAACTCAAACATCACTCAAAGCTCAATCGTCTCGAAGTTGGCGAATTCCTTTACAATACAATAAAAGCAAATAAAATAATCTAGCACAACATCTACACCGCATCTAAGTATGTAGCAACAGCACTGAAAACGTGAATAACAAAAAATCGAAAGCGCCGTCCATCCAGACGAGGACCGACCTAGCATCTACAATCGACAGCACACCGAACACCACCTTGCAAGCGCATCATGCCCTTCAGCAAGGGCCCGCGCCCAGAATCGGAGCGATCAGCGCCAGACACCACCGCGCAACGTACATCGCTTACACCCCATCCCCGGCGGGTGGGCGCATCGCGCGCGCGACCGCCCACAGGCCGTCGTACGACAGCACCCCGCGCCACGCCATCCCGAGCCCCGCGTACCCCTGCTCCCGCGCCCTCGCGCGCTCCGCCCTGCGCGCGGCGCGCGCAACCGCTGGGTCGGGAGTAGGATCGTGGAGCGCGGCGGCGGCCTGGGCGGTGGTGCGTGTGCGTGTGGTGGGGTGTAGGGAGCGCGCGCGCCGCGCGTCGCGGGAGGGCGACGTGGGTTTGGACGCGGGCGGGCGGAGCAGGGACTTGGACTTGGCCTTCGCCTTGCCTTTGCCCTTGTCCGCGCGCGCGTGGGCACGCTCGTTGTTGTTGTTGGTGGTGGACTCGTCGCCCGCGGTATCTACGAACTTGGCGGGCATCGGCACGCCGCGCCACATGCTCTTCCGTCCGCGGCGCGCGTCGTCTTCATCGTTGTCCTCCGCGGGGTGCTGGGGTTCACGAGGGCGGAGGTGGGACCCAAGGCTGCTGGCGCTGTCCTTCCTTGCACCCGCCGAGGTCTCATCCTCATCCTCCTCCTCTTCTTCCTCTCCCTCAGCGTCCCCCTCGCCCTCGGCCTCCGACCCATCCTCGCTCGTCTCACTCACACTCCCCCCTACCACTCGCGCGCGCTCAGGACGCCGCACCACCCCCACGACCCCGCGCCTTCCACTCGTGAGGTCCAGCACGCCGCCGAGGCCGAGAAGCGCGCTCGCGCCGGCGTTCGCCGCGCTGCTCGCGCTCGCCAGGCCCACACCGGCCGCCGCGCCGCCCGTTGTCAATGTGCCAGCGGCGGTGCCAGAGGGGTAAGCGGGGCGCGGGTGCGGCGCGCCGAGCCAGTCGCCCGCGTCGAGGAGCGCCATGGCGAGCCGGTGCGCGGGGGTGTATGCGGTGTGGTGCGTGGGGTCGGGGTCTTCCTCCACGTCCTCCTCGGCGGCGGGCGCAGTGGAGGGGGTGGGCAAGGGCGTGGGGGTGGGCAAGGGGGAAGGGGCAAGGGACCAGGGCTCGTCCGCGTCGTCCGGCTCGGCGAGGAAGGCCGCGTACGCGCGGTAGCGCCCCGGCGCGGCTATTACCGCAGGGCGTGGCGGGGCTTCAACGGCTTCAACGGCGGTGGTGGCTGTGGCGGAAGTGGAGGCACTGGGGGTGGTCCGATCCGTATCTGTACCTGTGGGAGAAGTGGCAGATGGCGACGCGTCGATAAAGCGCGCGTCGACCCCAACGGAGCGCGGCGCAGGCGGCACCCCGAGCGCAGCGGACTGCGCGAGCAGGCGCGCGGCGCCGGCGCTGACGGGGGGCGGCGGCGGTGGAGATAGCGACGGCGTTGTGTCTTCGTCTCGCTCCGCCGCCGGCGCGCTGCTTCCGAACTGTGCAAGCAACGCGTCGTCCGTTTTGGACGCCGCCGACGAGGACGACGACGCAGACGAGGACGCCACGCCGCCCTCCTCCTCACCCGCGGGATACGCAAGGTACGCCAGCGCGACCCCCAGCGCGTCCTCCGCGCGCCCGCGGGGCGCGAGCACGCGCACCCTTCTCCCCATTGCCCTTACATCCTTATTCCCATTCTTATCCATCTGCTCCTGCTCTTCACTACCTACACGTAATACACGCCGCATGAACCGCACCCCCGCCCGGACCTGCTCCGGTCCTAGCGCGCACGCCCCATCCGGGAACGCCGCGGGGCTGGCGGGCAGCGGGAGGCGCAGCTGGCGCCGCCGCCGTGTCTCTGCCGCGGCGTGTGGTGGGGTGTCGGCGGCGTCTGAGGACGCCGCGCAGTCAGAGTTAGAGGAATCGAAGTCGGAGTCGCCGTCCTCGGAGTCGGATGTGATGGCGCGGATGAGGACGTACAAACCCCCGTTCCGCTCCTCCCCCTTCCGAGCCTCTCCACCATCCCGCTCGCCCTCGCCCTCCGTTCCCTCCTCCTCCTTCACGCTTAGATCCACGTCCTCGAACCCACGGGAGTCGTCCAACCCAACATCCAGGAAGCCCACCTCCACACCCGACGTCGCGCCCACCATCTGCACCTCCCTCCTCTCCCTCCGCTCCTTCCGTGTATCCTTGGTGGTGGATATCCAGGCCGTGCCAGCGCGGACGCGGAGGAGGACGCCGTCGATGGTGCGGGAGGCCTCGCGGGCCGCACAGGGGCCGTCGCTGGGTGTGGCGCTTCTTCCCCTGGCCCCGCCCCTAGTGCCCCTGGTCGACGCTCAGCACCCGCACCCGCAGCCTGCACGCGGCCAAACACATCCCCCCCTTCTACCTGGGCGCTGCGCGTCGCCGTCAACGGCACCGCGGCGGACACGGACACGCGCGCAGGCGGCTTCCTTGTGCGCCGGGGCAGCTGCTGCGCGCTCGCCGCCGCGCTCCGGGGCGTGCCCGCGCCGGCCCAGCCGAGCCCGACGCCGGCGGGGGTGTGCGGTCCCCCGTGCTGCGGGAGGGGTAGGGCGGGGGGCCGAGCGCGGGCGGGGGTGGATGACGGGGAGGGAGGGAGGCGGAGGGAGAGGAGGTGCACGGGCATGCGGTGCGCGTTCGGGTTCGGGGTGTCGAGGGGTGTGGTGGGCTGCGTCGGGGGCTCCTCGGAGTGCGCTGGGGGTGGAGGAGATGCTGGTGCTGGCGCTGCTGGTGGGAGCAGGGGCGCAGGCGTCGGCGTCGCAGGCGTGCCCAAACCATGTGCCCCACCGCCGCGGCGCGCGCGCGTCTGCGTCAGCGTGCGCCGCGGCACGTTGCTGTGGTGCGGCTCGACGAAGCCGCGCTCGCTCAGGCGCGTGGCGGACGCGGACGCGGCGATGGGCGTGGAGATGGAGCGCGCGGGGAGCGCGGCGGCGTGCAGGATGCCGAGGCCGAGGCCCGTCGTCGCGTGCGAGTGCGAGTGGGAGGGCGTCTGCAGGGGCGGGCGCGGGCGCGGGGCGGGCGGCGGGGTGCGGGGTGCTGCTGCTGCTACTGCGCCGGAGGAGGGTGCTGGCGGTGGGGAGGGCGGCACGGGCGGGGATTCCGATAGGGGATCTGCACTGGCGTCGGATGGGATGTCGAGGTCTGCACGTGGCGGGGTCGTGTGCGGGGCGGGGCGAGACATGGGGGGTCGAGGAGGATGGTGAGCTTGGAGGCGGAGGCGGAGGGGGTAGCGATGAGTGTGGAGGTGGAGGCTGAGGCTGGCGAGGGCTCGGGTGCCATCGTCGTCGTGTTGCGAATGCGGCGGTTGGGCTGGGATCTAATAGGCTGTGGGGTGCAATCGAGACTAGGGCGAGATGGTGAGTGATAGGGTGAGACGAGCGGAGGTAGGGGCGCGTACTCGTCTATCTAATCGTCTATCGTGGTCGTGCAGGAGCAAAGGCCGAGGAATGCGTCATAGCTGCACCACACCGCGCTTCCATCGCGAGGTGGCTTGGCCCAAGTAGGCTCGGAGCAAGCCCACGTGCTCCGGCCGCTTGCGGCGCCTTCGCAGAAGGGGCTTGCTCCAAAGTAACAGTTTTGGCATGCCTTTCTGAATCGTTGCGCCCCGTCCTCAAACGACTCGCGCACCTATTACAACAGTGTATATGTACTATCCCTATACTATACGAACTAAATCTGCAATTTGAAGTATACAAAAGGACTGAAAACTGAATGAAATTAAGTTATAAGAAGCGTCACATGTGTTTTGACGTGTGTCTTGTTTCTCTGCCAAATGTTGGTTTTTCTCGCTGAAAATTTCCCATGAAGGTCTCGGTCTATATTATAGACGAATTAGATAGTTTGAGGAGCGATTAATTATCGGTATGAGATATAATATCTCAATGATTATTGAGCTTCAACCGGTGACATGGCCATGTCACACGCGGCGATCGCGCGCGGGGCGCTCGAGATCAATATATGGCCGCCCGCACATAGATTGCATTCTACTTTGCCCTGGCATAGCGATGGCACTTAACGGCTTCTCAGTCAATCCAAACTGGAAAACAATACTCGAAGATTCCAGCTTTACTGCTATCGGGCTGGAAACAACTGATCTACAATGTCAAATCCTCTTCTCTCTGCTCGTCCACTTCAACCTTTCTATCCGCCACTTTGTTAGCTTTCTTTTTGACAGCGAACTTCCAGCAGTAAAAATGCGTGCAGGGGCAGTTATGTCTACTAAAGGAAACAGGATCGACTCATTTCTTCCTCCAATACTTTTTGAATTATGGCAACAGAACTTCCCAGCATCCCGATCATCTCTTGATCAGCTCGTCATTTTACCTCGTGCAAAAGAGATCGTCCTTGCTGAAAGCAATAAAATTATTAACGGCCCTTCCCTTTCAATGAAATCTACACAGTGCACCACGGACTATATCTTTGACGCTTTGAAGCCTGGCCACTTTGCCACCTTGTATAACTCTCTTGCACCATTCACTTGGGATCTCCTTCTTACATTCACCACTTCACCCAACCGCTATCGAAAATATCATTTTAAAGGCAAGACAAATTCAAATGACAAAGGAGAAAATATTCTAGAGGACGACTGGCTTGAAGACGGCGATTATCAATCTCCCGGGCCCGAACAATTTTACAGTGAAACTGGAACAGACTGGTTCAAACAGGGATTCACTCGCAATCCAACATTTGTTAGGTGTTCAAATTTTATGCATTAGCTCAATTGCTTATTAAAAATCTAGACCTTGGTTTTTATTATCAGTATGATGGCATTTACACGGAATACATCGACGAATCTTTTCCCTCTCATTATGGGTCTATTTTTGGAAATCGGCGGCACCAGCTCTCGCATCCTCTCAACCTTGAGCAATGCGGGAGTCTGCATCTCCATTAATTCAATCGAACGACTCAAGAAGATATTATCTGAAGATGCGAAAAAATCTGCTGTTGAACTGATCAAATCCAATTCTACTCAAGAGTTTCTCATTTTTGACAATATCAATTTATATCTTCGGAAGTCCCAGCAACGTTTATTCAACAAGAACACTATGATCCACGCGACTAATGCTGCCGTAATATCCCTTCCTAACTCGAAGATACTCGATGGCAGTGATCTTGACAAGAAGCTGAAGAATCGAGGTAATCGGGTACGCGCTACAGGGCGTGACATCAGACCAACTCCGGAAGATGAAGGCAAGATGTATACTTCTTTTGAAGGTCTGGTTATCTATATGTTGCTCTCGTACTGTCCTGGAAATCAGGAATGGGATGACCGTGCTAGTATCAGAAAGCTTGCCGAACAGAAAATGGCCAGAGATCGTCCACTTCCCATTCGAAAAACTGATACTCGGCCGTTGGGCGCTTTTGACGTGAACGAAGGATCTAAAAAAGGCATCATCGACATGATCAAGCAACTACAGGAGACTTCAGAACTCACCGAAGAGGAATGGTCTTCCAAAGTACGAATTATTGGAGGTGACTGGCTTACAGCCAGCAACTTCCGAAGTGCGCGTCGGGACCGGAGTGGCGATATCAACACAATGGAGCGAATGGAATATGTTGAAGATATCAGTCAATTATTCCACTTCGCGCTCAATGCATCCCACATGCTTATGCGCTTGCACTTTGGCAATTCCCTTCTTGATCCAGGTTCATTAGCGAAACATAAAGGACTCCTCAATCGAACTTGGGATGCCGCAAAGCCCAATTATGCAGATGGAAAGGCCCTGGTTCGTCATTCTTTGATTGCGAGAATTCTATACAGCCTCATGTAAGTGTTCATTCTATTTTAAATTCGTTGGTGGTTCTCTGATATAAACCTTTTTTTTTTCTGCTGATAGGATTGACCTGAAAGTGAATTTTCATTCAAAACTTGCCTCTTGGAAGCCCACTTTGCAAGCCATCGAAGAATTTGCTCACCGTTTCGTCCAAAACTTTGCCACCATCCGACGCGCCGCAGAAGCCAAAGCAATCGACGATGATTACCTTGCCCATTCCATCTACTTCATCCGTGATGCCCTGCTGTTCTGCGAATTCGAGCATGCTGTTAGTCATGCAGATGCGGGTCGTGTGCTCCGTGTCCTCAAATACTGGGCCTTTTCATTCCGTGGAGCTGGATTGCATAACTATGCTCGTGAGTGCATCGAGGTGCTTATCCGATGGGAATATGAACTAGACAACGATCTTCGTCGAGCGCTTGAGGAATCATGGTTTGTGAACCGTTGGGGCCTTCCCGGAAGATGGATTGCAGCAGATCTATATCTTGAACAGCTTAATTATTGGGTCAAGGTAAGTTTGTGTATATTCTACTAGTAAGCTATTTTAATTCTCTGATTCTTTGATTCTATATAGCGCGTTTTTATTGCAAAAGGATCTGGCGTCACAATCGAGTATATCATAGAAAAGGGCTCAGCTTGCGTTGAAGTCTTCCGCAAATTGAGCCATGAATTTTCTCGGACATTTGGACATGCAGATCGAGCGAGGCAACACCGCGAAGTCAAGATCGATGACGATCTACGGCTTCTCAGTGAGGACATGCTGAAAGCACGCTTGCACGTCAAAACCCCCAATCGACCTATAAAAACGACCGCCAAAGTCAATCGTAAAGGTAGGGTGACAGCTCCTGCAACAAGCAGTATTTTCGATGCATGCGACGCTGGCGCGCAGATTCTGCAAAGTGGGAAGTTCACAGAATTCCTATGTACGACCACATGGGACCCCGCCCTTGGATACACAGCGTTGATGGACGACACTCAGAAAGACCCCAATGTTCTTCTTAATGGGACTGCTTATGATATGGATAAGAGCAATCCCATTACTGGGGATAGCTTCAATGATATTGACGATGGAGATGATTTCATTTTGTCTTATCCAGGTCTAGGGAGTCTTGGAGGGGGAGGAGAATTTATATAGCAAGCAAAACTAACTATGTACAATCCAGTAATTTATCCTTTACACAATCACCGATACAAAGCAGTGTGAGCTCGGTAGTATGATGAACGAGGGACGGGCTGCGTCTCAGATGCATTGACCGGCATAGGCGTTAGTTGAGGGGCAGGGTCTGGCGTTGTCTGAGTTGGCGTTTGGGAAATCCAGGTCGTAGACGGCGTCGATGGCATAAACAAATCAACACCTGCTGTATTAAAAGGAAAATACTTAGAGAGGAAGAAATGTAAAAAAAATAGAACCTTACTATTGCACGGAATTTCAGAGAGAGCAGGCATGGATCCAGACGCCGCAACTGCACGATGCAGCGAAAACGAAGGCTGGGGGATAGGCTTCTTCTGCTTTACACGTCCAGCAACAGGCGCTGAAGCAGACTTGTTGACCCGAGCCTTTTTCTTCGCCTGGGACTCTGTGATTTGCGGGGCGACTTCACGGCACCAGCGCGCAATGACCTGCACGACCTGTTGGATTTCGTCGTCACTGGCGAGGTCCCACTGCGTTACGCGCAGGATCAGTTTCGATGTGATGTTGTCGGCGCGAAGGAATTCCCCCCCGTAGTCAGCGAGTTTCTTCACTTGATTGTCTGGAAGGATGACCTTCTCGGATATGAAGCTGTACCCACACTGCGTCGTGTAATTCATCCTCCAATCCTCGAGCTGCTGCTTGAGCGCGCTATGAAACTCCGCAGGGAGCGCAACCTTGAACTTGAGGGGGACGAATGGGGCCTGGGACATTGGGATAGCGATAGCGACGAGTGGGGGCTCGGTGGTCGAGGTATCCGACATCATGGAGGTGATGGAGTCTGAGTGCAGGCGCTGTGATGGAAGCGCGGAAGAAGAAGCAACGTTTATGTCAGATGGTTCGGGAAGTTGTAAAGGGTTATAGAAGTCGGCGGAATATGCTGTAAG
The DNA here is from genome assembly GCA_014925825.1 of Pholiota molesta. NCBI lineage: Eukaryota > Fungi > Basidiomycota > Agaricomycetes > Agaricales > Strophariaceae > Pholiota > Pholiota molesta. Next base: position 111,517 of record JACGCK010000091.1, read on the forward strand.
ACGGATGTCATTGGGTTTAGGAGGCGCGAACTTTATTAGCAGTGCGGAATCACATATATTACAGCACTCATCAGGAGACTGTGCTCGTCGATCTTGCAATGTGAGAACTGTCCACGAAGATTCGAAATGCATCTTGAGAGAACGTACGCCTGGGCTAATTCCTAGGGTATTAAAATTCTGAGTGAAGTCCGTGAAGGTTGTCAGCTTGGTCTCTGGGCGGAAATGGCGGCGCAGGGCACAGTGGATGCATTCTGGAGTTGTAGATTAGATTCAGTATCTATTTTTAGGGTCCCGTAAGACATACCTGGACTATCGAAGCCGCAATTGACGACTTCGCACAGCGTTGGCTCCATTTTCTCCCGTCGAGTCGTATTCAGTTTGGGCTCGAGTAATTTCGCTTTTCCAGTCTTTGGTACAGGGACTATAATTCGCTCCTTTGGACGAAATGCCCATGTGGGCAGAAAAAGAAAACAAGCCGCTTTCATTGAGCGATCACGGCCGGCGCGTCCCCATCTCTGCACAAGAACAGAAGCACTCCGGGGGACAGAAAATAGTGCAACGTACTCAATATCTGGTACATTGCACCCCATGCCGGCCGCATCTGTAGCGCACAGGATGCGTAGCTTTCCATCGCGGAAATTATCCCAACAGAGGGATTTTCCTTTCTCGGACATCAATCCGTTGAATGTCTCGACGACGCCTCGAAGATGGGGTGGTAAAACTCTGCGAAGGCAGTCGCGCGCTTGCGTGCACTCGTTAATGGTGTCAAAGTAGAGTATGCATTTTGGGATGGAGGAAACAAGTGTGTCATCGGTGAGTGAAGGAGGAAGAAGGTTGAGGATGTCGAGGATAGGGTTCGCTGTATTTACAAGTTCTTTAATAATATAAGACAAGTTTTTTCGATCGCACCCAACGTCGATCCCCCAGAAAGGCCGGAAACCAAATGCAAGCGACGACCAGATGACTTCGAAAGTGTTTGATGTGCAAGTCGCGGTGCACGCAACCACCGAAATTTCTCGTCCAATGTAATCGCGCAGCTTCGCTAGATTTTTGTACTGTTCACGAAATCCATCGCCCCATTCTTCAATACAATGTGCTTCATCCACAATCACCGCCTTCACTCGGCTACGAAAGGAAGAATCTTTCCAGATCTTCACGAATCCTTCTCCCAGGGCCATCTCCGGTGAGACATAGTATAGCTGATCTTTGCATTTCCGTAATCGTGCCCACATTGCGGCGTTTACAGTATCCTCGTTAAGCATGGCCGCAGAGAGTCCTTTATTTTCGGCTTCGAGAACCTAATGATGTATCAATCATCATGTTCTTTAAATATGAATCCGAGAAACTTGAGTCCAAACCTGATCCCTCTCTAGCGCTTTTAAAGGTGATATGACAATTATAGACTTCCCCTTTTCAAGCACTGCCAACCCTTGGAAGATCAAACTCTTCCCATAACCTGTCCCAGCCACCAAAATGACATCGTACCCTTGGTGGACACGGTGAATCGTATGCGCCTGCCAGCTGTCAATTTCAAAGGTAAGGTTAAGCTTGTTACGCAGCCTATTTCTGATGTTCTCGACGCTATCCCGCAGATTCTTCAATCCATCCCGACGAGGGTTCGCCGGCTCTTTGCGCCTTTTTGGAGTCGACGGTTGGTTGATACGGGTCTTCTTTGGCGTACTAGGGGGTTGGAATATGCGTGTATGGCTCATATCAGGTTGGATAATTTGGTAAATTATTGCATTTCTATGTATCAGCTTGCTATCGATCTCGAATCGATCGCCTCAGACTACACGAGGATAACGCGTGCGCGATGCAGCGCGCGTGTCACGTGTGATCGCATGTATACATTTTGGGGTGATTTAGGAAAAGGACAGTCACTGACGGCCGCAAATCAGACTTTCTCACCAAATTCTTCAGTGAGTCCTGTAGTAGTAGCCTCCAAGTGCTTAAGTTCAGCGCGGTACATTAAGAGTCCAAGATCTGAGCTCAGAATGGATGAACTACAAAAAGTGACATGTACACCAGCATGTATGAAATCCAGTCAGTCTTACATGAGCTTATTTGCGTATTTCAAAGCCTTCAGTGCATTATTGACATATGTAGACTTTCTGATTTAAGTTTCAGAGAGAGCGAATAACATTAACATGCCTAGCGTCGACGAAACAAAGGCCGACAGATTTGTTACTTTGGAGCAAGCCTCCCTACGGGAAATGTTAAAAACACTATACATACAAACAAACAATTTCCTTTTTAGAGTAGGGCGGCTTGTTCCGAACCTATGGCCCAAGCAACCAGCCCTTGCTTTGCACGTGTTTGCATTCGACCACCCACCGCGCCGCGATAGCCGAGTCCGCTCTCTCTAGCGCCCAACGCATTGCGCCGCGATTTTTGGATTTTTGCCACTGTCCGTTATCTATGTTTACCTCTCATTGATTATTACCCATAGGCACACAATGCTGGTGCCACATCCGTGTATAATCTTCGGTACGTACCAGACAAAATCCAAGTAACAGTTCCTACTGCTTTCCAGCCGTTACTCACTCGATTGACATGTCGTCCAACCTACGCGTGAAATGAACCAAGGGCCCTGGGTCACACACGGACAATGAGGGCGGTACATCCCAGTGGCAATACAATGCACCCGCGTCTGCCTATAAGTACGCACCTACCACGTCCCAAACCGTCACCTCTCTTCGTTGTGCCCCCGCCATGACTCGGAGGAACACCCACTTCTCCGCTGATAGTGGACCGTCCCCTATACCCCCGCCATCCATCCCTAACCAAGCGGACAGCACTCCAAGTTTCGGGGTATATTTACGGGGGTCCAAGGTGGGTGTCGGATTGTGCGAGCTACCTGCGGCAAGCTACAGCAACGAGCCACCGACAGCGAGCTACCAGAAATCAGGCAGCCACTAACGACAGGGAGACAGAACGTGCCACAGATACTTACGTGCCACAGGTTGGGCCCTATTTGGGCTTTAGGGAATACGACTCTGCCTCAACGCCAAGAAGACGTCGCTTGGACGTCGCAGCAAAAAATAATTCTGCTACATACCAATAGCACCCCACACCTGTCTGATAGGTTTGGCTAACAATGGGTGGCTTCGCCGTCCTCCAGGCTTCAGAACGTCCGCGTCCAATCCATGTCGACGCCTTGTCAAACTTGGGATCAGATATTAAATAATAGCGTGCCACGTGATCAGGACCGTCACACTTTCGTCAAATCTTTTCTGTGGCATCCCTCTCAACGGTCCTTTGTCGACAATCTCCAGGTCTCCTTCCAGATGTAGTCTCGAGTTCCTCGGTTTCGACAATGGCCCAACACTATTTCGTTCTCCGCTTTGTCTGGTTCTGACCAGCATAAAAGGCGGGGGAATTGTGGCAGCTCTTCCCGTCTTCAATCCTCGCATCTTTGGCTTGTTTGACCGACTATCCATCATCCATATACTAGTGTATTCTGCGCCGTCTGCGAGCGCTCCACTTCCACTAAGTGGAATCTCGCGCGCCACGTCTTCGCACGGAAGCAGTGAGTGTCCGCATCCTTTCCCAGATGTACATAACTGACGACCGAGGCGTTTCTCATCGCATAGCACCGAGTGGACGGAGGAAGAGTACAACGCGATAGTGGAAGCTAGGAGACGTTTCGAGGAGGAGAATCAGAAGCCCACGGGGATACGATCAACGCGCTGGTATCCATTTCTGAATGCTGAAAGGCACAAAGTGCAGAAGTTGCAAGATTCCGACCGCACTGTCCCCAGGGGCCGCCAGCGTTGACGAACAGCGTGCTCCATGAAGCATCGATCGAAGGAATGGGCCAACAGAGGCCTCATGTCATTCATTCGCCAATCCCGCGGCGGGCGTTCGGTTTTCCAAGTGAGGCAATGAGTATGTTGAATGAATTCGTAAACATGATGGAGGCGGGTTCTCTCCCTCCTGTTGGTATTATCCTTGTCATGAACGTACCGATGCTCACTTCATGCAACAGGAGCTCTCTTGGGTCGATACGCTGACGGGGCACCCCCTCCAAAATCTCACGAGGGACGACCATTCCGACATCGTTCCTTCGACATCTCGGCTGTTCCATGGGTCTGCTCCGGCACGCTCCAGCTCGCCCGCTTTTCCTGACTGCCCACCCAGTCCATTTTACGCAGTTGTTGATGATCTCCAGGGGTTCGACAACCAAGATTTCGACATGATGCGTGAGTTCGCATGTGCGGATGCGGAGATGGACAGCGCCTGCGCGGCTGGTAAGGATGTCGTCGCCGACCCCGAGTGTCCGTACACCATGCTCAGGGCATTTCTCTCCGAACGTGCGGATGGGAATTCGGGCGTTGTATCGGGATGGTTGTAAGGCACCCACCATTGCGCTCTTTTCTGACCTCCAAAAACCTTCACATGCGTCTGGCACCCATCTGCTCATCCATCTTTTCCGCTTTTCTATAACTCTTCCGTTTCATAGACAACGATTTCGTGCATTGTGGGTCTCGTTTCGTATTCGATCTTTTCTTGCCCTCTAATATCTGTATCGCTATCTTATTCTGTATGATTGAATGGTCTCCCTGTATTACATCGTGTACACACTCATTTTCAATTCTCATCGTATCTTAGTACATCATAGTGTTTTTACCTGTATTTAGATAGCTAATTCTGCAAGCATTTGACATATTGTAGCCATAATGTATATATTGCATCCATCTTTTGCGACCAAAGCACAAGCAAATTGCAGAGTGGTCATGATTCTGAAGGTCATGATCAAATTATCCTAACAGACTTATTCCCGACTTCGCTCCAAATCTCTCCCTCATCCACGTCATCACCCCCGTCGCCCCATCCGAAATCCGACTCCTCGCTATCCTCCGGTTCCTCAACGTCCTCAACCCACACCTTACGCCACACATCGCCGTGCCACCGCCTGCGCCACGCGATGCCTAGCATAGCGCCGACGTGCACGCGCCGAAGGGAGGGGCAATACCGCTGCCAGCCCGCGAGACAGTCTGCGAGCGGTACGTCGAAGGGGATGTCGAAGGGTCGTCCGCGAAGCCGAGGCACGTTGGAGTCCTCCACGCATCGGGGGTCGCGCAGGAGGCGTATACTGTGGAGGTGCTGGAGTCCAGAAAGAATCGGGCTTCCTAGCGCGATGAGCTGGTTCTAAAGATACATTGTTAATCAATAGGCAGATGCTAGTGATACAGAGGGATAGCAAGGACGACTGCAGGAGAGGGACGCATATCGCGCCGAGAAACAGTCCCGGAACGTTTCCACACGGAAATGGCAACAGGACAAATTACAAAAGTCAACGCACCTCGTCAATCGTCCCTTCCCCATATCGCACTACCACCCTCACCACATTAGGACACAATTCCCTAATCGCATAAAGAACCTCAACGTCCCAAGCATGGACGCACACTTCCAGATGCTCCAGTTTCAGTGGCCACACGAGCCGCTCGAGGCGATGGACGACATCAGAGACCGGTACCCCGGGAGGCCTGAGGCGCAGCTGCGTCAGCGGAGTCCAGAAATCGACCAACGCATCGCTGTGTGTTGGTGAAGGTGCGTAGGACGAATGTCGTTGGAACGGTACAAATGTGGTCAGCGCATGAAACGGACCGGTATAGCTCCATACGTTGGGTGGAACACGCGGTAGTGCAGAGTCCCCGCTGGACTGATGCACCCGCAGGGCAGTAAAATCCTTCGCGTCGAGTTCAGTATCGACGATGTGGATTTTGACGCGTAACGGGAGGAGCACGGCAGATGGCGGGGGTGAGGCAAGACTGACGAGCCCCTCGAAGAACTTGTCTTCGAGGAGCGGAATGCGCACTTCAATATTTCTCAGGTTGGGGCTAGCTCGCGGGAGCGTGTCCGTTGCAAAGTGCGTCGTGGCCGCAATATGCGCCGGCACATGATGATGTTGCCGCCACAGATCATTTCGGGATAAGGGATCATGGACAAGCAGCTGGTATCCCAGCCCGGTGCTCGAGTCCCATGTTATCGCTAACGAGGTCAAGGAGGGGGAAATAAGGAGGCGCACGGGATTGCAGATGGAAAGGGGATCCGTATCGAATCGCACATTGTGTAGACAGAGATGTATTATAGAGAGAGCCGCTGGCTGTATAGGTGAATGATCCATGCGTTGTCGACGTTCCTCGGGAGAGGGCTCCAAGACGTGAAAGTCGCTGTTGAGTATCCTTAGACTTCGAAGGGTAGGGATGAGCTGGAGGGCGGTGCAAGTGTTTTCAGAGAAAGCAATATTCGAGATCGTAAGCGTACAGAGAGACGTGAAGAGTGGCAACTGGGCATGGATCGGGTGGTAGAGGGGTTTTAGGGGAGTGAGCTAATAAAAATGAGAGGCAATTGAATGTAAGCAGAAAGGATCAAAATTGAACCGAGAAACAGGTTCACCATTAGAGGAGATATGTCACTATCTGTATCCCAGAGGCTCTTCTGCACATCCCTTTCCAGGCGGGGCGTAATACACAGCGATCTTGGGAACGTCGCTATGTTTGCATTGCGAGTAGTCCATAATATCAACTCGTTTTCGATTTGGGCTGGCGTAAGCCAAAGAACGTGGCGGAGAAGAGGGTTGGCGGCAAGTGTGCGGAATCGACGGCAGATTCGTTGGATGTTGGCGGCTAAATGGCGTCGGGGAAGCAATTCGAAAATTTCGATCCAGATATCATCCGGGATGTGGGAAGGATCCATGCTAAGGTTGGGGGGTGGAAAAGATTCGGAAACTTCCTAAGTGATAAAAGCTTGAGCAGTGGGAGATCAATGCAATGACTACTACACGTGGTTGAACAATGGTTGAAAGACAAGGTGGACGTATCTGTTTGACAAATTGACCCAGAACCTTTTGTTGCCGTGCATATGGATACTTTCGCTAGAGAATCGAGATCCACAACTGGTCATATATTCATAGCTAACTTTAAACGTTCAACGTTCAATTTTCAATGCTCAGCATCAACAAGCGCGATTCAGAAGGAAAGCATTATATTGACATAAATCCCAGGGACCGTTCAATGACGATATTTGATCATGATCATGATCATGAACGATAAAACGCGCTATCGATGACTTGCGGAACCACCTGTTAGGGCTATTAATATTGCTGTGCATTAGCTGAATGTATTATTCAACCGATCCTTCCATATAATTACACCGCTGGCTATAAGAGAAACTTCTCGAATTTGCCCGCCTTCTGCCTTACCGTTATTCTCGGAGTCTATCTGATAGGGACGGCGGTCAGTAAATTAGAATTCATGGTTGATTTCTGCTTGGTGATCTCAAGAGACGAGTTGAGGGTTCATGTTAAACGGGAAACGGGAAACGTGCCACGGTGTCATCATGATTTCTGTACAGGGGACTATCAACTCAGGTTATATTTCTACTCGCCGTCGCATTGTATCTGTGCGCCTTATAAAACGAGTAACCAAAGTTGTTCAGATGATATGTAATAAATGTAGGTTAGGACCAAGTTTGTCGACAATGCGGAGTGGCCAGCGTCGAGATTCGAAACTTTGTATATTTTAAGATGTGTACTACTAGTCGCGAACTCAAAAAATCGTTGAATAGAATGGTCCTATATATTTGTTGGATATTTGAATATTGACTCATTGTCCGTTACATTTACATTTGAACAAATCCGTATGTTTTTTCTGGGCTTTAGTCTGCAGTGACGGTTCAGCCTCGGCGACCTCTTCCAGATCCTCTTTTACGACCTCTTCCGGATCCCCTTCCGCGACCACCACCTCTCCCGCCTCGATGATGATAATGGTTCTGAGAGGGATCAAAAATGTGTCGAAGAAGATGTTTTAACAAATCCCCTGCATCCATATCGTCCCTCGGAAAAAACTTCCCAGTGCTGATCGTGTATTCGCTCAGAGCCTCGACAGACTCAAAATGCGTTGCGGTGCTTCCCAGATCGTAGACGTCGACCAAGTCGACAAGGTTGACGTGCGTGGCATCCACTGCCTGTATTCCAGAGAATATGACGCTCAGCGCTCCAGGTCTCACAAAAAAAAAACCGTAGCCACATACCTCGCGACATCCCTTCAGCGTACCTGGAATTGGGGTAATGCCCACACGCTGACAGAGTGATTGCCAGGATGCAAGATTGTCGTTGTCGGTGCCGTAGTTGGTATTGAACTGCCTCGTCAGGGCGTTCTTGTATGCTGCATGCGCTTCGGCTCTGTCGGGGTCATTCCTCTCCCATTTAAAGTGGTCGCACAGACGGTAAAACTCGGCAGATGCTGAATTGTCGGAGTCATAAAAGAACGATGGGTACTCGGAGAAGAATTCGGCCAAAGGACCAGTTGAGGACATTGTAGGGGCTAATGAGGTATATTGAGAGATGCGAACGTTAGGGTAGAATGAGGGGCACTATATAAGCAAGCAGAATTCGAACACGCCCCGAAAAGTTTATGGGCGCTTAATTTGTGGGAAACGACCTTTGAACACCCAATCACGGCGTAGCGGCGAGGTTGAGCCAATTACATAATGGTGATTATAATTGGCAGAATAGAACTTTTCATGGAAGCCCAGATTTCGAAAGACCCGGGAAATTGGCCTACTGACATGTTGTCTTTCAGGATTCTATGTCGGTCACGCAGTCTGCGAAGTTACTTATTACTATCGGATGCGTCTATAGCTAGCTACTTTGAGACTGATGCTCGAGTGTAGTTTTTCCGACCCATGCTCGAATGAATTGCATGCCTTTCGTTCCATACCGTCTACGCAACCCACACTTCTTATTATCATGCACACGAGTTGGGATTTAACTATGATGCATTGCGTAACGTTGATGGGAGAGAAATCATCCGTGTTTGATGAATTGAATGCGTTCACTAATTCACAAGATCACCCTGGACACACTGGCCACCCTCCCAGCCACCAAGCAGCCACGATGATTTCAACAAGGAATTCCGCGGTCACTAGTCACTTCAGTTGATTGCATACCGTGCTCCCGGACGGGGTTGGAAACTTGAAAGCAGCCCGTTGCGTCTTGCCACTGAATATCGCCAGGCGCGGCACGAGCGCACATCCCAAGCACATCCATCAGCAATCATGGCTCGAGGTCCGGAGACACGGAGGGGATACGCATGCATGTCGATATCGATTGCGCCAGGCGACAGCGGGAAGCAAACTAGCAGTGCGCACACGTTCATCCGATCCACTTTATGTACTTATTCACGGATTATGAAACAGATACCAAGCCGTTCGCTCTTGAAATGTATCTTGCGTGCGACCCAAATCAGCGCGGTCTTGTTGGAGCTGCTATAGCACGTCGCTTGTACAGGCCACGGCGGGGTGATTGCGAGGCCCCCGCCGAGGGTGGTGATCGGCACGAATTTAGGGTCCGCGCTCGCTTTCAGAAGGTGGTAAAACGCACGGAAGAGCACGATGGGTCCAATGTCATTGTCCTGGCAAAATACGGCATAAGATTCTGCATGTTGGATGTGAAGGACACGCGAGAAGAGGGAGCGCGCGGCAAGGTGCCCTTTGTAAGCGTCGAAATCGAGCGCGTGGACGGGTACCGGAGCGCCGCATATGGCTGGTGAATGAAGACTGCTTATTAGACCCTGCCCGTGTATTTCTCCGCAAGTTTTCTGAGTCGCGAAGCCCCGAAATTGGAGGGGTCACGGGCGCCCGCATAGACAATCGCGGACGGATACTTGGAGGCGATGTCAGCAACCAAGGCAGACCTAAACGAATGGCTACTAGTACCAGGAATTGACTAAATTCGTTCAATCTATGAGTTCACCACGGAAGCCTCGACCCATCCACATCAACAAACTGCCCGCCCTCGCTCTCGCGTGTCGCACCCACAACGATGTCGATTAACGCACTAGCCGCAGCCCCCGGCGATCGCGACCCTTCCCGGTCCACGTATTCGGCCATGTAGTGCGTGGTGTCGTAGGTGACTACATAAGAGACTGCATATAAAAAAGTGCTAAATTAGCAGGAACGGGTATTGATTTCTAGGGTCTGAACGAGCTTACGCATGTCTGTGTCCACACTGCCAGGCGCCAACGGGAAACACACTAGACACACACCAACCCTCGTCCATAATCAGCTGCGCTCATGCACCGCGGGGGTTGATAGAGCAAAAAACACGGACCGAGCCACTCGTTCTCGAAATGGATCTTCCGCGGGACCCAGTTTAACATGGCCTTGCTGGAGCAGTAACACGTCGAGCGTAACGGCAGGGGCGTAGTAACCGCGAGGCTCCCGCCGACAGAGGTGATCGGCACAAATTTAGGGTGAGCGCTGGCTTTTAGGAGGTGGTAGAACGCCTGGAAGAGGATGATCGGCCCTGTGACGTTGACCTACAAGGTCCAAGCGCAGCGCCAAAGAATCATTGATCAGCAGCCGTCTGCGAGAATCGTGACAGGAGACACAGCAAACGTACGGAGAAGTGGTCCTGGTATTGCGCGATATCGACAGCATGGACAGGCGCCAAACCGCCGCACATGGCTATCCGCGCGTTCCCAATAAGTAGTCATTAGCACCAACGCATGGTGGTCCCTGTCACACCGCGATGCGTACCGGCGTTGGCGATGACCACGTCCACCCGCCCATGCGTGCTCTGGATCTGCTGTGCGAGTGCGGCGTTTCCCGGTGCGTCCCCCGCGACGTACTCCACCAACTCAACCCGCCCTGGATGCTGCTCGGCGACGGCTCTGAGGGCGGATCACGGAGGCTGGCCGGGTCGCGCGCCCCCGTGTAGATGATGGCGGAGGGGTGGTTGGCGGCGACGTCGGCTACCAGGGATAGACCTGAAATACAAATTGGAGGGGAAAAAATTATGTCAGTCAAGCATTAGTAGATTCATTGAATTCCGTACCTAGCCCGCGCGTTGTGCCCGTTATAAAAAAGATGGTGGTGGTAGACTCCGCCATGGGTTGATGTGTAGTGGATACTCACCGCTCGGACGTGGTTTATGTACTGTACTGCTCGGGTGGGAAAGAAGTGACCTTATTTATTTACTCCACGAGTAGACAGACCCGAGAATTTGTTATCGTTTCATGTAAATGATGTCTTAGATTGAATAGCAGCATAACAAAGCGCAATCCATGGAAAGGGAGCGAGCGTTGCCAATGTAAGTCTGTATCCTGCTGTAGGATCGGAGAGCGGAACGACGCTCACGCGGGGCTATCAATATCGAGGAAATGCAAGACTGTCTGTAACTTTGGTCAATTCATCTGTACGATCAACGAGGAATCCTTGACATCGATGAGCTGACCTCCATCAGATTCGCGCGCCGCAGCCACGATGCTGTCAACAAAAGGTACTTGCTGCAGCCCCTGATGGACGCGAGCCTCCCATTTGATGTATTCGGCAAGGCTGCCAGAGGAATCCCGGGTTACGGCGTAATCGACTATACATCGAAATATGTTGAAAGCAAGCGATAAGTATTGAATATAAAAGCGTGCAAGAAAGACTTGAGCATGTCGATTTTGACAGGTCCAGGTGACAAAGAAAAATATACTAGATGCAGAAATCCACGGACGAATGTTCATCAGCTACAACCACAATCATGCGAGTAGGGTGAATCACGTACTAAGCCACGCGTTCTCGAAAAGAGCCACGCGTTCTCGAAATGGATCTTTCGAGCCGTGCGTTGAGCGCCGCATTGCGGGAGCAATAGAATGTGAAGTGTAGGAGCATATAGGGGGCAGCACGAAGACTTCCCCCAGCACACGTCACTGGCACATATTTAGGACAGTCACTTGCTCTCGGATGCCTGACCAGTGCATAGAGCTAAGGAAGCAACGCCAATGTGTACCAATCAGCGTTGGCAACTACCACGTCTACCTCCCTATGCTTTCCCCAATCTCCTGTGCAATCGCCTTATGTTCCCCTTCGCCCCGGGAGACGTACTGCGCAGCCACAACCCGCCCTGCCTGGGTATCGCTCGGCGATGTTTTGAGAGCTGCGGCACCGGAGAAGAATGTGTCGCGTGTGCCTGAGTAGATGAGAGCAGTAGTGTACTTGGAAGGCTAGATGTGAGACACGTCAGTGAATCTGGTCAAGGGCATGGCGTAGCATCGCCTATGCCGCGCGTTGCGCCCCCTATAAAGAATATAGTGGTAGATGCCAGTCGAGTTTCGGGCTAGTATGAATCAACGTTAACGCGTACACCAATTTAAACGTTGGTAATTACATACCACGTATACCTCCCCATGCTTTGCGCCAATCTCCTGTACAGCTGCCTTGTTTCCCCTGGCCCCTTGTCAATGGGCTGCGCGCCTCTGCGTATATAAGAGCAGTAGATACGTGGCGGCGACGTCGGCGACTAAGGCTAGACCTGAATTACGACATGGATGTTACAGTCAATGGTTTTGATCAAAAGCAGAGACGTGGCACCTTGCCTTGCCTATGCCGCGCGTTACTTGCGCGCGTTACACAAATACTGTAGTTTCCTCGTAAAGAAATCGATCATAACAGTTCTAGCCACTTGGATATGTGGTTTATTGACTGGCCGGTTTGGAATTGGTTTGGAGAGTCGATGAAAGAGATTGGTTTGGAGAGTCGATGAAAGAGTAAGTAACAAGTAAGTATTGAAAGAGTGGAAGTTGATGTAACTAAATATAGATGTGCCAATCCCGAGTCTCACGCATGCACGTGAGGGATTTGACGTCGGCGATGATTTTGGCTGGTCAACGTCGTCTGCCATCTACTGTCCTTACTCTCCCCCATGGCCTCCCTCTACTTCCGTCTTTTCCTGGCCCTCGCCCTCGTCCTCGGCCTTACCAGCCATGTCTATGCTCAAGGCGGTGGCTCTAGCGTCGACGCCAGCGATCTCCCCTCTTGCGCCCAGCCTTGTGCCCAGACTGCCGCGGCTGCGGTGAATTGTGCGCTGTACGTTTCTAGCCTTCGTTCCTGTTATTATCGTGTCTCTTATTTATGTCACCTCCTCCAGTACGGACACTGCTTGCCTTTGCGCTCATAGCGAGTTCACGAGTTCGACGGAGTCTTGCGCCGATAGCGGGAACACATGCGGGGTCGAGGATCGTAGCTCGGTCGCGGGTGTGCTCAGCGCCATGTGCTCTTCCCGTACGTTCCTCGAATCATAACCCTCTCCGCCCCTTCTCAGCATCCTTGTCCCCTACACAGAAACCACCACCACCTCCTCTTCGACCTCCACCTCCGCTTCGACCTCCACCACGGCATCGTCGACCAGCTCCCAGGCCACCTCCACCTCCGCTGCGCCAAGCTCCACGAGCAGCAGCACTACCGCCACTCCTGCAGCCGCACCGGCGCCGTCCACCACCCTCACCCGCGCCACTGTCAACACCAACACGCTCCTCACGACGGCCCCCACCGGCAGCACCTCGGTCGTCGTGCAGACCGTGGTCCTGCCGCAGACGTCTGCGCTCGACTCCGGCGCGCTGCAGGTGGGCGGCGGTGTGGGTGTGTATGCGGTCCTGCCGGTGGTCCTCGCTATGGCCGGCGGGCTGTTGCTATAGGGACTCCAGCCACAAGTGGTACCCGCCGTCGGTCATTGCGTCCGGTGTGCGTCTCGTTCGAGACGCCTCGTTCAGTGTCCTCGTCCTCGTCGTCTCAACTCCTTTGTCACTGCTATTCCACTATTCGCTCGTTACCCCACCCGCTCTTTTACGCTTCCACACGGTGCCCACCGCCTACACTCGCACTAATAACCGCAACCCTCCCAATAATTCGCATACCCCACAAAACGCCCTCGTCGTCTCCGCCGCGTGCTCCCTCACATGCAGCGCCGTATACCCCTCACGTTCCACTTGTGTTTCTGGTCCTTTTATTATCATCGCTATCTAGCATTTCGCTCGCGCTTGCATCGGTCGCACCTTTGGGCTTTCTTCGTCGTCGCTGCTTCCACCCGGACTTTTTTCACCTCCACGTATTATCTCGTCTACGTATACGTATATCGCATTGACTGCTTGAAATGATAGCGTAGTGGATCTGGCTGTGCGTGCGTGAACATGAATTGACCTAAAATGGTACCAGCGCTGTGGTATAGCAGCGGCCCCGCTCAGCGCTGGTGTTCTGCAGGGTCGATGGTGGTTTCTTGGTGCGTGCGTTGATGGATTTTTTGTTTCCCGTGTGCGGCGCCTTGACGGATGACGTTTTGGACAATGTATGGCGCATTACTGCATTGCGTGCGCCGTGTAATGTTGAGTTGCGCTTTGAGAGCGCTGTGCGTGCATCTCTAAGGGGTCTCCCTGTGCTTTGACGTGCACTTCGACGCGTCGAGCGCTAGCGTACATGAGGGTGTTTAATGGGCATATAAGAACTTCCGAATGGCTTTGTGTGAGGTTTACTATTAATTTTGACGCGTACAGAGCGGGATACTTATTCGACGGGTCTCTTGCTCACGTAAACGTGCATTTTGCGTGTTTTGACTTGAGCTTTGAAAGCGCTTTGCGAGCATCGGCAAACTTTGGGTGCATCTCTAGAGATTCTCTGCATTTTAACGTGCACTTGATCTCGTCGCGCACTAGCGTACATGCGGGCATTTGATTGGCATATAAGAACTTTCGACAGATTCTGTGTAAGGTTTACTGAAAACTTTTTGACAAATACAGAGCGGAATACTGATTCGATGGGTCTATTGCTCTTATTATATTTGCGCGGGGTTATTTTCACGGGAGGTCTGCGAACCTGTGCTTCGACTCGCACAAAATCAGGCCCTCAGAGACATCCAGACAATTCTGCCTGATATGTTTGATGTATGGAAATTATTTGAGGTAAATTTTGCGAGTTCATTTTGAGCGCAGCACCGTTGTCAGTTAGACTCAGATTAGTAGTCAAATGTGGTCCAAAGACTGAAAATGGTAGGCTCAGCGATACAATACCTAGCCTTTGTGCGCGTGTTGTGGTTAAGGAGCAGTTTGAGATATAGAGTATACATACGCGAATGATCTTCCGTTCTCCCTTCCTTTTTACCCAGGCGCTGATTTTTCACGGTCTTTTGAGCAGCATCTGACATGCGTTGCGCAGTCAAGTGTACACCAGGCGACTGCACGTAATTAGCACATCAAAGGATAGTTGCCCGTTTAGCAGTACGCATACCGTCTAACCGGAGATTTTTATATTACTGAGAAAAGGAGACAGAAGCCGACGTCGTTGTTGCGATAGCGAGAATCAAGATTAGATGATGGTTGGATGATGGGATATTGGGTCGTCATCGCAGTTCCAATAATACTCAATGTGAGCTTGAAGTGCTTTTTCTCAGCTGCCAATGTCGCCATACGATCCCTGAGAAATGGATTGGTGAGCACTCAATGTAAATGGATCAGAATTCACAGCGCGTTGTGTTTTTACATATAATCGTACTACCCAGACGACCCAATCTCCCCATCTACCCTCCACGCACATCCCATAGAATCCAATCCAACAACTGATGTCGAGCCAACCTGAAGGTGTGTATACCAGCCCTCCATCGACGCACACGCCCGAGCGCTAACAACGCCCCCACCACAGTCGCCGTCGGCATCCTCGCGCCTGTCGTGGCCAAAGCCGGCCAAGAAGCCGCGCTCACCGCGTTCCTCAACGCCGGGTACGACCTCGCGCTCACCGAGCCCGCCACCGCGCACTGGTTCGCGCTGCAGTACACCGCCGTCGCCGACGTCGCTGTCCCTGCCGCGCCGGGCGGCCGCACGACCTTCGCGATCTTCGACACGTTCGCGGCGCCCGCGGGGCGCGCGGCGCACCTCGCGGGCCCAATCGCGGCGGCGCTGATGGCGAACGCGGCGGCGCTCCTGGACGGCGCGCCGGAGATCGGGGCGGTGGACGTGCTGGCGAGCGTGGTGCGCGCGGCGGGCGCGGGCGCGGGGCGCACGGCGGGGCTGAGCGTGGGGCTGCGGGTGCTGTTCGAGGCGCAGGAGGGGAAGGCGGACGCGGTCAGCGAGTTCTTGGTGGTGAGTGGCCTCGCTGGACGCTGTGCTTTGTGTGTGCTGACGTGGGCGTCTGCTCCGTGAATTAATTATAGGGTGCGCGCAAGCTCGTTTTGGAGGAGCCCGAGACGCCTGTGTGGTACGCCATCCGGTACCCTGGGACCAACAAGTTCGGCATCGTGGACTTCTTCTCGAGCGAGCAGGGGAGGAACGCGCATTTGACGGGCAAGGTCGCCGCAGCGCTGTTCGCTTCCGTAGATGAACTGCTTACTGGTACTCCCGATCTGGTGAAAGTCGACGTCGTAGCGGCGAAGGTCTGAACGGAACGCAAGGTCGTCAAAGGCGTTCGCGTCGAGGGACAGGAAGAGTAGAGTTATAAACATAATGGTCCCGTAAACGCACACATGTCACATGGGTACATCCATCGGTCACAACAGAGATGTCACTTAGTTATAAACTATTTTTCTGTGCCATCCAATCTGTATTTATTTAGTTTATATAGGGCCAAGAAAGATGTCCCGCACATTTCGCGCACTCATCTTTCAGACTTTCAGTGTGTTCGGCGACTCCGGCAGCCGGCAACTCTAACAGTCATGATCAGTTATTTTTCGAGCTTACAATACAAGAATCGCTCAAGCTTCAAAAATTCTTCCATATATATAAGCTCTATATACTTCTTTAAATATCTTCATGGTGAATTCGAAGGAAACTGGTGGTCGTGGAAAGCATACATGTAGCAGGTACACCATCGTGCCGTTCTGCATGTTATGATGTGTGACAGCTATGTCACTCATCAGTCATCCTCCTCCTTTGCAATAATAACAGTTGGGCGGCAAGACTTTTTGGCCCAGAAGATTTGACATAATAATCAGAGCTTAGAGTACTGTAATAGAAGGAGCTAAGTGGTATTAGAACGCTGTATGAGTAGAATTAGCCATAATTATATTTTTGGCATATGTGACCAATATGTCACTCCCGCATCAATAACCGACTACGCACAAACGTCTATATATCTAAATCCCGCACAACCACGCACACCATGCACAGGCACGCACGGGCACGCACATTTACCCTGTCCCAAGTCAAATGTGGTTCAAAGATTGAAAATGATCGGCTCAGCGATACAATAGCCTTTGTGCGTGTATTGTGTTCACGGAGCCAACACGGAGCGGTTTGAGATATAGAGTAGACATACGCGAAGGATCTTCCATTCTCCCCCAGGCGCAAATTTCTCACGGTCTTTTGGGCAGGATCTGACATGCATTGCACACTTTCGTGCATAGTTGCACGTCAAGTGTATGCCAGGCGACTGCACATAACTAGCACATCAAAAGATAGTTTAAGTTGCCCGTTTAGCAGTAGGCGACCTTTCATATTACCGAGAAATTGAAATTGAAGCAGACGCCGTTGTTGCGATAGCGGGAATCAATATTAGATGATGGTTGGATGATCGGATATCGGGTCGTCATCGCAGTTCCGAATAATACGCAATGTGAAGTTAACTACATACCTTTTCTCAGCTATTAAGAGCGCCATACGATCTTTGAGGAATGGATTGGTGTGCAGGCAATGTAAAAGGAATCAGAATTCACAGCGCCTAGGGCTTTTACATATAACCAGACGAGTACTCCCCAGACGACCCAAATCTTGCTCATCTACCCATCTTCGCACATCCTACAGAATCCTAATCGAACACCTAATGTCGAGCCAACCTGAAGGCATGTATACTAGCTCTACCCCGACGCACATGCCCAAGCGCTAACAACACACCCACCACAGTCGCCGTCGGCATCCTCGCGTCCGTCGTGGCCAAGCCCGGCCAAGAAGCCGCGCTCACCGCGTTCCTCAACGCCGGGTACGACCTCGCCCTCACCGAGCCCGACACCGCGCACTGGTTCGCGCTACAGCACACCGCCGTCGCCGACGTCCCTGCCGCGGGCGGCGCCACGACCTTCGCGATCTTCGACACGTTCGCGGCGCCCGCGGGGCGCGCGGCGCACCTCGCGGGCCCGATGGCGGCGGCACTGATGGCGAACGCGGCGGCACTCCTGGACGGCGCCCCAGAGATAGGGGAGGTGGACGTGCTGGCGAGCGTGGTGCGCGCGGCGGGCGCGGGCGCGGGGCGCACAGCGGGGCTGAGCGTGGGGCTGCGGGTGCTGTTCGAGGCGAAGGAGGGTAAGGCGGACGTGGTCAGCGAGTTGTTGGTGGTGAGTGGCCTTGCTGGTTGGTGGGGGCTTGTGCTCCGATCCGAGCGCGGGCGACGCTATGCTTCGTGTGTGCTGACGTGGGCGTCTGCTCCTTGGTTAACAGGGTGCGCGCAAGCTCATTTTGGAGGAGCCCGAGTCGCTTGTGTGGTACGCCATTCGGTACCCTGGGACCAACAAGTTCGGCATCGTGGATTTCTTCTCGAGTGAGCAGGGGAGGGATGCGCACTTGACGGGCAAGGTCGCTGCATCGATGTTCGCTTCCGTAGGTAAACTGCTCACTGGTACTCCTGATCTGGTGAAAGTCGACGTCGTAGCGGCAAAGGTCTGAACGGAACGCCAGGTGGTCAAAGGCGATCGCGTCGAGGGGACAGGAAGATTAGAGTTATAAAAATAACAATTGTCCCCACATGTCACATGGTTTCATGTTCAGAGGTTCAAAAACAAAGACCTCATGCAACTTGCTTTCTACTACTATGTCGACCTACTTCTACTTCCTCATCCTACCATCAGAACTGCACATCAAGATCCTCTCGAACCTCGATGCAGTTTCTCTCGTTTCTTGTGCGATGGTAAAGCCGGTTTCTTTCGAGTTTCTTGCAACATCTTCCGAAGAGGGGCGACTAACTTGGAACGAACGGGCGCACAGACATGCACATACTTCTACGATAGCTTCAAAAACTCTTCTGAGCTAAATTATATCATTGAGCTTTACCTCAACGGCCTCAAGGATGCTGGAACATCTACCCCTGCCGCAGACTCCCTCGCACTCCTTCGGCGTCGTCGCGAGGTATGGTTGTCCCTGGAATGGAGTAAACATGTCGCCTTCGAAATACAACACGATGATGATGTATACGACCTTGTTGGAGGCGTATTTGCTCACATAAACAAGGGAAACCTTGAAATTGTACGGCTACCTAATTCGAGGAACAACAATGGACATACCGATCGAAGAGATTTGAACGGGACTGTGATTTCATGCCTCACGATGGACCCGACACAAGATCTCATAGTGTTGCTCGAGGATGTCCAGGGGTGAGCAGCAGCATCTTGACCTCGGTATGGTGCAATCTTGACCAACTTTGTAGCTTACCTTCAACATCGGATTATGCTGTCGCGCGCATTCACATTCGCGCCATATCTGTTGATATCCCACATCCATTGGCGCTGTGGAACTCATTGGAGTACAATATCGGCTTCATTGTAGATCCCATTCTTCAAATTGCACATAATATTTTGGCCCTTTCTTTTGGGATCGATGATGAAACACGAACAGTGATATGGGATTGGACTACATCGGAACTCTTACTGGTGTGCCGTATCTTATGCCAGTTGCAACATATTTTGATGATTCACGAATGGCGTAGGACTCTGATATTTCTTTTGATCATTCATTTCAACTCCTTGATTCCACACACCTTTTATCCACCTGTTCAGACTACTCGGGATCGATCCGGCTGTACAAACTCGAGCGATCTCGCTCAGTTGAAAACAGCCCAGCAGTCCATCTTGCTACCCTTCGCCCTCCTTCCATATTGTCTTACAGCGACTGTAAGATCCTCAAAATCACCATGAAAGCTGGACCAATCCTAGCGCATCCGCTTCCAAACGCGCCATTCATGACAAACGACGAGGATCGCTTGCATGTATTTTGGATAACATATTGGCATCAGAATTGTTATCCGGATGTAGGATGTGCCTCTATGTTCGTGCACCAGCGTGTGCTCACAAACTACATCTCGCGACACGCCTCACGCGGAGGTCCGCCTCTGGACATCCCATGGGCGGAGTGGGGGCCGTTGAACACGTGCTTCATGTTCCCTAGGAATGGGCGCGGCAACAGCCATACGAGAAGGCGAGTTCTATGTGCACCGTGCCTTGTCCTCGCTCGGCTGAAGCTTGAATCTCTCCCAATGTTATATAGACATGTCCACGGACAGTGTGTCGTTTTTTGTCACAAATCCTCAAGGGCCTCATCGTCCGCATCCATCGAAATCCTTGATTTCTCTCTGGCGGCCACATTTTCTGTCAAGCGCCACCTTTCAATGCTGCCGGCTTCTTCAAAAAATGACAACTGGGAATTTCGGTTGTCAAATCATATCGAAGCCACTAAAGGAAACTCGCTAGTATGTGATCACCCTTTTTTCGAGGATGATATCTGGACGTGTCTTCCGTATGTGTGTATTACACGAGACCTCAAGCAGAAATACACGGAGTTTATGGTCCATGCAGACGGCGTTGTCGGCGTAAAGGTACGTTCAAAACTTCCTTCCTATTCAAACTCTATTTTTGGGTTGTAGCGGTTGGCATTTTAAAAATTTCAGCGCCTATCTAACTGAACTAAGCTAACTTGTTAATTCCTGCCGTGTTTACAGGTGAACAATGATGAGAGTCTTTCTTCGCACGTATATACCATCTAATTAAAAGAATGTACTTAACACCGATCTCAACAGCGGCACGAATGGTGGACGGTGATGTGTTAGTTGTCTCTTAACAACATGACGCTCTGATTTTATTTACCGCGTTGGCTATCCGCCACATGGATGGATATGGTTTTTACATGATTATTTGGCGATACTTGGGAGCGTCGTATGTTCTGTCCTATCTTCTACGTTTTCCTTCGTTGTGCAGCGAGTGTAGAGGTGGGCGATGACCGGGGCATGGAGGAGGTAGTCGGGTCTCGGGGATAGCCGTGGGTAATAGTCGGGATGAGCGGAGCCAGCGTGCCGGCGGCCCCTGCAGCTCATCCTGTTCGCCTTCCTTCTGACCATTGCCTTTCGTTCGTTTCTCTGTTCATTCCCATAAGTGATCTGCCGACACTCTCTTCGCAGAGCCTTCTGTCTATAGATGTACGACCTCAAAACGATCGACACACCTGCGAGGAACCCAAGGACTAGGCAACCCCGAAGCAGGCACTTTGCGATGATGAATGTCGTCACGTCTGAGTTCGAGCTCATCCACACTCCATGGAATCTTGTGCTGGATGGTAACGATCGATGAGGTTCGAATGGGATGAGCGCGACCATTGCGGGCTCTCCTGATTGTGCATGACGCCACGCTGCGCAGAATAGGCGGTCGACGAGCATCTGGCGCAGACACGTCGCCCCATTCGCGCTTACAGTGGACACTGGGGCCTGAGGCCTGAGGTGGTACGTTATCGATTCTTCTACGTACAGGGCGGGAAGATGACTTATCGCTTTAGATAGTGCCTTCGTCCCTGCCTCTGCCCTCTGTGCTGCCACCCAGTCGCATGACCCTCTAACACCACCGCTCGGCGATCTCTAATGGCTGCTCCTGTCCTTCTCCGCCCATGAAGCTGCGCTCGGTGTTCAACGGAAGATTGCCTACACCGTCAGCTACCTCGCGGCGCAGGGCATGATACGGGCATGCATGGCATGCTGCTCAAGCGTTTGTATGTAGTGACACGTAGGGAGCTGGATGTCGCCCCGGCTCACTTCCGGCCCCGGTGTAGTCCTCCTCGACATATACGCGCTTGGTCGCATGCCCCCGATGTGTCGTGCACCCCAACGACGATGATCTCCTTCGCCAGGCGCGTGCGGCCTTGTGAGTTGATGGCTGTTGCGGCTTTCGGGAGGTCGGCGGGCGGGGTCATGGATGTAGAACTTTAGACGCTCGTCGAGTGCGTTTTTCCTTTCCTTTTCATGCGACACCTGCTGATGGTAATGCGAATAGCATTGGATGATTCATTGTTCGCTTGCTGTTACTTACTGCCAGCGCTTTGCCGTCCTTATTCTAGCGCTGTAAGAGCCCGAGCCCTCCAGGTAATTTCTCGCTTCTCCATGTACCGCTGCATGTGCGGAACCGCTCACTACGCGTGTCAAACTATCAACCCAGAGGCGACTAGCATCTCCTTGTGTTCGGAAGAAGATGCACGCGGAAGCGAGTGCCTTGAGAAACGGTAGCATGCACGGGTGTGTATCCACAGGAAGGACGCGTGCTTCCGGTGTGCGTGTCAGGCTCCGAGCCCGAGGCGTTAGTGCCACACAGAAAATGGCAACGGCACATAAGCGCCTCTTCGATCCCCTACATCGAATGCGGATGGAACGCCCAGCGGGCGATGGGTTCCGGTTCTTTGCTATCCATGTCTCGTGCGTGTTTAGCGCTGACTGGGCGTTCGTTGTGTACTGGGCTTTGGGGTGTTCGTTTTTTTTCTGTTGATGACGATGTCAAATATGCATGGATAGCGTCGGTGTTCCGTCCCTTCGAGCTCTACCCTGGACAACGCCTGTGCTCGGTTATCGTGGGGAAGCGACGTCTAGGTTCTGTTGCAAGAATCGCGGCGGAGACATAGATAGACTGACTGCGTATAATCAAACCAGTGACATATGTATCCGCAATGACAGCGACGTATCTTTATCGCTAGCTGCTCACGAGGACAGTTCTCACCGACGACTTTGGAGGGTACGAACAAGTACGGATGGATGCCCTGGAGTTAAAGGTTTTCGAGGGAGCGAAAAGTGCCTTGTGGAATCCGGAATCCATAAGCCGCGGAGACCATGACGCGGAAAACGCGGTGGACAAGCGGTGGATAAATTGAATACGGAATCGAGCCCTTGAAAACACTGCACTTGAAATACCAGAGCCGCGGCAGTTCATTGACAAGAGATCGTGTGAGGCGTGTGGCAGTCCCAACATTCTTGCAAGGGAAGGAAAGAAGAGGTGCATACTGTATATTTGGCGGTTGGCGAGATTCGGAAGTGCGGTCGCGCGTGCGTGCGTGAGAGGGTTGCGTGGGATGGCAATGATCATTCAAGGTTGGGGTGCGTAAGTAAGTCTGGATAAACTTGCAAGGGAAAGAAGCGTGCGGTCGTTACGCATGTGTGAGAGGGGGGTGTGCATTGTGCGTGAGATGGATGCAATGGCAATGGGAATGATCATTCAAGTTGGGGTGCGTAAGTAAGTAAGTCATTGATAAACTAGGTGTACATAACTACGTGGGCGTGAACGTGAGGATGCGCGCGCGAGGGATCCTGTGATGGGCGCGGTAAATACATAGGGGTGGGGAGGCATCCAGTAATGGGGTTTTGGCGTGGGCGTGGTCATTTTTGGAAACCTGGTTCGCGGGAGTCGTTCTAAGCGCGTGGGTGGGTGGCCGCGCGGGCGTTCTATATACATCAAGATAGCCTGTCCAACATCCGCATCAGCGCCCTACTCGCATGCGTACTATGGCTGGGGAAGACCCACATACATAAGTACCATGTAACACGGTCCGCAGTCCGTTCCAAATCCGCGGGGCAGACGCCCGTCGGCGCCGCGCGCTCAGATGAGGCCGGGGAGGAACCACCAGTGCACCGCGGCCGCCCACGCGTCCCACTCCTTCCCGAACACGCCCCGCATCTGGCGGTCCTCCGCGTCCGCGCGCGAGATGCCGACGCAGAGCGTCCACAGCCACCACGCGGCCCACACCGCGCCCGCCGCGCGTCCTCTTAACAGCCCGCACTCCGTCATCCACGCGCCCTGCGTCAGGTGGCTGAACGCCAGGCCCACGACGAGCAGCAGGGAGCCGGTGTAGGCGGGGTGCCGCACGTAGGAGTAGAACCGCGAGGTGATGAGGCGGTGCTGGGGGTGGAGGGTGAGGTCGAAGGTGAAGAGGGGCCCGAGGGCGCGGAAGCAGTCGAGCCGGATGTATGCGCCGAGCGCGACGGCGAGCACGCCGAGGAGGAAGGACGGGGTGAGCCGGAGGAGGTGCGCGGGGGGTGGGGGGGAGAGCGGGCAGACGAGGGCGGAGAGGGCGAGCAAGGCGGGGGAGGTGGGCGTGGGGAGCAGGCTGCGCAGGTAGAACGCGACCTCGAAGAAGGCGCAGGCGTATGCGATCAGCTGGTGGCACTATGGGGGAGGGGGGGTGGTTAGGTTTTTTGGGGGACGGGGGAGGGGAGGGGGAGAGGGGGGGGGGCGTACTTTGAATATCAAGGGCGCGATTTGGAGGATGTAGAGCTCCTCCGTGTGGTAGCGCGTGTTGGGGCGCGTTTTGTTGGGCGGCGTGCACGCGAGCCCGTTGCAGAGCGCTTGGAACGTGACGAGGACGGCGCGTGCGAGGGACATGATGGAGGTGTTAACTATGGATGGGCGTCTGCGACAGGGCTGGAGGGGTGTCTGGGACAGCTGTTGGGAACGCAGGTGGGAGTAGTACGACAATCCGGGAACGGGGGTGCGGATGGGGCATTTCCAAGGAGTGGGAGGCCCAATATATAGGCGTCTGGGGTGTACACAGCAGGCGGATGGGAGATGGATGTAGAGGTATTGCGCCGTGGGATCGGAACGAGAAGGACGAGCTTATTTTGGAACGGCCGCCAGAGCCAAAGTTACCTTTTGGTTCGATGAGTATCAGGATTCCGAACGCAACTTCTACTTCGAGACGGTTCTGGATTCTGGGTTTCGATACACGGGCTATACTTGGGCGCTGACGTAGGCGGTGGGGGAACACATGGAGGCAGGCCGGTAGCTTGAGAGAAGGTGGGATCTGGAAACGGCTAATCTCCAGGGAGTGTCCACTGTCCTGTGACATCGCTGTTGATTGAAGATTCGTACATAAAACACTGAAGCCTGTGCGAGGGTGGTAAATACGCAACAAGTAGACATTTCTACTTGAAGAGGTTTGAGTTGAGTACGTGCACCCTGCCCGCATCGTGGGTGCTTCAAGTTAGGCTTCAGATAATGGAAAGTTACGAGATCTGGGCGACTCTATTGAAATCTACGCGTACTACTGAACAGGCGTATCAAGATCTATTACCGGAGTATCGACGGCTTGCCTAAAAAGTGAGCTTGATAGTTATACCTCAAAAGAGACGAAACTCCAGAATTTGACACATGGATTACGTGTGATCATTACCCACCCCATGCCGCGCAGGAGTTTCCTGGAGTTTCCGTGGCGGAGGTTATCTGGACCGGCATTACGCCGATAAAGCTTAATGTGATGCATGATAACAAGCGATACAGAACGTGGAAGGTGTGGAAAAGTACGCGCCTGGGACTGGGAAAATACGGATTTACGAGACGAGGATCCCCGTGTGTAGAAAATGTCAGTGCAAAATGCAATGTCAATCATCGTTCGACAATGTTTGGTGGCATATTCATAACATTCCTTCTGTTGAACTAGGATAGTAAAATAAACCGTGGAGATGTCTTCCCCGCCGCGGTCTCCATTTGCTATGAGCTGAAGGAGATGAGCTCGCGTCGCACACACCACCGTTATTATTGTCTGGAATGAATGCCAGCATGATGAAAGTCCGCGGGTGTGTCGAACACTGTGAAGTGAGGAATGGGGATTGCCGGCTGCGGAGTTTGAACGAGGTGATGGATCGATTTGTGGGGAGATGACAGACCTCGACAGCCATGGCCCAATCGTGGAACCCAACGTCCTGGAAGGACAAGCCCGTCGCGCAGGTGCACCCCCAGCCCATCCAGTATAGCCTCCCCACTAACCTCGGCGCAGGATGTCGCGTACCCCGACCAAGAGCACCTCGACACGTACGTTTTTTCGCGCCTCCTAGGCCCCATGGACACCCGGAGCCCGGGGAACTGATGCTCACTCATCCTGCCTGCGCGCTGCTGCAGAGTCCTGGGCAAGCTGCAGACGCTGCCTCCGCTGGTGACGCCGTCCGAGGTGAGCGCGAAGCTACGTGGAGATGGGATCTTCTCTGACGATTGTTGCGTGAATCTTGCCCTGCTTCTCCCTGCCTCGCGCCTGCCTCCCCTCTTTCTCGTCCTCTGCCTTCCCCTTCCAAATGAATCCCCGACCGAACGATTGCGCATATGAATCGATCCCTCCCTGCATCTCCGCGCATCTCGCCCGTCTTTCCATGGCTCGCCGGTTTCCTTGCACATCTGCCGTCTCGCTGCGATATGGGAACGCAAACGCCGTCCTTGCCACACCGCACCCGGACATTCGTCTTATGATCTGAGCGCAGATTGAACGTTTGAGACACCAGCTCGGGCAAGTGCAGCGCGGCGAGGCGTTCCTCCTCCACGCGGGCGACTGCGCGGAGAGCTTTGACGCGTGCACGCATGTACGTCATTCCCTCTCGTTCTGTTCGACATTCTCTTTCTTTTTCTTTTTCCTTTGTTTTCCGTTCCTTTTGTTCTTGCGTTTCTGTGGACGGTTGGATTACGTGTGTCTTTCGCCCTCCGTTCCAGATGGAACGCCATGATCCCGCCGTCCACGTACGGTTCTTCAAGGTATTCATATAGGCTATTACATACGCGCCCCTTCCGTCCTTCCATATCCACCGTCTTCCGCAGCGTCTTGGAATAGCCTGTGTTCGTTGTCTTCGGCCTTCGGTCTGGGTGAAAATTTAAGGGTGTTAAGCTCTTCGCCTTTGACGATGTCGTATCATCTTTTCCTTCAACTTTTTCTATTTCCTGTGTCCTTCTCAAGGCACACCATTAGCCGCCGAGTTCTACATTACTGCTTTCACATTTGACGCATCGCTCGTGCGGAATGCTTATACTCTTCCTTGAATTTTGATAGGAAAACATATCTGCCAAGATCGGCCTCATCCTCTCGTTCTCGCTCGTCCTGATCTGGGGCGCGCGGCTGCCTGTGGTGAGTTTCCGTCTCCCGTCTCGTCGTTCCGTTTCGGACGCCTTTTGGAGGATTTGCGCTCTACGCAAAATGTTTCTCTCAAATGCCCGTCTACTTGTTGCACTCACCGAATTTCCAGGTCCGCATCGGCCGCATCGCGGGGCAGTACGCGAAGCCGCGGAGCAGCAGCTTCGAAGTCGTGGATGGGCGGGAGGTGCTGAGCTTTCGCGGGGACAACGTGAATGGGTATGTGGTGTATCTTCGACTCTTCGACTCTTTGAGTTTTTTTTTTTTCACGCTGATCAATCTTGAAGGTTGGACCCCGACGCGCGCACGCCGGATCCTGAGCGCCTGCTCCGGTACGCCCCTCCCCCTCCCCCTCCCTCCTCCATAAACTCAAACGCATCGTGACCCCCGTTCGCCTTCACAGGGCGTACTTCCACTCGACGACGACCCTGAACTGCGTGCGCGGCCTGCTCACGTCGGGCTTTGCGAGCTTGCACCACCCGCGGGAGTGGAGTCTGGAGCATGTGAGGAGTAAGACGTTGAGGTGAGTGCGAGTTGGAGGGTGTTTGAATGCGGGCGTGCGTGCGTGCGTGTGACGCGGTTTCTTTATTTTTTCCTTTTTATTTTTTTAATGTTTTCTTTTTGTGCGCGTGTACTTTTGTGCGCGTACCTGGCCTGTGGCGTTGGCGGTGGGGTGATGGGGAGTCAAGGAGAGTTAGCCGCGTGTGCGCGCGGAGGCATGCTCTTGCTTTTAGACGTTGATCGCCAAGCGAATTTGGTTGCTGAGCGTGTTTTTATGCTTGCGATGCTGGATTTTTGCGTGGAGCCAGGTCCGCGCATCTGGGGTTTTGGATTTGGATTTGAATTTGCAATCTTGCGACTTTTTGTCTTTTACTCGCGAAGGCGTGCATGCCGTTCTTGGGGTCTAGTTCGCTCGCAAGGTCCTACGTTGATGTCCAGGAACTCGGCGCGTGAGCCAGGATTGGGTTTCTCATTAACTTTTTCTTTCTTTGTACTTTCACTTTTACTTTTACGTTCGTGGTTCTCGCTGTCGTTTTGCCTTTGCGTCGGCTTTCTTTGCGGTATTGCGTTGCCCCATGCCTCAGAGAGGCTTTGATTAGTGGAAGTGCCGTTGTTGCCACCGCCACCCGGAGGCTTTTTTTTTTTGTAGGCGTCGTTTCGCGCTGGCTTGGGTTCTGTGACTTGTTTTGGGTTTGAGTTTGCTTCTGCCCCACCTTTTTTTTTCGCAGGGAGATTCCTAGCAACCGAGGCTTGGATCTTTGGCAGTTCCTCGAGGATGATGCTATTTTTCGTTTATAACTTTAATTTTCTCTTTAACGTCCACAATCTTGTTCACGCGTGCTGATCCTCGGCTCGCTTCTTGTGTTCTCCTCATCGTAACGTTCTTGAACTTATATCTTGTTTTCCTTCTATAGGCAGGAATTCGAAACTATCGTGGAAGGCCTCTCCGATGCGCTGGATTTCAGCCGCACGATCGGCGTCGACGCGAGCGCCTCGCTGCCCTACGAGCAAGGCGGGGGCCGCGGGACGCTGGGCGAAGTAGATTTCTACACGAGGTGCGCGAAGCCAAACTATGTAGAAGATCTGAGCGAACGCACGCTGACGCCCCCGGATCCTGTGCAGTCATGAGGGCCTGATGCTCGGATATGAGACGGCGCTGACACGCGCGCTGCCCGTGCCTGCGTCCGTCGCGTGCGCCACGGCCAACGTAGCGGCCGCTGCCCCTGGAGAAGCGCCGCCGCCGCCGCCGCCTGCTGGCGCGCGGAAGGCGTTCTATAATACCGGCGCGCACTTCCTGTGGATTGGCGACCGCACGCGCCAGCTGACGGGCGCGCACGTGGAGTACTTCCGCGGGATCAGGAACCCGATTGGCGTCAAGGTGGGGCCGAGCATGGAGAGCGAAGAGTTGGTTCGGGTGCTGGATGGTATGTGCTGGCGGCGTCGCGGTTTTGGGTTGTGTTTTTCGCGATGGAATACGTGGGCTGATTGTTTTTTTCGTCGTTGTCAGTGCTGAACCCGGATAAGGAGAGTGGACGGGTGACTCTGATTACCCGTTACGGTGCGCGCAAGGTGAGCAATCTCAAGTGTTCCCGCTCGTCTGTGTTTCTTCGTAGTTCTGGCGCGATCTTGCATTGTGTAGTTGGGCGAGCGCACTTGCGAGACTTCTTTCTCGCTTTGGGAGATATATCTCCGCACATGGCGCCGTGCTGCTCCCTTGCGGCAACGTTTTAGTTCTTCGTGCGTTCTGCCTTCTACGCCACGGTGTTGCGGGATCTCGTACACTCATTCACTATGTGGTACGAGGTCTGTCCGATATCAGCGCTCTTCATCTGCTCTCGATCCCCACATTTCGAACGCGAATCCTGGCAGGATGTCTGGGTGTTCTGCGCGACCTTCCTTTCATCTGGGAGGACGTTTTAGATCCATTGCGTGCATGTTCCGTTTCCGCTTCGCTTATCTTCGTGATCGGAACTGCTACTGTGGTGCAGACCATGAGACTGCATCCACCTACATTTATTATATCTCATTTCTCATGTCGCATTCTGGATTTCACTACCTTTTTTTCTCGTGCTTCGTCTCTGTGAAACATTGCCTTTCGTGACATGCGCTTCTCCTGGTGACGATATGCCACCCCTATCCATGTCCTCCCACTACATGAAGGCTATCGAACCATATTCATGGCCGACACTCCCGCGAGCGGTCGTAGTGGGCCGTTTTCTCTCTGCTTCTTTTTTCCCTATTTCTTCGTTAGTGTGTGTGTATGGTGTGCTGATGTGCATATGCGGTTTTCCCCTCCCTTCTAGATCGAGGATCATCTTCCTGGGCACATCCAGGCTGTGCAAGCGTCGGGCCACCCGGTGGCGTGGATTTGCGATCCCATGCATGGAAAGTGCGTAGCCTCTGTTCTCTCGTCTTCGTACCTAAAGATATCGCGGTGTTGGGGACGCCTCTGGTTGTGCGTTGGGGAAGGCGCTGCGTTTGGGCTTGTGCCGATCGAGATTGGTTGGCGTTTAGACGTCGGTCGTGCTGGGATGGCAAGGAGGGTTCTGATACCCATGCCATTGGCGACGTCAAGTCCTGATCTATATGCGAGCCGTTCTATTGTCGAGCTCAGATCCAACGCGGTATTTTAATCGCCATTCTCTATTGTCGCACGTCAAACGCACGTCCCTTTGACGAGGGAAAGATTTCGCGTACCATTTACGTTCCCTCGTGGGCGCGTTCTGGACGGTTTTCTGTTATGCCTTACCCGACGCAGGCTTTAGACCTTGTACTCACGCCGTAGCATGCCTGAGTACATGGGCTCACTTAATTATAGACGCGCTTCTATTTTCCCCCCAGTCGATTCCTCTTTCGTAGCGCTTACTAACGCCGATGCTGTTGCAGTACTCAAACGTCCTCATCGGGCCTCAAGACGCGGCATTTCAACAACATCATCTCTGAGATTACGTCGTCGCTCCGCATCCACACTGCCTGCCAGTCGCGCCTGAACGGCGTCAGCCTCGAGTTCACGGGCGAGCTTAATGAGGAGGGGTATTCCGTCACGGAATGTCTCGGTGGGAGCATGGAGCTGACGGAAGAGGAGTTGGGGTTGAGGTATCAGGTGCGCACGTCTTATTAATGGCCCTTCTAGAACTTTGCGCTCATGATTGCTGTGTGTCGTTATAGTCGTTCTGCGATCCCAGGTTGAACTTTGAACAGAGTCTCGGTGCGTATTCCAGTCTTATCAGATTCGGCTTTTGTTTCTTTATTGATAGCTGTAACTTGGTGCTGACTATGATTCTTCCTCTTACTTTACTCAGATATCGCATTCCTCATGTCCAATCACTTCAAGAAAGAGCGTCGGGATGCCAAAAAATGACAAGCTGACTGTTTCCGGTCTGAGTAGACAGACCGTAAGTAGAATTCTCTATTCATTGTAAGTACTACTCTGTAAAACGCGAGCACATATTCGAGCCAAGCGAACTGCGTAGATCGGTCATATGTCGTTCACACGTGGCGAATGATTGTTATGTGGCCTATTCTCGCCGGAGGAAGTTCGCTCCAGTTCTAAGTCTGCATGACCGGGCCTGGCTTCCAGGCTCTCGATTTGCGTACCTCTGCTTTTTTTGTCCGATGTCTGGCTTAGGTCGAGATGACCATGTCGCGCAAGTTCATTACTCCACGTTTTTCGCAAGAACTGTTGGCCTCTTCTGACAATCGCCGAGTGGTTCCTTGCAAGTTTCTCGAGTGACGCGTCTGGGTTACTGATGCTCATTATTTGACCAAGTCTGGACCAAGTTCATTTTACCACATCAAATGGCCAGTGAAGCTGGAGCTCCAAAGAACGACTCACCTAGAGCTGTTCAAAGTTGTGTAGGATGCCGCGTATCTGACATCATGATCATCTTGCAGATCATCGAGGTTCCTCGACTGGCATATCCGTGTCATGATTTATTTTCGTTGTGTCGACAAATCTCCAATTCATCAGCACCTCGGAGCCTTCTTGAATCTCCGGCTGCACTGACCTGACTTACCATGAGCTAATACCGCAGACGTGCAGCGAGCTATGCTGGAAAATATATCTTCTGCGTTGTGACTAGACTACCGAGGGTTTTCTCAGTCTATAGTTCTGCGGCATAACTTGATTCAACGACTGTCGTTCATGCGGCTGGTGGTGAAGCTAAGCTTTTATACATAGGATGGCCAGAGACGCACGTTTGGCGTTGGTTGGTGTGGGAATGAGTTCTAATTGCCTGCGGAATGCAGCCGGGACCTAAAATAAATTCATTTGATATGATTCAGGTCTGGAAGACCCAGAAGGCTTCGCGGCGTGCTCGTCACCGCGATCGCCTGCCTGCGTTGATTATGGGCAGTCCATCACGCCCCATCTGCCTACATAGAGGCCACGTATAATGCTCGCCTTGACTACTACCTATTGTGTTACAACCCTCCGCGAAAATCCATACGTTCACTAATACCCTAATTCCAAAATATCGGCCGGGACGATGCACGCACAATCTGCGTTAATATTCAAGTTGGACCAATATCTTCTCTGGCTCATCTTCTCCGAGAACGCGCAAATGGACATGGAGCTCAGCTACACCAGCCGGCTCAATCATCGCACGCGAAGTCTTCATCCGTTAACTCTCCTTCGCCGCACCTCGCAAGTGTGCGATTTATGGCGCACCATATTACTTCAATCACCGTCGCTTTGGGGCCAGGCTCTCGATATTGAAGCTCTGTTGTGGAGCCACGAAAATTGGAGGAAATTGGTTATCTCCAGGACCGGACACGCTTTTCTGCATGTCAAAGGTTGCGTTCGAATCGACCCTGAACACGAGCCGTGGAAGAGTACGGGCGAAATATTTATGTCCCTGCTAAACGAATTTTGGCCCCGCATTCGAAGGTTGTGCATTGAGGTGATGGAGGTGGGGATACAATCGGAAGAGAAGGCATTGACGCGCTGGCGTGTCCTTCAACGGCCCGCACCGAATCTCGAATACTTCAACATTCACTTCGGGCTGAACAGCTTGTCTAACCTCTTCGTTACCGAAGGCCATCATCTATTCTCCGACGATTCCCCATGCCTACGCTACTTCCTCGCGACGAATATTCATTTCCAACTCTGCATGCCATGCTTCTTCCACTTGAAGAGTTTGAAGCTCTCTTCGTACTTCACCGTACCTCAGATTTTGGACGCATTATCGGAAATGGATTCGCTCGAGTCACTGACGGTTAATTCACTTTCAATACCTGACGCATTCCCCCTCCGCCACATATCTCTTCCCAGATTGGACAACATACAGATTTCAGGAACGACAGGCGCTTGCATGCCACTATTGGACCATATCACCGCCGCACCTGGGTGCCGCGTTTATTTGGAGGCGCGCAGCGGAGAGCGCTTCAGCGTCCGGGAAGCGGAGGCCACTCACTGCGTGCTGGCGCGATACGCAGGGAACTATCTCAAGACGCACATCGTTTCCGCGGTATCCATCAATATCCACCTGTCCTCATTCACCTTCTTCACCAATTCCATCGCGACGCTCAATGACCCCACTTCGCCGGATTTCAAGTTCAAGGTCGACGTGCCCCCGGAATCGGTATCATTTCTCCTAAGCGCCCTCATCCAATGTAGCTTCGACTCCGTCAAAACATTTTACATCAGCTCCCGAGGGCATCCTGCGTCAGACCCGAGCTTCGCCAAGCTCTTCAAATTGCTCACCTCAATCGAGGAAGTGGAGTTGACGCCGGAAGGGATGGCATTTCTGCTGGCGACACCGCGAGAGAACGCGGAGCTCCCGTTGTTTCCCCGGCTCAGAACCATCAGGGTCGCGCCCTTCGTGGGCCTGGACGGCATGGACATGGTTCTCCCGTTCCTTCTCCTGCGACGGAATCTCGGGATGGCTATCGAGACTTTTGACCTGACGATGCATCCGCTCGCGGGGTTTCCGATGAACTTTGACTTCCTAGAGGAAGTGGTGGGGATGAAGGTCATCTGGAAGTCGGGGCAGGAGCCGAAAATGTATATCTGTGGTAGTGGGAGGCCAGAGGAACTCAACTTCA
Organism: Pholiota molesta; assembly: GCA_014925825.1. NCBI lineage: Eukaryota > Fungi > Basidiomycota > Agaricomycetes > Agaricales > Strophariaceae > Pholiota > Pholiota molesta. The sequence goes on from JACGCK010000091.1 coordinate 144,711, forward strand.
AGTATGATCCGCTACAGTTGATGTACGATATAATCAAGCTCTAAAAAGGCCAGATGCCTTTATAATTGTGAGATCGGCGTTAAGTACATCCTTTTATGACAGGGAGTTCGAAGCCACGTCCCGGGGCACGGACTCGTCCAGCGCTAGGATCCGAACGGCGAAGAGCTGGCAGTACAAGAGAAGAAATCAGCAAGCGAAAGATGAACCATACACCGCACCCACACTACTAGGTACATCGGCACACCGTATAGCGCACACATGCCTTCCCACATCGGGTGCCCGTGCTATCGCATTGTAAGCAAGCGTCGCGTGCAAGGAAACGGAAAATGTACTCGACGAGGGTATGAACTCTATATGCATGACCTTCCGTCGACTTCCCGATAGCCGCAACAGCCATCAACCCACCACGCCGCACGCGCCTGGCGAAGGAGATCGTCATCGTTGGGATTGTACTACACATCGGGGGCATGGACCAACCGAGTATATGTCGAGGAGGACTAATCGAGAGTGCTACCGGGGCCGGAAGTGAGCGGAGCGATCTCCAGTCCACTACGTGTTACTACAAACGCTTGGGCGCATGTTCGTATCATGCCCTGCGCCGCGAGGTAGCTGGCGGTGGAGGCAGTCTTCCAGCGAGCACCGAGCACAGTTTCATGGGCGAAGGAAGACAGGCGCAGTCATTAGAGATTGCCGAGGGGTGGTGTTAGAGGGTCATGCGACTGGGTGGCAGCACAGAGCGCAGAGGCAGGTGACGAGGCGGCGGTGCAGGAAGAGGGGAAAAGGCGCCATCTAAAGCAACATAAATCATCATTCCGCTCTGTATATACATAGAAGAATCGATAACGTACCACCTCAGTATCCACCGTAAGCGCGAATGGGGCGACGTGTTTGCGCCAGATGCTCGTCGACCGCCTATACTGCACAGCGTGGCGTCATGCACAATCAGGACAGCCCGAAATGGTCGCGCTCAACCCATTCAAACTTCAGCGATTAGTACCATCCAGCACAAGATTCCATGGGGTGAGGACGAGCTCGGACTCAGACGTGGCGGCATTAATCATCGCAAAGTGCGTTGCCTAGTCCTTGAGTTCCTCGCAGGTGTATCGATCGTTTTGAAGTCGTACGTCCATGGACAGAAGGCTCTGGGAAGAGACCTTCAGCAGATCACTTGTGGGATTGAACAGAGTAACGAACGAAAGGCAATGGTCAGAAGGAAGTCGAACAGGATGCTGTTGATGTGGTGTGAAAGCTGCAGGGGCTCCCCGGCACGCTGGCTCCGCTCATGCCGAGTATTCCCACGGCTATCCTTTGAGACCCATACCTTTTCCATCGCCTCGGTCATCACCCACCTCTACCACTCGCTACACAGCGAAGGAGAACGTACAATATAGGACGAAACATAGGACGTTCCAAGTATCGCCAAATGTTTATATACTCAATAACATATCCATCCATATGGCGGATAGCCAACCAATAGCCAACGCGGTAGATAAAATCAGACAGGCATGTCATTAAGAGCCAACTAACACATCACCGTCCACTATTTGTGCCGCTGTTTTCTCTTGGATAGCTCTGAGCCTGGTACATACTCCATGTATAAATCTCAACCGCAATCAAGCAAGGAAAGAAAAATTTAATTCTTCTGTGGCAGTAACTTTTCTGCGACAACGGCTTCTTCAACTAGACGACGCACATCTGAAGATCGAGGGGTGATAGAGCATTTGAACGGTGTTTTGTGGCTAAAGTATAACGATCAGCCCGAAATTCTATGTCTGTTGCCAATCGGGCCCCTTGGAGATTTACTTACTTGGTAATTCCATTGTTTTCGAAGTCATCCAAGATTTCTATATCGTTTCCAAAAGCATCTTTCGCTTTGCCTATGTCGAAGCAAGCCAATAGGGAAGCAATGGTAAGCCACAGCTTGACGCTCATTGTCAGTAACGATTAGTGTTCTCGCGTAGATAATCAACTCACTATTGAGCTCGCAGAGTGCTTTCCGATGCAAATTCTTCAAAATAGATATGTTAAATTGTAGTTTTCGAGACTGAAACAAGTGCCCACTAACCTTCTCCCAAAACCTTAAGTCAGTACGCGAGTATCGTTTTTCAGTTGGCCATTTGCGTCAATGAACCTTTCCGGTTTAAATTCGTATGGTTCTGGATATATCCTCTCGTCTCGTCCCATTGCCCTATTGAATAATAACATGGTTATAGACCACACTTATATGACAACACGGAGTACGTTACCAGACGTTAGCAGACACCAAGGTCCCTTCGAACGTTCAAATTACATCAGCTTCCCTCCATATTAAGAGGCATAATAAATCAAGAATTATACCTTTCGGTATACGATACCCTTTATAATGGTCGTCCTCCCTGACGCAATGAGGAATGGCAAGCGGAGTCGGGGGTAATAGCGCAGGAGCTCGCGATATAGAGCATCAACATACGGCAAAGAAGCGCGATCTTCGAAGTCTGGCAGACGATCCGTGCCGACCACCTTGCCGATCTCGTCTTGTCCTTTCCTCTGAATATCTGGGCGTGTTGCAAGAACATAAAAGAGTGACGCCAGAGCGGCAATTATCGTATCGGAGGCGCCTATCAAAGAACACGGGTTTTGAGCTCTTGTTATTTACGGACTGGCGTCGAATAAGAGGATATACTAACCACTGTATATCGTTACCGCAACCTGGTTGATTACGTCTTCATCTTCTTTATATCCAGGCGTCCCGCGTCTTGTTTCCAGAAATTCGGACAGAACACATGGATTTGCGATGCCCTCGGCCTTTTGGGTAATGAGTTCTCAAAATTTACAGCCTCGTATGTTTGAGATACCCATCGTCATTGACAACTCACTAGATTCTTTTTCACAAACTCCATGGGTTCCGTCTCTAATTTGCGGTTGAGTTTTCTGGATTCGGCGGCAATTTTCTGAGTGGAAGCGCCAGGAATCCAAGCCGGAATGCGTCCCAATATAGGGAAAAAGTTGATCAGCGTCGATGGGGGGGTGAAGTAATCACCTGAGAGCGCAACTAATTTTTCCGCTTGGACAATGAAATGATCGTCTAAGGAAGTCACGTCGTAGCCATACATAAATTCCAGAGGAATGGACATAGACAAGCTGCGAAAGATATCCACATTAGTCGACGGAACACGTTATGTTAAGTGAGTTTGTGGCACGTACACTCTGTTATGAACAAAGAGACTCTCCGGGTCATCGAGCATTTAACATGTAGTGCACCCTGCGCTTCTGGACGGGCTGATGACTCGCCATAGCGTCGAGGCGGAAATTTTGCTGGGCCAGTCTGCGATGGTGTCTCCATACTGGGCCATGGGGCATGAAGGCCATGTTAGCTCCATATCCCATTCTATACACGAAGGTCAACAACGAACTGATCATACAATCCAAATATCTACTAAGCGTAGAACTTACAGTTTCAATATCGGGATGTCAATTCGATCGGAATAGTTGTTCGCTCTTCTTTCGAGTAACTCTTCTGCATCTTCTAGCGAGTTCAGAACTATAACGTGGATGCCGGGCATGCGTGCATGTACAATGCTACCTACATAAACGACGACTGATTAGCAGCTTCGCGGAAAGACAGACAGAGGTTATACTGTTATATTGCTTCCCCCACCGCAGATAGTGCATACCGTAATCAACGAGGGGGAAATCGAACATGTTTCCTATGAGTGGCTTCGGTTTCGGGCCCGGCGGGTAAGGCAGGCGAGTCGCGACTTTCAACCACCAGGAGATAGCTTGTGTGACGGTCGTGAATACAAGGAGGGTGCAGACCACAGACGAAAAGCCTGGCCATGTTACGTATGTGGGATCCATGCACTGTTCAGTTCGTCGAGGTCGCAGAGAAAGTTGGCTCTGATTGACATCTTAGTGCAACTGCTATCGTTATAAACCATACCCGAAAGAGTGTCTATTCATGTTTCCCACCTACAAGTTATAAATCTCTATTATTTGTGGCGCGTGGACATTTCCCACATGGAGAGTCACTTGCTGCCCCTAGAACCCCTTTCAGACCGGAAACGCGAACTACCTTGATTCTTTCCGGTATTTAATTGCTGAAAGAATCATCGAAGTCATATTCTTAGGTGAATAGTCCTCAGTTGGGAACAAATTACGAGACTTTCGGACAGCTTCGGTGTTTCTGATAGGTAGGTAGATCAAACATTGCAGACCATCGTGGAAGAAACTTGGATATTCATGAGAAGTTGTCTCCGTCGAACCCGGTGTTAATTTAAAGTTACAGTAGGAACTAAGTGGACAAACTTATGTTATATTAAAAACGGCGGCCGCAAGGCGCGATAAAATAAGAAACAACCATCTACCAGTTGCACGATAGATATGCTCTTACTCCTACTCCACAAGACGACTATACTGCCCCTTATCCATGCTGGCCTCGTCCCATGTTCGTACGTGTATGTCCGAAAAGAATTACTGCACATGTCAAATTTTGGAAATTAGTAAGGCTTACGACGATGATTCAGACGAGCGGTTGGTACAGCAGGTTGATTCCTGGCCGCAAAGCATTAACATACGGCTCAGCCCGCAAGGAATGGAAAGACTTGCATTGCGGAGACTCCGATAAGTGTGGTAGCAAGTGCATCTGTTGATAGATTATAGCAGTACTGCCAGTAGGATCCTGTCATTCTGATTCCTCGCTACTAATATGCTAATGACTGTCAATGAGCAAACAAGAATAATGCGTGATAGGTTGGCGCTTGACTGACGATATAAGATGAGATGGGATGGATGTGGTGGGTAGGGCTCTGCCAAAATGAGAAGCGTTGGCAAAGCGTTGGGCAAGTCCGGCTCCCACCCGTACCCCAACGGCGGGTTGCCGGGTGCACGGCAGTCCCTATGGATGAAATGACGGCTTCGTCGGCAGTCAGGCTTCAAGCTCCGCTTCAACCAAAATCAACATGATTTTGTTCCTTGTCGCCTCGTTATTGCCGTGTGCCCCTCCCCTCGAACGAAGGATGTGAGCCGGCTGCCTAACTCAACGCCACAAGCGGACATACCAGCACGTCAACACGCGGCGACAACAGGCGACACGCGACATAGACAGCGCGGACAATGGCGACGACAATGCGGCGACGTCGACGTGGGCGACTGGCGTGGACGAAACGATGGCCGCGTCAGCATGGCTTATCGTAGTATCGAGCTAAGCCCCCCACCGCACGCATTCACTCTGAGTCACTCCAATTACACTCATTGACAGTGCGCTGTAGCCGGAGTCGGTAATATCACCCTCGACCTCACCACCCGCATCCCACACGTCCCGCCGCCCATCACCTCTGCAGCCCCTCTCAGTGGGTGCGGCAGCACGAACGCGGCGGACTGCTGACACAGGCGTGAGCAAACCAGCGGGGCATGAGACAACCAAGGGAAGACCCGCGAAGCGGGAGATCCGTCAGGTACGCCGCCGCCGACTGGAAGTCAGCATTGTCTTACTCCCCTGCAGTTCGAACTACCCAGCGCGACTCTAGGAAACCGCAGACCGACCCATCCCACCCGCCCCTTCTCAGCAGCTAGTCCGATGACGAACGAGCGCTTTACTCGCTTGTTTGTTCATTCCCTGCTAACGGATGAACGCGCTTGCCGCGCTCTCAAATTCACCACCATGGATAACACCGCCGCCGACTTCCTATCCGCATAGGAAGGCCGGCACATCTCACCACTGACGCACTCTGCACAGCTGGAGGACGCTGGGATTGATGAACACGGATACGCGCTGACGCAGTCCGCGCCGCGGCAATGGGTGCCCTCAGCCCGTCTGCACGAACAATGAGCGCTGCAATTGCAGCCTCTGCGCCGTCCAGACGCTTGAGCTTGGCATACCAACCCCGATCCCAGACAAACCTGGGTACAACCCAGAAGATGACACACTGTATGAGCCAGATTACGCCACATTTAAATAAATACAAGATCCGCAGCGATCACCATGACGAATTGCCATGACGGTACCAGCTCATATGAAAACGACCAGGAGATGAGCGCACTTATGGACGCACATACAACAGCCACTGCACATTGGCGGTACATATCAATTATCGACGTCCACGTGTCTGAGTTGCTCGTTGTTGTCGCTCACTGATGTCTAACTGCACACCTTACCTGTCTCCCACAGACGCTGAAGGTTGGCACGGCTGGGCACTTGGCTGACTCGCTGAGGATGGCTCAAAGCGTTGCATATACCGTTGGTGCTTGCGTCTCTGGTGAGGCATGCTTAAAATAGATTTAAAAGACTCCCATAGAGAATTCATTTGTTCCAGCTTACACTGGTGATAGCGATGAAGATTGTAATCGATAAGAGAAAGCTGTGAAAGGACGTCCTCATATCAGTACTTCTAAATTCTGCTGCCTCGTGGTTATGGGCAGTTATTTCTTTCGAAATGCAATGTTTCGGCGCTTAATATAATCACATAAGAAACCGCATGTTGTGATTACTCAAATGGTGTCATTCTATCAGTTATCACTAATTAACTTTACATTGAAGATGAACGGAGACGGAAATTATCACCGTCTCTTCATTAAGATATCTGGAAAACGCGTCGCGGCCTCGAACAAGCCGCGTGTACCTTCACATCGACGCATGCCTTTTGCCTCGTGCCCACTTTGAGATACGAATTTAGATGAAAATGAAGCATGAGGCGTGGGTCGTACAATGAGAGTGCGTATGAAATTGAATGATGATGAAGTGTCGAGTCTGTTATATTATTGTGCGATTCACAGCTGCATACATTAAAGCTATAATCAGATGATTTACAAACTGCTGACAAGTTACAAAAAATCTTTTCAGCACGATGCACATAACACTATAACGGTTTTCTACCATCCGTGTACTATTTAAACTAGTCTAGACGAGAGAAATCTCCACATTCTACACCTTACCACTCGTCTCGAGGTATAGTGGCGGTCTCGGTTTAATCCTGGTAGTTGGTGTCAACTCTTTGCTGGAAATGAGTACGACGCCAACCATGACCATTATCATGCCCAACACACGCAATGACGACCGCTATCCATCCCAAAACGCGGTTAGTACACATGTGACAACCTTCGTATCGTTTGATTGACAAGCTATATGATAATCTCAGGTCCCAGACAATTCCATCGAGAACAGCACCTACAAGTATCTACCCTCTTTTTCCCGCTCAAATTGGGCCGCCACCTCTTCGTCGAGCCGTGGCCATTCCATTGCCCCTTCAATCTCCTAATGTTCCTATTCGCACCCATATTCTCATCACGCACCGTCACTCAATTGTTCCGATATACTGGAATATATCGCTCCCCCGTCCACCGCCCATCTCGCAGGCGCCATTTATGGGGTCGGTGGTCCTGGTACCACGACGTGGCTGTGGTACCCGCTGTGTCGAGCATCGCCATTCGCATAAGAGGTGTCGCGCGCCCGTGGTTGTCTTTCCGGTTGAAGCGGGTCTCCAATCAGGATCGTCGACGTGCTTCGCGCCGTGTACAATGTCGTCCGAGCTGAAGCCCTTGAAGTCGAAGATGGCGCTGGCGCCAGGGCAGATTCCCGACACATTTCCCACGCTGATTCCATCGCCGCCGATGCCATTCGCCGCTATTTGCGGAACCGTATCTGGTGGTATGGGTTGTCGCAAAGTATGGACGAGGTGGATGTGTGGGTCCTCCATCTCCGACGCCCCGCTGGCGGGAGGTTTCTTTGATGGCATGCTTGATATTCTGCCAGTTTCAGGAAGGTGGTTACTTGTGAGATGGGAGCGGACTGGTCCGCTCAAAGTAAACAGCAAGTCTGTTGTGATTGAACTGTATTATCAGTAACCGAACAATGACTGGACGTCCATCTGTATTACCATTACCTAGTAGTCACTCTCATTGTACGATAAAAAACTACGGGCATAGTTTATGTGTTGTCATGTCATACATTCATGGTCCATGGGATGCACATTATGTCAAGTGTTCCAAAGCAGTCTATGACGCTCGACAACGAGCTAATGACGATATAGGCAAGGGAGCATTACATATCGAGTCCAACTGGAGGCCTAAACTTTACTGTGAACGATTTCTAGACCTAGCGCTTCAGCAGTCGTACACAGACGCGCTACACAATTTATCCTCAATTTGTAGGCGCTGACATACTTATGGGCAATGCGGGCATATTTATGGGACGCAGACGTATGGGCAGACATCACCCAGATTCGAATCCTGGGCGTGATCCCGGATTCGTTCTTGGATTTCTTGCTGCAAGACGTTGGCAAGACGTTGTGCACACCCTGTGCACACCTCCTTGGGTACGAAGCTGCGTGATACCGCTGTCAAACAATCTATATTGGAAACCTCAATGAGACGCTGTTTGGTCGGCGCTCCCACAGGTTCTCGTCAAATCTTGATGGGTTCTCGGTAATGTCGAACAGTGGTCTGCTAGGTGATGCTCAGGTTCCAAAAATGATAAAGATTCCAATACTATGATTCATTCATCACCACTCTTCCGTCCTTCCTCATAGACATCTATGTTTGTGTATAGTGACCTGATCCCATCCGATGGAATTGTGCCTCCTGATTTCTGACGAATCCTGAGGAACTTGCCCGAAGTTGATTGCCTAGATCTGATGGAGACCGCGATGAAACCTTCCTCAGACTTGAATGCCGAGAGCAGGAGAGAATAGTGAGCATATTTAATGGCCGTATTCGTTACTTTCTTTCTCTGACCTCAACATCTAAACCTACTATTCAGACTACCCGAGTACAACGCAACCCAGGACTCACGAAACAATAATGTTCCCCAACCCCAACCACTCTGGTACGGAACGACACTTCCAGCGCAGTCTTCATGACCGCAACGATGAATTGGCAGACAGTACCACAGGTGCGCACAACAAGCAACCAAGAAGTATACTAACAGCGCTAATGTGTTGGTAGACACAGGATATGGAATCTTGTTCGCTATACAGACTGAATACAGCGGGAACCTTGATAACGCAGAAAAAAGTTCAGCAGAGCGCACCACTATTGGTACGGCGTCCATGCGGACCATGGCCATCACAACGCCATCGAATATAAATGGTGTCGGCTGTCCATCTTATAATACAGTCAGTAGAAGCTATCGCACGAGCCACACAATTTCTGACATACCAATCATATATCGTACAGAATAATGTGGCCAGCAACAATTCTCACGATACATCTGTGGTACCTCCTGCAATCCCTCGCATTCAAGCCATCCCGTTGCCTCCTCTGTCACCCAATATTCCTATTCAGATTCATACATTGATCACATACCGCCCTTCCCTCGTTCTAACGTACTGGAACATGTCGCTTCCCCCATCTACTGCGCGTCTCGCAACCAACGTTGGTTTTGATGAGCGATGGTTCCGTGATGCGGCTGCCGTACCCCTAGTGTCGAGCATTACTGTTCGCATTAGGGGCGTCTCGCGCCCTATTGTTGTCTTTCCGGTTGACGCAGGATGCCCGATCAGGATCATCGATATACTGCGAGCAGTATACAATGCGGTGAGAGCAGAAGTCCTCGAAAATGAGACTGGGATCAGCGATGTCCCTGCTTATGGCGCGCATGAGCCATGCTCCCGCGAAGTTTCGTTTGACGATTCTATCGCCGCAGACGCCATTCAGAGGCACTTCAACGATCGCGTCTGGTGGTGGGGTTTATCACCCAGCATCAACGAGGCCGATGTGTGGGTCCTCCACATGAGAGGCCTAAGTCGTGGCGGATTTCGTCGGTAAAGCATTCAGTGTCATCTTGGGAGCAACCGAGAATCAGAAGCCTGTATTACTTAAAGTCAGTAATTGGTCTCATGTATTTCTATGTATAAAGATTGTAAAATTACCGAAGCAGTATATTCATCACCAGTGTTTGGTATTTCTGCATTAGCAGCAGCCGCAAGTGGGATCCGCAGAAAGATAAGAGTTGTTCAGGTTAGAAAGCTACACTTTGAACAAACTTTGAACCGCGCTTGCCAATCCTTTCGCACGTGACCGGGCCGGTTGTAAGCGGCGTTCAATGTTCGACCTTCAAAGCTTCAACGTCGACGTTCAAACGTTCATGAACCGCTCCTGATTCATCGAGTTTAAGACCCAACCACTGGCCAGGTCCAAACTTACCGAACTCCAATGAAAACGTCCAAGGATCAAGGCCTCTAGTTACGCACGGACCACTTGTAACGTGCCGTAAAACAAGGGCGAGCGACCAGGGCGTGCGATCAGCCTTTCTGTCCAAAACACGAACCGTGCGCTGGACCAAAGTTGACCCCCCCGACGACGTTAAATTTTACGAGCGGGGCAGCTCAAACCTCATTCTTACCACCACACCATTTCTCAGTACAATACCACTGCAAAGGCATCTCACGAACCACGCCTAGTGATCATTGGACGACATTGCAAGTTTCAGCTTTATTCTATGTTTATCGCGCTTGCTGATCTTGAACTATGATCCAGGTTGTGGGTCTCTAGCGAAGGTATCCATATGTGGGACAACAAGGGGCTCTGGGTCAAATAGGTACGTCCGCCTTGTCTTTCAACCACGTGTAGACATTGCATTGACCTCCCACTACCTTAAATAAGCTTTTGTCACTCAAAGTTTCCGAATCGTTTTCAACCCCTACCTTAGCATGGATCCTTCCCATATCCCAGACGATATTTGGACCGAAATCTTCGAGTTTCTTCCCCGCCGGCAGCTAGTCGCCAATGTCCAACGAACCTGTCGTCGATTCCGCACGCTTGCCACCGACACTCTTCTCCGCCATATTCTTTGGTTCACGCCAGCCCAAATCGAAGAGGAATTGCTGTTATGGAGTACCGTCAATGCAAACAGAGTGACGCTCCCAAGATCGTTGTGTATCACGCTCACTTGGAAGTGGATGCACAGACACAAGTCTGGGATAGCGTACCTATTTCGATAGTGAGCCCGTTTCTCGATTACATTTTGCTTCTCTCTGCTTACATTCGTCGTTCGTTTGCCTCTCATTTTCTTTAGCTCACCTCCCGAAACCGAAAACCCCTCTACCGCCGGTCCATGCCCAATTGCCGCTCTTCACGTCTCTCCGTACGCTTACGATCTCGAATATTGCTTTTTCTGAAGAACCTGCCGCGCCCTCCAGCTCATTCCTACCCTTCGAAGTTTAAGGATACTCAACAGCACTTTTCACATCATAGAACTGTCTCGCGAGGAACACCGAGAACGCATGAATCTCCCACCGGTACAACTAGCTACTCTGCCTATAACCCATTTCTGTCTACACAATGTGCGTTCGATACGGACCCCCTTTCCGTCTGCCATCCCGTGCGCCTCTTATGTGCCCTTCCCTGACCTCGTTAGCAATAACGTGGGGCTCGAGCACCGGGCAGGGATACCAGCTGCTTGTCCATGATCCCTTATCCAAAAATGATCTATGGCTGCAACAGCATCGTGTGCCGGCGCATATCCTGGCCACGACGCACATCGCGACGAGCACGCACCCGCGCGCAAGCCCTAACCTGGCTGATATCGAAGTGCGCATTCCGCTTCTCGACGACCAGTTCTTCGAGGGGCTCGTCAGTCTTGCCTCCCCGCCTCCATCCGCCGTGCATCCCCCGTTGCGCGTCAAGATCCACGTCGTCAAGATGAAGCTCGCCGCGAACGATTTTTCCATAGAGCGGGCGCGTCGTCCGCCCAACGTATGGAGCTATACCGGTCCGTTTCATGCGCTGGTCGCTTTTGTGCCTACCAAGCGGCGTCCGTCCGACACGCCTCTCTCATGAAGATGATGCGTTGGACGATTTGTCGACCCCGCTCACGCAGCTGCGCCTCAGGCCTCCCGGGGTACCGGTCTCTTGGGTCGTCTGTCGTCTTGAGCGGCTCGTGTGGCCGCTGAATCTGGAGCATCTGGAAGTCTGCATCCATGCTTGGGACGTTGAGATTCTTTACGCGATTAGGGAATTGTGTCCCAATGTGGTTAGGGTGGCTGTGAGATATGGGGAAGGGATGATGGACGAGGTACGTTGACTATTCCGCTTTATCACTCGCATTTGCGCGTTGCTAACAATTTATCTTTAGGACCGTCTGATCACACTAGGGAGCCCGATTTTTTCTGGACTCAAGCGCCTCCACACTCTCCGCCTTCTGCGCGATCCCAGATGCGCCAAGGACGCTGTCGTCCCTCGGCGTCGACCCGTTGACCCACGTCTCTCTATGGATCCAGCGGAACTCGGACTGCCCGAATATCTTTTCCCGCCTGCACCACCAGCGGGAGAGACGCCGGAAGAGACGCCCGTAGACGTGGCCGCGGACGTACCGCTCGAAGACTGTCTCGCGGGGTGGAGCAGGTATTGTCCGTCGCTGCGGCGCGTGCAGGTCGGCGGCGGTACGGAGGGGGTCGCGTGGCGGAGGCGGTGGCACGGCGATGCGTGGCGTAAGGTGTGGGTTGAGGACGTGAGGAGCCGGAGGAGCGTGGGGACTCGGAATACGGATGGGGTGATGGCGGTGAGGATGTGGATGAGGGAGAGATCTGGAGCGAAGTTGGGCGCGCGTTTGCTTGATTTTTTGAAGGCTAGGTTATGAGGATCTTGTCGATGATTTGCTAATGTATAAGACGTTGATTGATATACGCACCACTGAATAGGATTTTTTTCTTGTACGTGTGAGGCGAAAAATCGAAAATGAAAGTGTTTTACAAAGCTTTTTCCAGGAATTGACATGGCGCCCATCCAGCGTCCATTCAAGCGCGAGATGCATCAAGGACCTCGGGCCAACACAGACAATGTTTCCCTCAAAATCCTTCCGTATATTGACACCAACTCAGCTGAAGTTCACACCCATCGCCTATATTCAATGGTAGCGGTCCAGGTCCCTTATTTCTCAAGATTAATGGGGAGTGGCAAAGACTGAGTTATTGAGTACTGAATCCTGGGCCTCAGATATTGAAATTTGAGCGCTATAGTGACGTTTTGGGACGGTTGTAGACACTGGACAGTTGCTGGACAGGCACCGGGGAGGCGCGGCTGGCGGCGCGTCCTCGAATACAAACACGTGCAAAGCAAGGCGTGTATCTTCTCTGCCTCTGCCATCCTTCTCGAGTTCTCGTTCTCGTCTCTTGTCCCCTAGTCCCTATACTCAACCTGCAAGCCGATTCCATGTCTTAAAACAATACTTCCCCGCCTATCACACCATCCGCATACTGTATGTCGCTGTACCGTCCAGGCATGCACACCTCGAACGACCGCTCCTAGTCTCTTCGCCCATGTGCACACTGCATCCTTAAGAACCGTCGGGGCGCGCGTGGCATGCACTGCAGGGGCGTTCGTGGCGAGACATACGGAGCAGGAATGCCACCCATCACCACCCTAGCCCACCCGGTCCTACTCCGCATGAACATACGTCCCTGAATCGTGGTGCCTCCCCTCGTCGATGGTCTCTTTCGATTGGCGGGCGCGTCATGTGGGTCCAACGACTATTGTAGCTACCAGAGCAGAGACGGGCAAGGTCATACAGAAGGAGCATCAAACCGTTGTTGAGTATGTTTTCGCTTTCCTTCGGTGTGAGGCTCTGCTTACAATGTGATAGAATGATCACCTCGACGTTCGAAGACGCGTATCCGCGCTCGGAAATCATACGCCAGCGCGTCAGCGGTGTTGTCGCGGTCCACCAGCTCTTTTCTGTTCTGGCTCCAGCGCTTGAAGACGGTACGTCGTCTCCATCAACTTTCTGCTCGCTGGCCTATGTCACCCCATCCGCGCCCTCGCTGATCCATCCGTTCTTCTCTCGTAATTCAGGATGCACGCGAGCGAGACACTCTCCTCGTCGTTCCTATCGTCTGGACCTGCAGGAGACCCCTGCCACCGCCTGCGCATGTGCGGCGATATGTGCAAGAACGCCCGATTACGACGCTGGCAGTGAACGCAGACGCGAAGGCGCTTACGTTTTTAGAAACGGCGTGTTATGCAGCAAACTGGTACCGACGCTTGAGTGCGTTTGTATAGCATTATAACGCCATAGTACTCCTGGGACGATGGACGAGGTGAGTCGACTGTAGTTGATCTCGTCTACCGCAATGTTAGTGGAGATGCTCTAGGGGCGTTTCTCGGTGTGATACGTTTCGTTCTCCTGCACTCCGCCTGGCCATTTTTCTGCATCCACGCGCACCTGCACATTCACTGACCATGTATCTTCAGGACTACTCATCACGCTAGGAAACGCAGTTCCTGCTGGCTTCGACTTTACGCCTTGTGCGCGACCTCAGATTCGCGACGGACGCCGTCATGGCTCGGCGTCGGTGGTGTGGTTCCAGTGCGTTTTTCGGGCTGGATTCATCGGAACACGAACCTCTAGAAACGCTGCCTAATGCGCCGGAACAGCGCTACATATTGATACTATTATCAGATACTCAGTCACATCGTCGTGGGCAATATGCAATGACCCGTTATAAGCATGGATTACGCGCGCCATCTATTTTATTTTCTCAGTCCATATTCCTCTTCGTCCGAAACAGCCCGTCTCACGGCGTCCCTACAACACCTATAAAGTCCGTGGCTCCAGGGATGATTGACTTCCTTTCCCTTGAACGCAGCCTGTCTCCTGGCGTCCCTACAACACGTATAAAGTCCGTGGCTCCAGGGATGATTCTTTTCTCAGATATTTCGATCCAACCACGAAAGGGTGGGTAAGTTGCGAACATTGGTTTCTTTCCTTTGAACGGTTTCAAGTTCTTGGGTTTGCATTCACACATCTATATTTACGTGCATGATGACGAGTTTCCCAGTCCTCTAAGTAGTATATAAAGCGTGTAACACGCAACACGAATCGGACGCACTTCTGAATACTACTGGTACCATGGCCGACACCACCCCCAGGATCTTTTTCATAGCCGGTGCAACGCGCGGTTTAGGCACGCAGCTCCTCGTCCTCTGGTGGCGGACGTACCTGTTGACATACTTATATCTCTTTGGCCTTAGGTCTCGCCTTCGTTGCAGATATCGCCTCCAAGTACCCTTCTGCGATCGTCTATGCGGGCGCGCGCGACCCCGCCAGTTCCGGGGCGTCGGCGCTCGACAAGCTTGCGGAGAAGTATCCGGGCAGGGTCAGGGTTGTGCGGTATGTCGCTGCGGACGAGGAGGGAAACAGGGCGGTCGCAAAGGACATTCAGAGGGAACATGGGAGGGTGGATGTGGTGGTCGCCAACGCCGGTATGTGTTGATTGATATAGGGTTCTATCTATCTCAAATCCTGTGCTCATTCGTTCACCAGCCATATGCGGCGCTTTGGCACCTGTGCACGAGCTCGATATAGACGCGTACAAAGAGCACTTCACCGTACGCTTCCCTCTTCTCGCGTGTCCTTGACATCGAACGTGCCGCAGCTTACGCCGTGTTTTGATTTTGCCAGGTCAATGTCGTTGGGCCCATCGTCCTGTTTAAAGCGTTTTACCAGCTTCTGAAGGCGAGCGCGGACCCGAAATTCGTGCCGATCACGAGCATCGGGGGGAGCCTCGTCGCTACTACGTCGTGGCCGTTGCAGGCGACGTGCTATAGCTCTAGCAAGGCCGCGCTGAACTGGGTCGCGCGGAAGATACATTTTGAGAACGAGTGGCTTGGTGCGTCTTTCGTGATCCGTGACTATATGAAGTTTGAGTTTGATTGAACGCACGTTTGCAACCTGCTGTGTAGTGTGTTTTCCGCTGTCGCCTGGCGCAGTCGACACAGAGATGCGTACGTCCTCCTTCCCTGCGGACCGTGGGGCATGATGCTGATTAAATGTGCTCGTAATCATGATGCTCTCTTGCAATATGCCATTCAGTCGGTACGACTATTAAACAGGACAGGACGGGCAGCTTTGGGGTTTCAGTCCGGGAGCACGGTACGCAATCACCGGAGGAGACTGCGGATGTGCTTGTCGATCTCATCGTGGCCGCGACGCGCGAGGGTGACGGGGGGCAGTTTGTCCATAGGGATGGGTCGAGGCTTCCGTGGTGATCTTGGAAGTTTGTAAATGGATTGAATTCGTGTGCATGAATAAGAATTGCGGTCAGGGTAAAAAATATCGCGACGACAATCGTGCATTTCATTCTAGTTCTAGCAATGACTAAATTACAGTCCTGAGGTGGCTACGGATGCATTCGATAACCTGCCAGCTTATGCGAGCGTAATGAATTCCTGAAAGACAACGTCAATGATTTCGTTGATAACACAAAAAAATCATAGCTACTTACTCAAGGAGTGGGCGCGAAGAGTGCGACGCTAGCACACATCGCGGAACAGCTGCCCAAGGCGGCATTGCATGCCATGATTGCAGCTGGTGCCGCAGGGGCAGCGATGACGGTTCCGAATGTGAAGCCTGCAGCTGCGTAGCAGGCGACGGCGACGGTGTTACAGCCTAGGGAGGATGATGAATTGAAGGAACACAGTTTGTGGGAAAGACTCCGCGCTTACCGGTTTGACACAACCCATACGCTATGGGACCTGCTTGCACGATGGACGTGTTCGCGAGACCGAAGACGAGGGGTGGAAGGAAGGTAAGTAGTGGAGAAGCGCATACTGGTAAGGGCCGTAAGGCGAGTTGACGAGCTTCTTTGGGAGCTGGATGGTGGGTGTCCGCAGACAAGGACGTGGGCATGGAAGCGATGAGGTTTTATAGCAGCTCCCAAGCTATGCGTGGGACCACGCTTTCATAATTGTGTGCATGGCAAGTGTATGGGGACGGCATTGTACTCACAGAAGGGGGTGCTGTTGGACTTCTATATTAGCTGTGTGACTCGTGTCTTATCTTCTTGACTGATTGATGCTTCGATAGCGTCAGATATACTTTAGTAAAAAGGATGATAAGGCAGAAGGTCGGCATGTTTAGCTAATGCACAGTAATATGCCTACCAGGCGGTTTAACCTCAAGTTATCGATAGTGTATTCGCCATGTTATGCCGGCAAACTAGGCGTCTTATACTGTATATTTTTCCATTCCAACATCATTTTTGTAGTTCCCACCAGACGAAATAGATGATAACTGGCATGTATGACACATGGGCGGCTAAATCCATCTACGACTCGGAGCTATTTTTAGTATCGTGCCACCCCACCTCGTTCACTTACATTCGAGAGAGTCAGAGTCCTTCAGTACATTCAGTTCGTCTCCAAACTCTTGCAGAACTGCCGTAATGAAGATCACTTTCACCATGTTCCAACATTCCTCGGGATGGCCGTTATTGTGAACCATCCGATTGCCAGCTCTCGTCACGATGTTTTCGCAACGTCGCGCGGCGGAGTTCATCATGCCTATACATTAGTTTCGTTCGTCAGACGAATATCACGAACTTTATGAAAGCAAGATTTCGACCGATATTCTTGCCACGACCAAAGATGCTATGATAATGTTACGCGCGACCGCCTCCCAGCGATTAGTATCGCCTTGATGGCCTCTTGTTTGCTATGTGAACGCACACACCAGATCCCTCTGGAAAATAATATTGTTGTCGTCGCCCATCGCGCTGTAGACTGAAGCGGGCAAGATACGGCGGTTTATTAGAAGTCGTGCGAATACATGGTCCTTAGATGCACCTCAACTGCTGATATATGACGGGCACCCAAGAAATCGTCTCCCAGAAAATAAAGATTTTATTGGCGCATTCAAAAGTATCCTGGAAGCCAGAAAGTTCGAAAGAAGAGCTGTACTCTGGCGTACACATAACACAAGCACGGTGGTGCAAGAATTGTGGTCAGGGTAAAAAACATCGTGATGAAAATCGTGCGTTTCTTTCAAGCAATGACAAACACGGGGAAGGAAAAAGTACACTAAATTACAATCCTGAGGTAGCTACAGATACATTCGATAACCTGGCAGACTATGCGACGGTAATACAATCCTGAAAGATAACGTTAATAATTTGTTTGATAAATTTAACAAAATCATAGTTGCTTACTCAAGGAGTGGGCGCGAAGAGTGCGACACTAGCACACATCGCGGAACAGCTGCCCAAGGCGGCATTGCACGCCATAATTGCAGCTGGTGCCGCGGGGGCAGCGACGACGGTTCCGAATGTGAAGCCTGCACCGGCGTAGCAGGCGACAGCGAGGCCGTTGCACCCTAAGACGAATTATAAATAAATAATAATAAAACCCATTCTGTAGATACCACTCGACGCTTACCGGTTTGACATATCCCGTATGCTATGGGACCCGCTTGTACGATGGAAGTGCTCGCGAGAGCGAAGAGGAGGGGTGTAGCAAAGGTAGCGGAGAAGCGCATGTTGGTAAGGTTCTGGGGAGTTGGATAGTAAGAATCCGCAGACGAGGATGTGGGCAGGGAAGCAGCTGCGTTGAGGCTTTATAACAGCTCCCAAGACATGCACAGGCCACGCTTTCGTGACTGGTGTTCATGAAACATGTGCAGGTACTACTGGATTTCTACTTCTATATTTGCTTTGTGACTTGTCTTCTTCCGCTGTTCGCTGACTCTCCGATAGAGTTATATAGACTCCCAGAATAATGATCACGCAGAAGGCCAGCATCTCTGTGATTGGTGCATTTAGCTCATGTACACAACAATAGCCCTCTCTGGTCGGCCAAGTCATCGATAACGTATTTGCCATCTTATGCCGGCAAACAGAATCGTCTGCTACCATGCTTTTATTCGATTCGTGCAAACTATGTGGATGACAAGTAATTGGCGTGTATGTTACATTGACACGCGAATTGCATGGGCGGCTAAATCCATCTACGCTATCTTTCTGATTCGGCGCTATTTTTAGTATTGGCCTCCAGCTAGTCACATAAGCGTGTAACCATTGACATTCGAGAGAGTCAGAGGACTTCAGATCGTCTCGAACATAGGCGTCACCCTCCGGATGCCTGAGCGCATGATCTCATCCTCCCACATCGAGGCTCGATGCGCGACATTCCTTCCTCATTTACGTCGTAATCATTCCTCATTCATTGCCATCGCCGCTATGCGCGAACTACAAAAGAGCAACGAAACTGAAGATTCATCTCGGCGCATGGGAGTACGAGCATCAAGAGCGCGGAAAGCCAAGCACCAAGTACATCGATGAAGTTGGTGAAGATGTCAAGGCAGTGTGGATATTCTGTTCCTGAGCGTTCGGCGGTCTTGATGCCCAGCAGCAACAGCGGAAGGTACTGTTAGACTTTCCAGAGCCAGCCTCGCGTTCAGAAGGAAATGGTTCCATCCGCGGCGCCGTCAAAAGGTCTTGACTGAAGGCGGTAAGCGGTAGAGAAATTTGGCGAATATCTCTTTCAGGGCGGCAACGACTCCAGGAGGAGATGGGGTGGAGGATATCGTCGAGACATCTGGGGTACCGTATGTGCGTTCTTCGAGGGCCGAATTCTCTGTCTTCCCGTAGTGCGTTCCCGAATGACGTATATGAAGGCTGGGCTGAAGGACGAAGTGCTGCACCACCGAGGGAAGGAGGAACGAGTGTGGCGTTCGCTGAAGAGAGGGTCATGATGACGATTGACGAGTGTGTCGTGAGTCGGCGCCTTTGGAAGAGGGGTACTTGGATGAAAGGTGATCGCTACCGTCTCGCAGTCAGAAAGGAACCTATCCTTGGTATGTATCTAACTCACATTCGCCCGTGTATTTATACCCCACGCCGGATGGTGACTTGACTTGCCCACGGAGGCGCGGCAGTTTGTGTTGGCACGCCTGTTCGTTCGGCTACAGGCGCCTGTTCGGCATGGGGTAACTCGTCGCGTAGAATCGACTCGAAGGCTGTTAAGCTGAGAGATGCTTCTTCCATTCGCAATATGCGCCACGCAGACTTATCTCTGACTACCCCTTGCGGCTGAGAGACAGGGTCTATCATACGAAGGAAATGTGAGATGCGTTGAAGACGACGTGAGAAATGGAAACCACGCACCTATCAGTTTCCTAACAAGATGGCGTTATGTCGCAACAAAGCCCTTTTGTAACCCATCCTGGCTAGGAACAACAAGAGAAGCTAACGTGTTTGGCAGTTGAGCGGTTTACAGGGTTTACGTGCCATCGTCGTTGTGGAAGAAAGCGTCACAAGGAAGTCACAGGTGTTCAGTCACATATGTGACGCGCAGTGCGCGGCGTTCTGGCGCTCTTGACTTCAATGTTCTTCTCTTCTTACACTGAAATATGGCATGCAGTTTGTCATCGACCCCTCCTCGAAAGCACTGGTAACATACTCTACTCATGAAGAGTATGAACTGCGTCGTAATACCCACCAAGACTTGACATCCTAGTGTTCTTGGGCGCCGATATTCGCAATTGGACGATTGGTGCGAGTTTCAACGTCCTGCTGGCTTACGTCGAAATCCTCGCCTTTGTGTCATTTTTGAGTATCACGCAAAACTCCCCTCTCGAGAATTGTGGTCTAAATTCAATGCATCTGGTTCTGCACGCCCACGATTCAGGTACGTACAGATATGGCCAGCTCTCCATCTCCTAACACAACCTCATTGACATGGTAGGATCATGCCCATTGAATTACGAAGATTAGAGACTTCCGGGATATACAGGAGGAAGCAGGCAGGAAAATCTTCGAGTCGCATATTGAACAAAACATTTTGGTGCGTTCTTGGTTCCCGTTTTTCGACTTTTGTCGTATGTGAGCTAACTGGCGGGCACCTCATAATCTGCGACAGCCTACTCTCGCGCAACTCGAAGCTCCTTGCTGTTTTTGGATCGTCTGCGAGCAACTGACTGTGGAGGTATATTCTGAATTTGCAGTGGAGAGCGAGGCATCGAATCGGACGGATGCTGAAGGGTAGGATAGGGTTGACGAAGCGAGCAAAGAAATAGGTTCGTTTTATTATTTTTATACCGTATTTATGCTATTGTGTTCTGACTACCACTGGCAATGTTTAACGATGATCTTCATGGGCAGTCATTCTTGTTCTCGTTGTCTTTGATGGAGTCACAAGGCTTTCGCAAACTCCCACGTCATGATCGAGCGCAGTGTGTGCCCCAAGAGCACCGCGAGCAGTGTTGTTGAGTCGGCTCTGACTCGGCTCGTGGACGGACGAACACGATCAGATAAAGTTCGAGTTTTTTGCTGGCGATCACGAACCTGCAGTCTACAGATGGTGACGCGAATTTGGTATCGAAGCTATCGAGTTCTGGCGCGGACGGTTTTTACGTGGGGGATTCAGCAAGCTCATCCGGCGAGCGCTACGAGCACGTGTACGACTGTTAGTCGACATCGACACGCAGTTTGTGGCAGCTTGCATCGGGCGACGACCTTGGTACCTCATTAGCTGCTGCGAGCACAGTATCAAATTTCCAGTTTTGTTGCGTATCCCGTTTTTCAAATATATAAGACTCTCATAATTCATTTACTTATCTTTCTTGGGGAAACACCAAGTCCGCTCGGTGTAGGCTCAGTTCCTAAATAATCTGAGTTGTATGGCACATGAAACTGGTCTAAATACAGACCTAGCTAAAAAGTTGCAAACGGGCAACATAATATGCGACAAGATTGAAGAAAACCGGAGCTGGAAGATGATGAGATATGCTATGAAAAAATACTGAATACCTACATCTTTTGGTTATAAGCAGATTCGTCTTGAATCCAGAGGTTTAGTGCGATGAATGACGTTTGGTGATTCCTGAATGTGGCAAAGGGAGAACCAGTAGAACATGTGCTACCTTAGGCCGATTGAACGAGCTTCAAACGAGCTTTTGAATTAAATCAAATCCTCGGAAGGTACACCATCAACCCAAGCTAGCAATCTCAACCGCATAATTTCCCGCGGATTGTGGATGGGCAGAGGAAGCTTCTCTGTGCTCTGGATTGTACATGTGATCCCCATCACCCTAAGCGCTTGTGCTTCATCGACAAGCGCCCTCTCATCCTGCACACTCCAACTGCTCGGGAGCTGCATGGATATGTTTTTCGGCGGCGGGCCTGGGTAATAACCCATAACAGAGGAACCTGTTACAAACTCGGGATGCTCGACAAGCGAGGCAGCTAAACAGAATGCATGCCTACGTCTGGCCATGGCGAGAATTGGCCACCCATGGACAGTGCTAAAATCCAGGGAGGAAAGCTTGGGAAGAAGCCTGTATGTCGCTATCTCGTTCGCGGTAGCGGCGTCGATGTCCAACCCCAATGGTAGGTGAAGGCTTTCGACGTTTGCTATGACTCGAAAAAATTGGGTGAGGACTTCGTATGGTGTCTCGCGATGCCGGCGTCTGATTTTGAAGCCATCAATTTTGCTAGTAGTCGGTGAATAATCTTCTAAACGGAGATCTCGGAGGGTTTTCGTAGACGCCGCTAATAATTTGGTATACAGAGCGACGTCCCAATCTTGAAATTGATCATACATCTCAATGTGTAGGCATTGAAGGGCTGGGAGTTGAAGAAGCGAGAATACGCGGTGGTCTCGGCTCGGAAAAAGCAGCCGTAGGTGTAGCGTTCGTAGTGCATGTATGGTAACACAATGCCTTGAGAGTATAAGATGTGAAGGCATCGGTTTCGTGAATCTAACATAGAAATTTCCTTCCAGGAGTTGCCACGTGGAAGCGTGCAAGATTCGTATGAAAACATCGACGGGCATTGCAATCGTTCCAAGGTTCAAGGTGGTCATCTGTCTCCACGGGAGCTGGAGATCTATGGGATGGAGGCCGTTTAGAAGATGGAATGTTGCATGACGCAAGCACGGTAAAGTGCGCAAGGCGGTAAAGTCCAGGCAGTTGGCGAGGGGAAAGGACGAAATCGGGCGTTCCCAGGTGTTGACGAAGCAAATTTCGACGGATTCCAGGATGCTGAAGAGGCCTTCTGCGATTTTGAGAAATTTGACAACCTCTCTGTTGCCGTGAATCATGCAGCTCAGTGTTTGTATCCGGTGGGCGTGCGGGAGGATGACGGAGTCGACGATGCTGAACGCCCAGCCGTTGCTCGTCATCTCGAAGGTGATGCACAATGGTGCTGAGCTGCTGAGTTGGGCGCAGAACGCCAGCTGGCGCAGGAGGGGATGGGGTGGATGGACCGTGCCAGCGCTGGGCGCCATGAAGTGAACACTGCGCCACAAGGAACCTGTTGATCGAACGATGGTGTACCACCGTTTGCATGTGGAGGATAATACATGTCGCGGATGCGAAGGGTGCAGTGGAAGGTGAACGGGCTTATAGTCGCAGACGGCTTCGAATATGGCAAGGAGTGTGGTGGTCGAAATTCCAGCGAAGGGTTCAGAGCGAGTGCTGGCATTGATGAGGACGTTCAATACGGCAGTGACGGTGTCGCTGAATATAATGAGCTGGAGATCGAATAACCTAAGTTCCCGGGCTGGTGATATTTGTTCAATGGTCGCAAAATGGTCGTTGAAGGACTGAGAAAAGAGTAGTAGTTGTAGTGGGTGTTGGCGTGTGGATTTACGTGGATTTCGAGTTCCGCGTTCCTGCAAAAAACAGCGAACCTTAAAGTTACCCTCCGCCTGTTCTGACTCAGAACGAATGAAACGTACCTGCACCTTGGATATATGGAGAAATTGGCGGTTTCCGATGTGTAAACTACATGCAGATCCCCAACGGCGACCTTATTTTATGGGAGAAAAAAAAATAGAAGCGCTGAGGAGAAAGGGAAGCCGAACAACGTGGTAGAAAATGGATGCATCGTTTCCAAAATGGGACTGTATCGTTCCTTATAAAACCAAAAGAGCTCGGATATCCACCAATAACATTTCTTCCCGATTCCCATTGTCTCTTCTGAGGTGTGGCGGTTGAAAAAATGACACGTTGTAAGTAAATCTACGGCCATGTTTCCGCCCCGATTCTCCTAAGATAGTGGAATACGATGATGTACAGAGCGTATTAGGCGACCTCACAGTAGTCAGGGCGTTGATTTAGGATTAAATTGACATGAAATTCATGTTCACGATGTATATGTTCGCAACTTCGCCAAGGCTCGAGTCATTCAACTTCTGTGAGTCGCGCCATCGATTTCTCGCAGGGAAGGTTGAGGATGGACTGAGCAGCGGACAACGTGTCAATTCATGTGCTCCGATAAAGCGAAATCGTGGATTTATATATAACACTGCTGTGCAGTGAGACGTCTGGTAACAGATAGATGTTCAAGTGCATAACTGATGCCAATGTGATTGTAGGCCAAGAACAATATCCAGGTTATCCTGGAACCCCGACGTTGATGGCCATTATGCCCACGTCACCTGCTTCATCGCCCACCTCGAGTCGTTAGGGCAATTTCAGATCTACGGCAATTTCCATACGCACAAGACAAATACGTGTCTCCTCCTCTAAGATTTAACACCTCTATGTCCGCGGCGTCGAGTTCTCTAGCGTCGGCACTCAACGAATATGCTGCCGAAGCCGGAGGCTGGTGACCTATGTCCGCGAATACAACTTAATTTAGGCGCCCAGTGTAAAATTTACCAACTCACTATTCTACGGCGAGCTGAACCTCGAGTGTCCTCCAAGTTTTCAAGCCGCTAGATGAGAGCATTGCCACAGATATGTGAACGTGTATCTGATTTCTCAGGAGCGATAGATTCAGAGTATACGGTGTCGCAGAACTTGAACCCAAAGCTCGCATTGAAGGTGAGATATTTGAGCCGCATTCGCTTCTACTAATTGGTATGCATACGGGCGCATTCGATGTGCATTCGATTGTATTCTACCGCATTCCCTCACAGTAAATTTCACTACACATTCGAGTCTGACTAAGTATGTCGCAGAGGCAGGTCCAGTGTTCAGGTACAATTAAGTAGCTATATTGGAAATACTTAATTCCAAGCCTTCTTAGTGATCGGCGAAACTGAGGACAGGGTATACAAAAAGGAAGAGCGGCTTCTGCACGTGATTTGATACGATCCGTGGGTGTTGGACGCGCTGAATGTTGCTGAACTTCAAGGGGTCCGGTCAAAGCTTCTTGTTTACAACACGTCGAACATTGGTCGAACAATTTTGTTTGTTTGATTACACGTGAAGTACGTACACGTCAGACGATGTACATGTCAGTACACGGCTGGGGCCATCTATCTTCTGCTTTTGTTTGTCTGTTCGAGAAATCGGCAGTGCGGACGTCGGTCTTTCCGGAGACCTGTAGTTGCTGTCCACGAGTGATATTTGAGTGATATATGGACCTAGTGGTGGGACATTACAGGGATCAATCACGACCCTGGCGCCTTATAACTTGATGCATGATGTCGGAGACGACGTTGTCCTACCGTCTGCGTTTTGCGTTGCTGTGCGCGAGTGGCAGCGGTGGAGGTGGACGATGACCGAGGGCGATGGAGGAGGCAGTCGGGGATAGCCGAGGCGATAGAGATAAGCGGAGCCAGCGCGCCGGCAGCTCCGGCAAGTGACCAAAATTCACACCACCTCTTGCTCGACTTGCTTCTGACCACTGCCTTTTTTTTTGTTCGTTGTTCTGTTCTATCCCACAAGTGGTTTGTCGACGGTCTCCTCGCTGAGCTCGCTGCCTGTGGACGCACGACTTCATATCGACCGACGACGAACTTGCTAGCAGCCACCAAGACA
The DNA here is from genome assembly GCA_014925825.1 of Pholiota molesta. Taxonomy (NCBI): domain Eukaryota; kingdom Fungi; phylum Basidiomycota; class Agaricomycetes; order Agaricales; family Strophariaceae; genus Pholiota; species Pholiota molesta. The sequence goes on from JACGCK010000091.1 coordinate 170,164, forward strand.
GACACTGCGATGATGGACGCCGTCGTCCCGTCTGAGATCAGCTCTGAGCTCACGCAGATTCTGTCGAATCTGGTGCTGGGCGACAACGAGATTCGGGCCAGGTGAGCACGGCAGCTGCAGCTCTCAGGCTCGTCTGCTCATGACGCCACGCAGTGCAGAGAAGGCGGTTAACGAGCGCTTGGCGCATACACCTGAGCTGTACCTTCTAGCGCTTGCCCAGTTCGCGATTACGGCGGATACGGAAGTGGTACGTCGTCGTTTCCCTCGTATGCATGGCGAGATGCTGATCTGCGCCTCCATAGATGCGGTCTTTCTCCCTCGTCCTCCTGCGCCGCCTCGTCTTCCGCCCCGCCCCCATCTCCACATCCCAGCCGACCTCCGTGCTCGCTGCCGTCAGCGCTTCGCCCAACCGCACGACCCTCTACGACCACCTCTCCGCGCAGACCCTCAGCACCCTCGAGCGCCTGCTCCTCTTCTCCCTCGCCCACGAGACCGCGCCCGGCGTGCGCCGCAAGACCGTCGACACTATCACGGACCTCGCCGCGCAGGGCATGGCGCGCGGGCACGCCTGGCACGCGCTCCAGGCGCAGGCCTTCGCGATGGCGCACGCGGGGCTCGAGGGGCACCCCGGGGTCGGGGGCGGCGCGGGCGCGCACCAGCCGCAGCAGACCGCGCCGCCCGTGCTGCAGCGCGAGAGCGCGTTCCGGGTCTTCGCGGGCTGCCCGAACCTGGTGATGGACCTGCAGATCGACGCGGTGCTGGGTGTGTTCCAGCGCGGGCTGAAGGACCAGGAGAGCGTGGAGGTGCGCCACGCGGCGCTGCTGGCGTCGGTGAACTTCTTGTCGGCGGCGGATGCGACGCAGCTCGCGCAGTCGATCGCGCTGCTGTCGCCGATGCTGGAGACGCTGGCGGATCTGGCGGGTTCGCTGTCGCAGCCGCCGCTCGGCGCCACGTCGAAAACGAGCAACTACCATTATCTGTCGACTTTCCTGTCTACGCTCACCCCGCTCTGCGCGACGCATCCGATATTGTTTTCGCCACATCTGCAGAGCCTGCTCACTTTCTTGCCGTCGCTCATCCTTCCACCTGTGGACTGTGGACCTACGCCGACCGTCAGCAGGCCGTTCCCTACTGGAGGCCGCAGTGGCGCATTTCTCTTTCCCCCACCCACACATGGCGCCGACGAAGACGAGGAGGGCCACGAGAACGGCGCGCCGCACGGAGACGCGGACGAGGAACGCGACGAGCGCTCGACGCTCCGGCTGAGCGCACTCGAGTTCATGATCAGTTTATCCGAGGCGCGGCCGAACATGGTGCGCAAGGTGAACGGGTGGACGGAGGTCGTGGTGCGCGCGTGTCTCGAGGGCATGGGCGAGTTCGACGAGGACGAGACGCAGGGCTTGGACGCGTGGTTGCGCGAGGATGTGAGTGTCTTCCCTGCTGCAGTGTCGATGCTGGGTTGTTTTTGGGCTTACGTGGGCGTTGGGTGTAGCCGTCGACGGCGTCTAGTTCTGCGGAGACGGACTCGCCGCCTGCGCTGTATGAGCAGTCTCTGGACCGCTTGCGTGTGCGATGGGCGGCAAGAGCATACTGCCGCCCGCGTTCCAGGTGCGTATATGCGCTTCCGTGTCTATCCATACTCTAACACTTGTCTCTCCCTCGTATCGCGTCAACCACACTCGCTCCACCGCATATACCCTTGAACTTGAACGGTTCGCATACATGCAGTACATCCCGTCGATGATGGTCTCCTTCGACTGGCGCGTGCGGCACGCCGGGCTGATGGCGATCGCGGCAATCGGCGAGGGCACAGGCAAGGTCATGCAGAAGGAGTCAGACCATCGTCGAGTGCGTTCCTTCTCCTTCCCTCCTCCTTCGCGCTATGCACGCGCTGACGCCCCGGATAGCATGGTCACCCCGATGTTCAAGGACGCGCATCCGCGCGTGCGCTACGCGGCGTGCCAGTGTGTGTGAGTGTGGTGGATAGTTTGTTGTCGTTGCCCGTGGTTGGACGGTTGATGCTGATTTTTTTGGTGTAGGGGCCAGCTGTGTACGGATCTGGAGGAGATTATCCAGCAGCGGTTCCACCGCCAGCTGTTCGCGGTGCTCATCCCAGCGTTGGAGGATCCTGAACCTCGGTATGCCCTTCCGCCTTTCCCACCCGTCGCACTGCTGATCCCCGCATGTCTGTCGCCCTGCAGGGTCCACGCGCACGCGGCGTCGGCGCTGATCAACTTCTGCGAGGGCGTGGAGCGGGACACGCTGCTCCCGTACCTCGACCCGATCGTCGCGCGCCTGCTGAAGCTGCTGAACCCGCCGGGCGACCCCGCGGCGGTGCGGCGCTACGTGCAGGAGCAGGCGATCACGACGCTCGCGATGGTCGCGGATGCGAGCGAGGCGACGTTTGCGAAGGTGCGTGTGCTTCCCTTTTCTTGTGCCGTCTTTCTGGGGACGGGTCTTTTTGGGGACGGGCGGAGGCTGATGTGCGGTTTTGGTTTTGGTTTGGGTACGATAGCATTATGGGACGATCATGCCGCTGTTGCTCAGTGTGCTGCGGAATGCGGAGGGTCCGGATTATAGCAAGCTGAGGGTCAAGGCGATGGAGTGTGCGGGGCTTATTGGTCAGTTCTGTTCCGCTGGTGGATGGTGTGGGATGGCAGGCTGATGTGTTGGGTTTGGGTGTGTAGCTATTGCGGTGGGGCCTGAGGTGTTCCGGCCGGATTCGACGACGCTTATTGAGTTGCTTATGCGCATACAACGTGAGTAGCTATTTCCAAGTCATTTCATCCTTCTTTCTGTGCCTTTCCTTTCTTGATCTTAGATTCGACTGTATTGATGAATATTGGTTTTCCCTTGCAGAAAGTCCAGCGGATCCGAACGACACTCAACTGGGCCACTATCTGATGGCGACGTGGGCGAAAGTGTGTCAGGCACTGGGCGGCGAGTTCGAGACATACCTTCCCGTGGTGATGCCCTCCCTCCTTACGACCGCCAGCGCCAAGGCGGATCTCTCAATATACGGTGAGCACGCCAGCGCCTGACCTCCACTCAGCTTGTTCAGACGATCCCTCTCGCAGATGACGAAGACGCGTATGAAGAGCGCGAGGGTTGGGAGACCATCGTCTTGGATGGGCACACGTACGGCGTGCGCACGTCGGCGATGGACGAAAAATGCCAGGCGTTCGAGACGCTCGTTATCTACTGCTCGACGCTCGGGCCGCGGTTTGCGCCGTATCTGCCGCAGACGCTGGAGGTGACGCTGCCGTCGCTGCGCTTCTACTTCCACGAAGGCGTGCGCGAGGCATGCGCAATGTGCGTTCCCTTCTTTACTTCTCTCAATCTTAGGTCGTTGATATGTGTGTGCTCCCCAGGCTGATACCGATGCTCCTTGCTTGTGGGAAGCAGAACGGGACGCTGACGACGAACATGGTCACGACGACGTTCATGCAGATGATCAACTGCATCAGCACGGAGCACGACGCGACGTTCCTCGCGTCGCTCTACAAGTACTTCGGCGAGGCGCTGCGCGTGCTCGGCGGGCCCGGCGCGCTCGCGCCGGAGCTGCACGACGGGGTCATGGAGGCGACGAAGCGACAGCTCCATGCGCTCGCGGACCGGCGCAAGGCGCGCGCCGCGCGCGCTGCTGCGGGGGCGGGGGCGGGGGGCGAGTTTGATAGGGATGAGGTGGCGCTGGTGGAGGAGATGGAGGATTTTGCGCTGGAGGATATGGCGAAGATGCTGGCGGTGTTTGATGCGGGCCACCCGTTGTTGATGGCGGTGGCGGGGGTGCGGGATTTGGGGTTGAATACGTATGATAGCGATGAGGATGCGGAGGAGGATGGATGAGTGGGTGTGGGTGTGTCGTGGAGAGACGATTTGTGCGGGTTAATTGGGTAGGGATTGGAGTATTTATGCTTTCGATGAGTTTTTTCTATTTATTTGAACTCGTTCACTCCAATATACTGTATATTTCGTGGATGCCGCATTAATGCATCCGTGCTTCTGCTTCAAAAACAGTAATACGATTATCGAAATGTTTCAAATTTGGTCTCAGATTTTTCTACTTCGCGAGCGCAACCATCTGAACCACCATCTCGTATACATCATTATCTATCTGATAGGTGAGCTTCTTCGCGGCCTTTGCAGAAAATTGTGATCTATAGTATGGATTTCTTGCCAGACCGAATATGCGCATCGCTTGTGGCTACATCCTCAACCACGACCAGCTCAAAGCACTTGGCGCATCCCGCGGGTTGACAATCGACCACGGCGAAACACACAAGCTGGAATCCGACTTTCGGCGAAAACACGTCCATTCATTGCAGGCCATCCCTATCGACTATCCCAGGGGAAGCCTGGGCGTTCCGCCCGTCCCGCAAACGTTAATGTTGACCAGATTAGAGGATGGGTCTGCGGACAGGGTGCTGGATCCTGTCACGTTCGTTGAGAATGACGGCGACCGTTTGGTGAGGCGGTGGTTGGAGCAGTACGGGATACGGGATACGGCGTTTGTCACTGTTCCTGAATCCTGAGCTAAGTTTCAAGATTATGCGTTCAGCGATTGAATTCATTATATGGCGTGTACCTTGTGATCCTAACGCAACTCTAGCAAAGTTCTGCGAATGACCAACAAAGTAATGATTATGATATCCTGCTGGAATTCTTTTTGGTATGGCTACTGACCGTTAGGGTCGGCGCTTAATTTTCTTGAGCGTTCAGATAATAAAGGTCGCCATGTCCGAATTGATTGGCAGCGTGTCAATTTGATACCTATGGAGAACATTGTACGGTAGTATCTCTGTATAAATGTCATTCATTATTTTTCCCGTCATAGTGGAACTAGTACTCGAACATGAGAACGAAATCCACGCCCGATAAATATACCCAGGCGCAATGCTTCTTGGACATAACATGAGAATGGGCCGCACGTATGCGGCTTCCCACCGACTCCCGAGTCTTGTATTGTCTCCGAAGTGCGGAGAAATTTTAGAGTTCGATATACCATATAAGACGATCTTTGGGCGACAGTGTGCGAAGTCCTGCTGTTCGGTGGCTATTATTCCCAGAAGGCGCCTGTGATAGTTGAGCTTAACTGAGTGTTCAGCGATTCATTTGGCCTGGCGTTGGTATTGATCCCGACAAGGTGGCTTGAAGAGCCTTTCGGCGGGGAGCAGAGTGGATAGGGTGATTTTTATAACGTGTGTATAGATAGGTGATATTTCGATTGGCTGGGCCGACATCGGAGGTTATGTGACCGGGTCTAAGTAGACAGAATATCGTCTTTGGTACTTATCATACTTACTCAGGCGCCGCCAATTTAATAGTACGATTTGAGAGCGTTTCTGAATCAGATAGGCGACAATTTAAACGGCGCTGTAGAGATGAAATCTGTCGACTTCCCCTGAAGTTAGTAGTGCTAGCTCACTGAGTACTAGTAGGCATGGCGGAAATGACGGTGGGCATCCAGGTTTTCGGTGTCGTACACTGTGCGCAGGACTTGGAAGGTGGTGCAACAGTGACACGGCCCTAAGGCGCAGCGTGGCCGAGGTCTAGACCGCAGGGAGCGGTGCGTGTCATGTTCCCTGACGCATCCCGGATTCACGCACACTCACGCCATTCATGGCGTCGACGTAGTCGCCGAGCGGCAGCGGGTGGCATGTGGGCGTTTTGGGCGAATGATGCCGCTTTTGGGCTAGCGCCCGTGTTCACAAAATTGAAACACTCATAACACACTACATTTAATTAAGACTACATGAAATTTTGATTTTTTTAACGGCGTGTCTCTGAGATTTGCGGGTGGGAGTTTGGTTCTGCCGCTGATCTTCGTACCGATGAGGCGAGCTTGCATCGTCGTCCAAGATAGGATCATAGAACTCGAAGCACTCAGTACTTACCGGCAGAACAAGCGCGCATCGCATGCCGTCTTGCGATAGTAGATACCGTAACATACGCGTCTGGACTGTTATGCGTTCAAACCGGGGCGCGTCGCAGAGCGGCCGATCCCGGAATGTCTGGACAGATATGTGGATGTGTCATCGTCGACCATCAACGGCGGAGGCGCTGCGCGCCTCAGCTTGCTCTCGTCGGGCACCGCGGGGGGTTCGATGACATCGCAGGTTATTACTGGTAGAACGAGCGCGCGTCGCATTCTGTGTACTATTGGCAAACCTCCAGCGAGCGTCTTACGGTTCGGAGATACGCGTCTAGAGCTGTTTTCCATTCAAGCTTCAAGCCGAATGTCTGGACAGATAATAAATTAGGTATCATCATCGACCGTCAACATCGGAGGCGCTCTGCGCCTCACATTGCTCTCACTCTGACTGGGGCGGACACGTCCATGACAAGCGCATCGGCGGGTACCGCGGGGCGGTGGTGTTACACTGGTGTATCACAGAGCAGGTTGGGGATGTGAGCGTGATTGGTGTGGGTGACATGTCGTTGACGTTTGACAGCACTGGCGCGATTATAAATAGGGACTTGGTGGGTGGGCGACGTCATAGGCGGGCGATAAGAACTAACTCATGGGTGCGTGGGTGCGTGTGGTGTGGGTAGAGGGGCGGGCGGGGGGTACGGAGGGCTGGCACTGGGCAGTGCTATAATGTGGATCTGTGGCGGGTGCGGTGAGTGAGCGGCGGGTCCGCCGGGTGCGCACCGCCAAATTCGGTATGCGCAGGGGTTATGTATATATAGGCTGTCCTCGTATGTCGTACTCTGGCGTCCTGGTGCGGAGAAGCAGGCGCATATCTGACAAGGGTATGAGATAAGCCAGTGACCGACCTGGGTTGGCTGTTCAGTACTCAGTGTGTATATGTATGTGGTGTAATGGAAGCGCGGATGGAGCATGCTGTGACCTGTCGAGCGTATGCAGATGTACATACTTTTTACATACTTGGTACAGACCCGGTGTTGGGATATGAGAATCTGAGCACTTATCTGGGGAGGATGACTTCTAGGTTTCGGAGTAATGTTGTCCTGGGCAAGAATAGGCGTTTGTTCGGAGCCGCGATGGGGGAAGCGCGGGATGTGCGCTTGACATCCTTACCTCGAGCAGGCGTACCTTCAAGTTCGAAGGTGTCCAAATCCAATGGTCACGCGTGCGTGCGCGAACGGGTACCGTACCCCGCCCGGGCCTGTATGGCAAATGCGTGTGGGCTATTCTGTGGGCCAAGCCAGCTTTGCGTGGGCGCGGTCGTGAAGCAGATAACCTGTACGCTGCTCCAGGACCAGAGGGTGGGACGTGCGTCGTCGAGCGAAGCATGGGCTTTGCCGTCGACGACTCGACGTCGGGCGCCAAGGCGATATTATCGAGAGAATGAATTGAGAATGAAAGAGGGAGAGTTTGCGTGGGCGAAGCGTGGCGGTGTAGATGGCGACCTCTTATGTCATTGGGAACCGGCGCTCGCTGGTAGGGCGGCGCTGCGGTATGTATGTACTCTATCTGGGCAAGGCACGAATTTTTTGTCGATTCTACTGAATGCTGCGCAGACTGAGGAAGACGGGATAGTTTAATTATACAAGCCGATGAGGCGCAACATTCAATTAAGGGCTCAGGAGTCAGGTCAGAGTAGTAGACATTCAATGGAACCCCAGTCTAACCCATACATAACATATCATATACACGAAGGACGTTGCTGCTAGCCTTGATTGCGGATTTCATTAACGGGTGCCACCGTCATCGGGACGCGAAAGACATACCGCAATTCCGAACAAGCGTGTCTGCGTGGTGTGTTGTTGGTGTGCGCACAGCGCAAAGAATTGGCAAAGAATAAATATGTGAGGAGAATATGTTTTTGCGGATTGCTGGACGCGGTGGCCACTGGCCAGAGGGGTCGAGCTCGAAAGCTAAAGCGGTGCTTAGCTGGTTGCGACGGACATGGTCGTCCGGGGAACTCTTGCTTGCCGCGACAGACAGGGTGAGCGAGGCGGCCGTGACAGATGGTGATCTGCCCGAATAAGGACAAAGGCAACTTACGTAATGGTGTTCCTATTCGCGGTGGGAAATAGGAAAAGGTCTGCTTCCCAACCTCCTCTCTCCCATCACCATCCTCCTCAACCCTCAATCCCGCCCTCCGTCGTCCCCACCACGGCCAGCACGATCCACTGCTAGAGCGGCAGATAGTTTAGGTCAACTCAGGAGAACTCGCGACGCATCAGCATCCAGGGGCTTGCATATCATTACGAGGCGAATAAGAATAAGCACACTATGGGTGGCTGCGTATCCCAACCAGACCGCGCGGGCAAGGAGCGCTCCGACGAGATCGACAGGACGCTCGAGGAGGACAACAAAAAGTTCAAGCGCGACTGCAAAATACTCCTCCTAGGCGAGTCGCGCCTCTTCCGCCGCCCCGCGCAGGCACAGGCACTGACACGCGCTCCTCTCCTTAGGCTCTGGCGAGTCTGGCAAGACGACGATCGTCAAACAGATGAAGATCATGTACCAGGACGGCTTCTCCAACGCGGAGCTCGCGGAGTACCGCCCGGCCATCTACAAGAACGTTCTTGACTCGGCCAACGCCGTCGTGGTACATATGAAGAAGATCGGCCTGGAGTGCGTCGAGTTTGCGAATAGGGTCAGTCCGCGTTGTGTTTTTGCCCCCCGACATTCACTATGTGGTGTCATCTGCGTCTTACTTCCTTCATTCTCTGCTGCTTCGATTTGCTGTGCTGTGCTCGGTACTGACGCTTTGCTTCCGCCCTTTTTCATATCCCCCCCGTTCTCCGCTCCAGCCCCTCGCCGAAAAGATCATCGACCATCACATCGATCTCCAGAACCGGCCGCCCGTCGTGTCCACCGAGATTGCGGACGCTATCCACCAGCTGTGGAAAGACCCCATCATCACCAAGATCATGGACGAGCACTCCAGCGAGTTCTATCTCATGGACTCGGCGCCGTAGTACGTCGTCTATCCCCTATCGTGCTCACTTCCATCCGCTACGCCCCTCTGACCGATCATGTTGAACGTCTAGCTTTTTCTCGGAAGTGCTACGGATAGGCTCCCCAGGCTACCTCCCCAACGAGACGGACGTCCTGCGCGCACGTCAGAAGAGCGTGGGCATTGCGGAGACACGGTTCCAGATGGGCCAGCTCTCGTGAGTCCGTCCATCTGATCATCATCATCTTCGTTATTAGTATTGCGGTGCGGGCTGTGGCGGTGTGCGAGAGACTGGGCGCTGTGTTCGGACCGCGTGGTCAGTGGAGGGTTCGTGGGCCGCGTTCCGTATTGCCTCGCGTCGGCGACCGGGCGGATGGTGTACTGCCTCCAGGCAGTGAGGGACCCGCCAGCGAGTACGAGCTGGGCTGGGCTGTGCGGTGACGAGGCGGCGGCGGGGTGGTGCGGCGATGGCTTGGGGATAAGTTTCCTATTCGGGCGCTGAGCTTGTGCCCCCCATGGGCGTATCATGCGGCGTGGGTTCTCGCGCTGACTGCTGCCGCCGCCCTTTACGCGAATGGCCGGCCATCCCGGGCCTGGCTCGCCACGACGCCTCCTTGACGCCCTGCCTTGTCCTTGTCGTGTTGCCTTCGATTTTTATGTGATGTTCCTTCCAGATTCGAGATTGGCTAACCGTTTGGATTTTCTTGTTTTATGCAGAATACACATGTTCGATGTCGGCGGGCAACGGAGCGAGCGGAAGAAGTGGATCCATTGCTTCGAGAGCGTCACCAGCATCATCTTCTGCACGGCGCTGAGCGAGTACGATCAGGTGCTGCTTGAGGAGAAGAGCCAGGTGCGTTCCCCACCACCCCTCCTCCCGCCTCCCCTCCTTAACCTCTTGCTAACCCCACCCGCGGCGTGTAGAACCGCATGCTGGAGTCGCTCGTGCTCTTCGAGAGCGTGATCAACTCGCGGTGGTTCCTGCGCACGTCGATCATCCTGTTCCTGAACAAGATCGACGTGTTCAAGAACAAGCTGCCGAAGGTGCCCCTGGAGCGGTATTTTCCGGAGTATACGGGCGGGTCGGATATTAATAAGGCGGCGAAGTATATTTTGTGGAAGTTCATGCAGGCGAACCGGGCGCGGTTGAGTGTGTATCCGCAGTACGTGTTGCCTTTGTTTGTTCTGTTTCATTTTTCGTTTGCGGTGTGGAAGTGGGAATGGTTCGCTGATGATGTGTTTGTTCCTTTTTTGTGTGGGTAGTTTGACGCAGGCGACGGATACGTCGAATATAAGGCTGGTGTTCGCTGCGGTGAAGGAGACGATACTGCAGAACGCGCTGAAGGACTCGGGGATCCTATGACACCTAGTGGCCTTCCTTTCGTGTGTGCTCGTTCTCCTCTGTCTGTATCGCCATCGCCCCTTACCCTCATCATCATCGTAATCATTATCGTCGTTATCCCTCGCCCGCCCTCGTCCTCGCCCTCGCCCTTGTCGCCTCTCTCGGTTCCTCGCCGCTCTCGATGTAGATTCTCGCCCCCGGTCTCAACTCTCGTCTCTCACCCATATTCACGACCCGTCCTTCTCCCCCTCATGACGCCCCCCAAAACGCGCGTCTATCGCGCGCCCAGATCTATACCACCACCGTCTGCTTGTCGTCCGCCGCCCCGCCTCCTTGGATGAATACCCATCGCCCCGTGAAGGCGGTCGCTTCGCCGCGCCGCTCTCCGCACTTATTTAATCGCTCGGATCCGCATCTCATAGCCTACTCACGCCGCAACCAACCACCATGCACCATGCGCGCCGGGTGTCGCGCCTGTCGCGGCGCTGAAGCCCGGACGCCTCGCGCACCGCCTAGCTCGTTGGCCACGCCCGTCTTCGCCTTGGATGTCGTATTGATGAGGGCTGCCTGCGTGAGTGCCCACGTCCCGTGAGATGTCGCGCGTGGATATGGGGCTTCTGCGCTGCCGCCCTGGAGTGCCCTGATGATGGTGGATGGATGTGCGGGTGGGTGGGTTGGTGGTGGTGTTACGATGGTGCGTGCGTTCTGGATACAGCGACCCCGAAGACCATGCGACGGACACCCCCTTCTCCGTTGACAGTCTCGACGTGCATGTACGTCGTCTCGCGTCTTCGCTGCATTGCTTTCGTTCCCTTTCTTCCTCATATAATCTCTCTTTCCTATCTGCTGCCACGCTCCTCTGCCGCCGTCGTTTACCCTAGTCTATACTATGTTATGCTGCTCGAACGATCTATGTTTACCCGCCGTACTATTTACCCATACACCCCTCCATCGTCTCATTTTTTACTTCTCGCGTCGCTTTTTGCATTGTGCTTCATCTATTCCCTTTCTCTCTTCCGCACGGTTTTCCAAATTCAAGAATGTACTACCATCTCTGCTGTTATCCATTCATTCATCCTTTTTCGCGTTGGTCCTGTGCTTGTCTTCCGTGTCATGCTCGTTCTGATTTCGTGAACTTGTTTTTGCCTCGTTCTTATCTCGACGATTCCGTTTGCTTTCGTCGGTTTGCCAGAGATCTTAGACGCGCTATGTTAATTCATTTTCTATTATCGTGCTACCCTTTTTTTTTGTTCGGAGTGCGATATGTCTATTGTGTTTTGATGTATGTCGTTCCGTTGTGTGTATGTTTTGGATAATGGATATATAGCTGCTCTGGGATATGTATCGGAGGCAGGTGTGATTACCATTACAGAAGATAGATAACGGGATGTAAAGTAGCGAGTTGTGGTTGTGTCGTATCAAAAGACTTTGCCTGCAGCTTATTGATGATATATCATATGGTAGGGTATATCTATATGAACCAATGTGTATACCAATGCAATGAAGGGCCGATATAGATGCTGCGATCACCTTTCATCCAAATACCCCTCTTCCAAAGGCGACGACTCAGAATTGCATTTGCGACAAACTCATTTTTGTGACCTTCTCCTTATTGAACGCCCCACTCGTTTCTACATTCTCCTTCCTTCGTTGGTAGAGAGCACTTTGTCCTTCAGCCCTGCCTTCCATATATGTCATTCGGGAACGCAGTACGGGAAGACAGAGAACAGCCCTCGAAGAACGCACATACGGCGTCCAAATGTCTCGACGATTTCCTCCACCCCATCTCCTCCTGGAATCGTTGCCGCCTTGAAAGAGATATTCGTCAAATTTCTCTTCTGCGGTAATGCGAAACACAAACGTCAATGTACATCAACTTGACATCAACGAAAGGATTGTAGGCCGCCGTAGTACAGTCATTCACCGGTCGATGACACACACCGGTCAATGACCCAAGTCCAGATTACGGACTCAAATCTTTATGTAGTCCTCTATAATTTTAAGACATCATTTGTGTACTACATGCCTATAGCTATGTGCAAGGAATAATTTTCTAGATCTCTGCAGAATTTGATATTTGCAGAATGGGTGCATTTTGCTACTTTTGTGAATATTGTTTGGGTGATGTTGGCGAGTTTCAGCCTGTTTTCTGCCATTTCTTTTCACTAGCACATCTTTCTGATATACAATACTCCAAATATGCCCGCTCTAATGTGGTAGAAGCCTCAATACTTTGTGAATAGACCAAATTCATGGCTTTGAGCTTGATCAGGGTGTGTGACTGCGTCGCATCAGACTTGCCGAGATAGGATGCCGAATTCGGAGCAATTCTATTTTTACGGTGCATATCGATTATACCAATGTTTACCAGAATGATTGAGAGGGAAATGATCACAGAGAGCAAGAAAACATCGATTAGCCACTGGAAAAGGTGGTCAGATATCAGATTTATTGCTCTTGCAGGTGGTGGCGGCGACAGTAACTTAGTAGTACTGAGCACAATGCATCCGTATTTGGATTCACATCATGATGGGACGCTGGGTCATTGACCGGTTTTGACACAAAAGGCTTCAATTACTTCTTTTAAGAACAAGGCCACAGAGATCGGGTCTCTCAATATTCTAAAGGCACAGAATTATAGTCTACATCCAAATGAACCAATCTGTCTACTCAGAATCTTTACAGTTACGAATATGCAACAAATCAAGGCAATTCAAATTTGGTTGGGTCATAGACCGGTGAATGACTGTACTCACCATCCCTTCACTCCGTCTGACCTTTATCCCATCATCCTCATCTGATCTGGAAAATTTGCCCGTTTTCACAATTGTGTTCCAGATAAGACGAGCTTAGCTGATAGAAATGTACATTGGGCCTACGAATAAGGATCAACGATCAGACGTAGCAGGGTTAGCAGAGTGAGTTTGGAAAAGGACGCACAGATGCTGGGCAATAGCAAACAAATTACCGGCCCGAACTCCCCGACCCGGGCCTCAATGCCTCGCAGCAACCTCGCAGTGGCTACATCGATAACCAAGCTCGACAGATCTTGCCCACATCCGCAAACCCTCAATGCCCTCCCCCACCGCGCCTTCTCCAGCCCACCCGATATCTTCGCTCCCATATGAAATCCTTCTTGAAATCTTCATCCACTGCCTCCCGCGCGGCGCTATCCTCACCTCCAACTTCGGCAGCCAAACACCACGACAGCGCCGATCCTCCTCTGCCATATCTGTTCATCCTGGCGACGGCTCGCGCAGGCGGCTGCTACCCTCTGGACACATCTTTCATATAAGTTTTCCGTCGTAGCGATACAATGCCCCTCCTCTGGCCCGGTCTTATGGACATACAAGTTTGAAGAGCGTGATATCGAGTTTGTTCGGTGGTGGAAAGCGAAGCAGGGTGGGATCCCACCGTTTCTTGCCTTCAAGAGAGGCCCAACAGACCGCGGCGACAAAAACCAAATGCCAACGACAAGCAACGAGACATTCCTTCTCGAATATCTAACTTTGGCCGAATCCTCCTGTGATAATTAGAAAGAATTGTCTTCAATTAGTAGATAATATACCAACATTGAGCAAAGCCCACTAATTTCGGGACATTATCACACAATTGGCCTGATTTTGAATAATATAATCACACGCAGAGAGCGTCTACATCATTTTCAATAATATTCTATAATCTGCGGCGCCCGACTATCTTCCGACACAATTATTGATAATTCACCAAAATGTTGCTGCACAATTTGGGGGTGCGCAGTCAGAACAAACCTTGTAGTGCTGTTAGTCATATACTACAACTGACATTAGTAGTAGCTGTAAAGTAGTAGGTAGTTTTGGTCGGAAGAAATTTTTCAGTTTTGACCATTTGGATCGATTAGGGATGTGATAAGGATGTCCCATGCCAAAAATGAGCGAGATCGGCGGTCCCGTTCTTGAGATATGGCAGGGGGTGGGGGAGGAGGAGGGGTATATGCAAGATATTCAGGAATGGGCCGTCAATGTAAAATTTGGTATCAACAGACTCGTATAACCTCGTAGACTAAGGAAAAGTAGGTTTTGTGGGTGAGGAGGCCACCCTGAATATCTTTGGGTGGGGGGGCGGAGGGTGTGTACTGATCTAGTCTAAAGATATTCAGGAAGCATGTTGGGGGTTCCAAAACTGGTTTTACATGACCAGGTATATTGGGGAAACCTATTGGTATCTGTTTTAAAGCTCCCTGATGTGTCCTGAGTATTCTAGGGCAGGGGGAGGAGACGACCTGGCGGGAGAGTTGTCGGGAACGTCGGCGAGTGGTTTGTATGCTGAATAATGATTACATTATAATTAACTAGATTAGGGGAACTCACTCCATTCTTATTTGGGTCACTGGATGTAGTCCCAACAAGGAGAAGGTAGCAGGCACGCCGGGAAAGCGGCGAAAACGCGGCGAAAATGCGGCGACAGGTCGCCGACAGCTGATGTGACCAGAGTGGTAAGACAATTTTTGGAAATGTTGTGTGCTGACTGATGGCAGTAAATGCGGCAAGGTGTATTTGCGATGAGGTACTTGTATGTGCAGAGTGCACTGTCTGGCGGCCCGATCACCGGCAGCGGAAAGTGCTAAGCCATACTTTTCGCCATGTGCGCCAAGTCTATATTTTGCAAGGCGGGCCGATCACGATTTGCCATGCACTCTCGGTCTATTAGTAGTAGCTGTAAAGTAGTAGGTAGTTTTGGTCGGAAGAAATTTTTCAGTTTTGACCATTTGGATCGATTAGGGATGTGATAAGGATGTCCCATGCCAAAAATGAGCGAGATCGGCGGTCCCGTTCTCGAGATATGGCAGGGGGTGGGGGAGGAGGAGGGGTATATGCAAGATATTCAGGAATGGGCCGTCAATGTAAAATTTGGTATCAACAGACTCGTATAACCTCGTAGACTAAGGAAAAGTAGGTTTTGTGGGTGAGGAGGCCACCCTGAATATCTTTGGGTGGGGGGGCGGAGGGTGTGTACTGATCTAGTCTAAAGATATTCAGGAAGCATGTTGGGGGTTCCAAAACTGGTTTTACATGACCAGGTATATTGGGGAAACCTATTGGTATCTGTTTTAAAGCTCCCTGATGTGTCCTGAGTATTCTAGGGCAGGGGGAGGAGACGACCTGGCGGGAGAGTTGTCGGGAACGTCGGCGAGTGGTTTGTATGCTGAATAATGATTACATTATAATTAACTAGATTAGGGGAACTCACTCCATTCTTATTTGGGTCACTGGATGTAGTCCCGACAAGGAGAAGGTAGCGGGCGCGCCGGGAAAGCGGCGAAAATGCGGCGACATGTCGCCGACAGCTGACGTGACCAGAGTGGTAAGACAATTTTTGGAAATGTTGTGTGCTGACTTATCACAGTAAACGCGGCAAGGTGTATTTGCGATGAGGTACTTGTATGTGCAGTGCACTGTCTGGCGGCCCGATCACCGGCAGCGGAAAGTGCTAAGCTATGCTTTTCGCCATGTGCGCCAAGTCTATATTTGGCAAGGCGGGCCGATCACGATTCGCCATGCACTCTCGGTCTATATTTGGCGACGCGCGGCGGGAAAAGGTCGGCAAGTCGCCATGTGCGGCGAAAATTGAAAACAAGTAAAATTACTACTTAATCACTACCACTACCCCCACTTCCATCACTTTCCTCCTCCTCCTCCTCCTCCTCCTCCTCTTCCTCCGACACTTAGGGTTATGGGACATATTGCTTAGGGTTTTGCCTAGGGTCGGGCTTGGGTTTTGCTAGGGTCGGGCTAGGGTTTAGGGTTTAGGGTTTAGGGTTTAGGGTTAGGGTTAGGGTTAGGGTTAGGGTTAGGGTTAGGGTTTAGGGTTAGGGTTAGGGTTTTAGGGTTTAGGGT